>CP139507.1:369784204-369973497 GCA_021014915.2 Artemisia tridentata subsp. tridentata
TTTAAAGGTGAAGTTTATTGTATGATATCCACCACTTGTCATGACATTACTAAGCTCATCGCTTCCGTCAACATTTGTTTTCCTCTTTATTTTTTTTAACACATTTTTCCGGATGGTCATCGATTAAGGGGAGCGAAAACACACTCATATAGTCTTTCACCAAACACTCTCAAGAACACACAAATTTTGTTCTTATTCCTTAGGAAACTTCCCTTTAGCTGCCCAGAACTAGGCTGCACAGGAAAATTCGTGACTTCCAGGTCACGGTACCATTAAATAGGCCACGGTACCGTTAAATTGAACGGTACCGTGTGGTATTTAGTAGTACCATGCCCTTGTTTGACAAATTTACACTGTTTCCTCTAGATCCCTGCATCCATAACCTCAAACCTGCAAAATTTTGCAAACTCACATACACCCTAAGATTCCCTCACTACATCATAGGACACTACCACTAACTTTGATTTGAATCCCACAACTCTTGCCTATATAAGGCCTCACCACTGCAAGCATATCTTGCATCTCATCTTCACACTCAACCCTTATAACTAAACTTCACTCTTGACAGTGATATTTAGTTTCAAAACCTTCAACCCTTATATCAATCCCACTCAAACCTTACAACTATTCCTCACTTTGGATAAGTGATAGTTAGTTCAACAACCTTCAATCATCACAATCACACGAAACCCTTCATGCACCAAATTATCTCTAACACATAACTAGGATCATCCAAACTAGAAATCTAGAACTTCGTTACCTCAACCCCGTTAGAGATATCCACCCACAATCCTGTTAGGATCACATGCACATTTTCTTTTTCTCTTTTGAAATATATCATGCATCTCATTGTCAGTGCAAACGATATATTAATCTAAACCATCTTTCCCCACCTTTCCTCAAAGGTCAAAACCAACACTCTCCCATCTTATGGAATCATTTCTATTTGAATATTAGTGTGTGTCGTTCTCATTCTTATTTTTTTTTAAACCTCCATCGAGTCTACTTTATGGCATGACTTGTCATAATAGTAATAACATATATCTACCTCATTTAGAGTATGTCTTCTCAACAAACTATCCTTAACACCAATCATCTTAGGTAGATGATTATGTTGTTCAAAAGGTTTGTTAGAACTTGCCTTCCCAATGACAACTTAGAAGAAGTCATTTTGTGTGTCAGTCAACGAACGAATATCGTTCTTGTTAGTGTGATTGATTGTACAATTACACCTTAGGTTGTCGGTCAGGTTATAACACTCAAGTGTCTTTGAATTGCAATATGCATTCATCTTTTTGTGTCACTCAACTTTCTTGGGCTTTCTTTTTGGTCTTTATCCTTTTGGCACACTTTTGGGTTGTGACACTCATGTTTTAACATAGTTGAACCCTTGCATGTCTTGCTATGTGTATTCTATCCCTAAAATATTGCTCCTATTCTTTTATATGTTATGTTGCACGAAGCTAACCCCTGATGTAGGAAAAGCCTTTGTAAGAATTTGATCCATGGATCCGCTAGTTACTAAGGTAAATAAACAAGGGGATTCAATCACCATAAGGGATCATTGAGCTAGGGGGAGCTCGGGGGTATTTGAATACATAGCATGGAGTGGTGATAGAAGACTTCACCGGGATGATGCAAGCTCGTCTTTTTGGGAAGAAAGGATAGTAGTGTAATAAGGGGGAGTAGAGAGTGAATTCAAGGGAGAGCTCGAGGCAACTACCTTTTTGCTTCGACAAAAGGGGGAGAAGGGAGTGTAAACAGGTAACTTTTACATTTTACTGTGTGTTACGGTTTACATATTTGTCATCATCAAAAAGGGGGAGATTGTTAGTACAAATATTACGATATTTAAACTAAACGGTTTCTTCGGTTTTAATAATGACAAACATGTAACTTGTAATGCATAACGTAAAATGAGCAAGTTACTTGTAAATACAAATCATCAACGCATACTTACATCAACATCTTTCAAAGTATCAAGTATGCCTCAACAGAGTCGTTGATTTCCATCCCGACGTAAATCACTCAAGGTATGAACAAACAAATTTAAACTTGACGGATGATCAAAGAAATAAATTTTTTGTTCTAAACTTCACATTTTTATGAATGTGACAAAACATTTTTCAAATTATTTTTGAATTAGAAAGAAATGTTTTATTTGGGATAATCATTTCAAAAATAGTAACAACTATTTTTCCCCCCAAAACAGCTCCAAACATTCCCAAATAAACCTTTCCCACTAAAAACAAACGGAGGAGCGTCCACGGTACCACTAAAGTACCGATGGTACCACTAAATTTAGTGGTGCCGTCTGAAAATTAGTGGTGCCGTCCCTCTGTAACAGCTAGTTTTCTTTTTGCCTATAAATAGTGGACCATTTTACACTTCCAACTTGATTTTTCCAGTCAGTTTTCTCTGGTCTAATCCCTTCTTATTTTGATCACTTTCTTTGATCATTTAGAGAGTCTTAGTTTGTTTAAGAGTGATCCTTTCATCTAACCAAGAGATCACCTTCATTCCTCTACTAGTGCAAGAGAAGAACACATAGTATCACAAAGATACAAAGTGTTGTAGTTATAGTTAGTGCACTTGTAACACTTGTTACATACTTGTTGTATCCTTGCATACATCAAGTTCATTTTTCTTTTGAGAGTTTGTGAGAGTAGATCATTGTGATCTTGTCGAGATCTTGAAGGTCTCTTATAGCTTGTGGGCTTGTGTGTTGATCAAGAAGATCAAGGGTAGATAGGGTAGATCGAGTCAAGTAAGAATAGATCATTGTGATCTTGTTGAGATCTTGGAGATCTCTTATAGCTTGTGGGCTAGTGTGTTGATCAAGTGGATCAAGGGTAGATCGGGTAGATCGAGTCAAGTGGGAGTAGATCATTGTGATCTTGTTGAGATCTTGGAGATCTCTTGTAGCTTGTGGGCTTGTGTATTGATCAAGTGGATCAAGGGTAGATCGTGAGTAGATCGTGTGGATCGTGGTAGATTGGTACTAGCTAAGATTAGTAGTCGACATTTAGCTTAGTGTCGGAAATAAGGATAAGCGACGTTGTACGGTTTTCTCTGCCTGAAGGGAGCTTATTGATTAGTGAAGTAACTCTCGAGTTGGGTACTCGGGGAGTGGAGTAGGGCAAAGAGGAGCTTCGTGACCGAACCACTATAAATCATCGTGTCCGGTTTGCGCCTTCTTAACTTATCTCTTTACTTTTATTTTAGTCTTTATCGCTTTATATTTATATTTGCATTGCATCTATGTTTGTGTGGTTTGTTGCTTATATTATGTTGATTATATTTGTGTCATAGTTTGGTTATGTTTGTGTTGTAGTTTACTTTATACCATCTCTAGATGTTGTATGATCATTGTTGACACTTTTCATATTACGTCACACTTGATCGGGTGTTTGATACAAAAGTTTTTAAGTTTTTAAATGGAAATGTATTCAACCCCCCCCCCTCCTACGGTTTCCACAATTCCCAAAATCAAAATCAACCCGAACATAATTCCATTATAACTACTCCTAGTATCGCAAAATTCACCTATGAGTCGGACATAGGTGATCAGGCTATGTCCCACTTTCTATATTCACCCGAGGTTCAATGAATTTTGAAATATTCGGCCTAGTTATACTAGTAATATGTCTATTACATCCAAAATCGTTCTGAAAAACCACAATAAGTGCACAAACTCGAAATCAAATAATGAGATTACGCAAGGAAATAGCGTAACTCAGTGACAGTTTCGGTGCGTGCATAAGCATATGGAAATGCTTATAGTGAACAGCTAAAATAGGTGGACGTAAATTACCCAATAGTCAGGCACACATCTCAACAAATAAATCATTAAACAACTCATCAAACATATCATTAATTATCTCATCTAATTATACCATCTAACCAAATCTCAAACGAGGCATCGGCTTGGCAGGCAGGCATGTGGCGGTCATAGGGTTAAGTTTCGTAAAAAGCAGTTATAGTCTAGGGTTTTTTTTTTTTAAAAAAAATACCCAATTCTCTATAACCAATGCTCTTATACCAATCTGTAACACCCCAAAATTCAGTACCGCGGAAGCATACAAGTCTTGGAGTGCTACTCAATTGGTACATAACACAAGGTATAGAAAATGGATTTAACATATCCTTTTTAGAAGATATTTCATAATTAAAAACATTAAGTTTACATTATTCAAAAATAGTGCGGAAATAAGGCCCATAAAATAAATAAAGTGGTCCCAAATATTTATCAGAGTCGTCTATGACCGTGCCCCTTGCCAAGCGCCTTCCAACAGTTTGCTATCACTTTAAACCTGAGAATACATGCTAAAATGTCAGCTAATGCTGGTGAGTTCATAGGTTTAGACATAAAACATAACATAACAATGAACCAAAATGCGCATAAGTTTGCTATACTAGACTAAGGCACTAACCAACATATCATTCCCACACCGAAGTGTGTCAACCACAAACACAATATCCCTATAGGTGCATCGTATAGTAATAACAACCTCGCACAGGAGCGAACCCCCGCACAGGAGCGATCTCATATAACAATAACCTTAGCCAACTAACATAGCAAGCATTGCAAAACCATAAAATAACATTGGTCAATTCAAAACATTTTGCATGTTCTCTCACCCCAAAGTTTAATAAAACATTATTAAAATAAAAGTGGGGCTATGAAACTCATATATATATATTAAATAAACACAAAACACCTTCAAATAACCAAACCAATTATTTAAGTCAAAAAATCAAATCTTGAATAAACATTTCACGTATCCAAATAAACAATCATTGAGTTTAGTTAAAAAGAGCATGTATTCTCCTCCAAAACAGTTATAAAACCAGAAAAAGTAGGGGCCATGAACTCACCTTAGCCACAGCAAAGCAACTACCACAACTGGCATCTAGAGCTAATCACAACAGTATCTAGGAGATAGGCACAACGGTATGGAATCGGCGCAACCTAATACGTATATAACTATCTCAAAATACGTCTCGAAAGAATAAAGTCTATAAAAGAAAACGTGTCGTAGTTTTCGTGGATTATTCAAATTCAATACTTATAAAAAGTTTAGTATCAACGTTTCGTGTGGTAGTAATAAAACATGGACTCGACATACAACTCACACCAAATAAATAAACATCGACATAGTCGAGAAAATACTGACGAGAACTCAAACCAACAAAGACAAACCCAAAAATTTTACGTCAATTAGCTATTCTAATACAAGGAGGTCAATTGGTAAGTTTCGTTATTTTCCCCATAATCACAAATAGCTTAGAAAACTCATTTAGGTTTTATAATAAAAGTTATTTGAAATAAAGACACTAAGTTGGAATGTTCTATAAATGTCGGCTTTACATGTCCGTTTATACAACGTTCCCAAATAATCGTGACTTTACTAAATTTTCTCAAGACAAATTAATAGAAAGTTACTAAAATATTCATTGATTATTTGACATTATTTTCTTATTGTATATTTGTCGCGAATCGAATATATTGAATTCATCGAGAGTCTAATATATTGTAATCCAATAAGTCTACAGTGTCTAATGTCCAATGTCCAGGAAATATCGATATAAGTCCAAAGTCAAGTCATATTCCATTTATTTAATCAAGTTTCAATTCAACATTCAAAATCCGTTAAGTATCTATTTTGTCCAATATCAATCATTAAGTTCAAATGAAATATCCGAAACGTACTAATGATCGAAGTTAAACAATAAACTACGTTAGATATGTTTTTGACGAAATAAAATAATGACACACACTCAGTAAAGTTGTTACCAACTACACTTCTTAATATTTCAATCAAACAAACAAACATCCCTTTCGTATCAGTGGGCTTCGACACACTTAACCAACAAACTCACCCTTATATGGGCTTTGACCCATGAGGTAAACCAACACACCCAAAACCAATACAAACATATTTCAAACGCAAACTCACAATACAAACCCAACACACCCTAACTTGGTTGATAACAACACACCCTTGTGACTAAAATAATAACGAACAAACAAACACCCTACGTTAGGGGTTCCTTGGCTAAACCGAGCAAACGGACCGGATGGACCGGACCGACCGACAAAACCGACCGGACCGGACCGGACCGACCACATTCGGTCCGGTCCTCGGTCTAAGCTTTTTGGCTAATTCGGTCTTCGGTCCGGTCGGTCCGGTCCGGTCCGGACCGACTAAAAAACCGAAAAAACTTGCCAAATCTTGCCTAATTGGACCGGACCGACCGAAGACCGACCGGACCGAGACCGGACCGACCACATTCGGTCCGGTCTCGGTCTATGGTTTTTCCGGTTCTCGGTCTTCGGTCCGGTCTTGGCCGGTCCGGTCCGGAAATTGGACCGTGCACACCCCTACCCTACGTGGGTGGTTCCTTGGCTAAACCGAATCAACAACCCACCTTGTGTTTCTCGTCGAACCAGAAAAACGACACCACCCTTGTGGTGGTTTATATTAACCCACGGCTAAAACAAGCAAACAACAAACTAACGCACCCTATGTGGGTTGCGTTGTCGAACCACAAGCATTCTAAACAAACACAAGTAAACCACAACTAATTATATCAAAACATACGAAATCGAGACCCACATGATTCCTATTCAACTGAAAATAACCACTCACCCTACGTGGGTTCTTTATTGAACCGAAAATAATCAAGGTCAAACAAGCTCATAATATCAAATAAAATTCCAAATAAGTCGACGACACTAATAGAAGTAAACAAATCCTAAATCTGAAAACCCTTATGGGTCGACACCAAGCCAAAAACCAACCATGACAATAACGACACCAATATGACAAGTAGATACCAAAACCATAAATAAAAACATAATCAAACCAGGTCTGACCCGACCCGTGTACGACCCAAACCAAACAACACCATTTCACATGATTTCTTTACCACACGAAAATTAATACTCCGCATTTTAATCCGTTTTTAATCCGTATTCTAACTCATGACAACATAATCAATTCAACCAAAAACATCATATCTCACAAGTTTTATCCCCAAGAAAACATTAACCACTCGTCTTGAAATCGATTCGAACCAAAAAAGAAAAAATATATAATAATGAGTCTCACGTCGACATACCCACAGAAAACGAGTGAGGGAGAAAGGGACAAAGAGACGAAATAGATGGTGGTGGCTGTAGAAACCCTCGAACCAAGCAAAACCCTAGTCGTGACCTTCTTTCTCTAACCCAAAGCAAACCAACGATTACATTTTCTTCATGGTGGTGACGATGATGATGGTGTATGGTGGCGTGGATCACGGCGGCGGCGGCCTGAGAGGTTGCCGGAAATGATGGAGCGGCGCCGGATGACGAGGGAGGAGGTGATAAATGAGTTATCAAACCCTAACTTTTTCCTTTTATACTATCACAACGACCAAATGTGTAAACCTAAAAACTTCAACGGCGGCTATGAAACTTTAGTCCAGGGGCCATAATTGTAATTTTTGTTATCTTTTAAGATATTGCGAATCGGGACACGTTTTGGCTAGTAAACGTCAGATTCAAGACACGAGAGTTGCGTCATCGCCCTCAGAATAATATTTCCAACAAAATCAATTACTCATACATCTAGTCCCTCGAAATTAATAAAATAATCATAACAAATTGTCGGTTGTGCCATTACGCGTTGTGTGCAAGGTCTACATTTCGCGAGTTAACTCCACGTTTCCAAGTCGAATGAGTTCAGGAAGGTTCGTAAATGACAAATAGGGATAAAAATACGTCTGGAAATTTGCGAGGTGTTACAGAGTTGTTGGGAAAAGGGTAATAACAAAAAAACATGTAAAAAGGAACAACAACCAAAACAAACAAAGGAAAAAAGGAAACATGGTAGAAAGAAGGCTGGTTCTGCCTATGTCTTCCCAAGTAATGCTGGTCCAAGTGGTGCAGACCCAAATGATGATGCTGGAAGTGGTGCAGTGGACAACTGGTGTGGCTGGTAGTGGTGCAGGGGCAAGTGGTGTGGCTGGTAGTGGTGCAGGGGCAAGTGGTGTGGCTGCAAGTGATGATGGGCCAAGTGGTGTGGCTGCAAGTCGTGCTGATGTAAGAGATACTAGATTTGTCAATGAGGTATAATTTTTGCTTGCTTGTTTCTGTGTATTTACTTTGTTGAGCACGAATGTCAATACATACTCACAATTATCACGGTGTTTTTAATTTGCAGGTACAAATGGAGCAATCAGTGACAGAAGACCCAATTGGATTATGATGCCATTCCTACTCAACAAAGTAATACAAGGAAAACAACTATACAAGAGATTGAAGATGCCATTGTAGCTAGTACTTTTAAGACAGCCAGTTTGAAAAGAAGATGCAAGTCAAAAAGAATTGCAACAAGAGCCAAAGCATATAAGTTTCCCCTAGATGGTTTAGGATCAACTGCTGAGAAAGCATGTGATGTTGATGAAGTACTTGCAGAAGAATGATGTTTGTTTATGTTTAAGTAGTCAAACATTGGGTCTTGTATTTGTAGTAAACAATGTGTGTTGGTAGGAGTACTTTCAGTACACAATGTGGCTTGGTATGAGTAATTTCACTAAACAATGTTGGTAGGAGTAATTTCACTAAACAATGTCCACTAAACGTATCTAGGATTGAGTGACATTATGTCCACAAATTTTCTTAAAAATGCAGCAATGAATCCAAGATTCTTGTGGTTCTATCTGCGTCTTTATTTTGTGACATTATTTTGCATTTACAGCAATATGCATTTGCAATAATGCCTTTACACCAATAATGCATGTGCAGCAACATGCATGTGTAGCAAATATGCATTTGCAGCAAACATGCATTTGCAGCACACATGTAGTTGCAGTAATATGCATTTGCAGCAAACATGAATTTGCATCAATAACAATCATAACCATATTCATTTTTAGCAAACATAACCATATCCATTTCATAAAAGTCATAACCATTTCAACAAAAGCATATGCATTTCACACATGAAAACAATCATTACAAAAAAACCATATCCATTTCATACGTGAAAACAATCATTACATCAACATTATTAAAAACAACATGACAACAATAACCACAAACACTACAACTACAAGTTTCCTATAAAACACCAAACTAGACTTTCTTTCTGTCAACTCCAATTGCAGCATCAACAATTCCTTCTTCAAAGTTGACTTTTGAAAGTCAATCTCCCTTTGCGAATCTCTTATTTTTCCATTGAAGGTGTACTTATCTTCTTTCAACTATTTTTCCTTTTGTATCAACTTGAACACCTCTTGTTTGTAGTAGTCATTTGGTAACTCAGGATCTAGCCAGTAAAATGTCCCACATTTTGAACCCTAAATAGTACAAATAACTTACATTACTGATGTGTGTTTGGATTAAAGAATTTCAACAATTCTTACTTTGAGTTTAAACAATGTACAAATAACTTACATTATAATACTGAATGCGGCCAAGAAAATGCCTTAATGGATGATAGATTGTTCGTGATGTTTGTTCAATTACTAGTTCTTCATGTTCACAAATGGTTGGTGGTGGTGGACGACGACTACGATTAGAAGAGGATGAAGACATTATCTGTGTTGTGTGGGATCAATTTGGATTGTTTGTGTTAAGGAGTTAGGATGGGCTAGGGAACAATTTGGGGAATAACACAAAGAGTTTGGATCAAATGAGAAATATAATAAAGATGGGAAGAATGAGAAGGAACCACAACCACCAATCTTAGATGCATCCACAAAAATAGATGCATCTCCCAATTATTTCTCTTTTCTTATTTGAATTTTTTGGCTAGGATTTTTTTCTCACTCTTCTCATTTCAATAACTCTTCTCACTAGATCAATTCCCATAACACAAAACCTATAAGTGCTATGTGTATCTTATACAAATATATCATAGTTGAAATCCAACGTGGCTGCTTATGTGGCAAAAAATTTGGTGCCGGTTAAACAAGTTCGGTGGTGTAGATTGGTACAAAATATGAAAGTACGTTACATTTAAGTTGGACAAAAAATAGTATGCGTACTAGATCGGTACATTTGAAAAACTATGTTTCTATTGTACGGCTAAAACACTTTCAATAATAACGTACTTTAATTCACCTAAATCTCTAATTTTCTCTTTCTTGACTCTTGACCTCAGTTTGATTCCATAAACCGTGTGAAAAAAAAAAAAAAAAAAACAAAACAAAAAAAAAACCGTGAGCATTTAGCATATTTCTTGTATAAAGTTATAATTCATAACTTTTCTTTCTATGTGCTCTTTGCTAGCTCCTTTCTTTCTTGCAAGTAAAAAACTAAAAAGTTTAGTCTAACATGAAAACTTTCAGGCGTTATTTTTTTTGGAAGGTGACTTTCATTTTTTTGTTGGAGTCACACTCTGCCACTTTGGCAGACCTTCATCCACCACATGCCTAGATTATGTTGTCTGAACCGGATTCACGCGGGGCGTAGTGGGGACTACAAGCGGCATCCGCCCGGAAACCATACCGCCTCCACACGACTTTCTCGCTGGAGTAACGGCCGAATGAAAACCGGAGGCTGCTCGGATTTGAACCTGCGCATCTCTCCTCTTCATTGGCTAATACCAAAAGAGCTTGTGGTCCCGGTAGGTCACCCAGCCGCTACTCTCACCCGTGGCTCGCTTCAACCACTAGACCACAAGCTTGTTGATAAACTTTCAGGCGTTACTTGCTGGCGTTTTAGCGAATTTGTATGTTGCGGGGTTCAGTCAGCTCTCAGATATCGAGATCGGCAAGGTCAACAAGCCGTATTTAGTGTTGGCATCAGGGGAACTAACTTCCTGTTAGAATTGGTGTTCTAGTGACCTCGTTATATGCTATCTTGGTACCCGTTAATAAAATAAATGATAGTTATCAAATATAAATAATTAGTTAATTCTGCTAAACACGAAGTTTTTTTTACTAACGGTGTTTTGATGCTTACAAGGGTTTTTGTATTGGATGGAGTGTTAAATCTTGGCCGTTAAAGTTGGGTCTCTTCTTATGGTATGCGTTTGGAACTGTTTATTCAGTTGATGTAAGTCGATTAATTAATGTACTTCCATCATTTTTTAAGCGTATTTCCATTTTCCATGATAACATTTATAACTTCAGAACGCCTGATCTGCATCAGCATATATGTATGTATTTCAACTTTCGCGGTGCATAATATATTTTCAGTTACCACTCCTACGATGGAAGAGGTTTCCTGTACTTGCTGCATTGTGCGTTTGGTCAGTTCAAGGAGTGGTTATTCCTATTTTGTTCTACATCCATGCTCAGGTTCATTACTTACACTAGCTAACCAAAAGTTAAATCTCATTTTGTATAAATATTTTGCTTGACCACAAAAATCAATTGAGTTGAGATTTGAATGGATGGCTTTTTAATTGAGATGAACATTACTACAGACATCCATACCAGGAAGAACAATCTTACTTTCAAAGCATGCCATTTTTGTATCTGCATTTATGAGTGTTCATGCTATCGTTAATGCTCTATTTAAGGTGCGTGGCTTTTTCTCAACAAAGTAATATATAAATGTTTATATATTTATCTAACAAAACTTGAATTAGGACATTCCTGATGTCGAGGGAGAGAAGATGCATGGAGTTAACTCATTTGCTCTGCAATTCGGGCACAAAGGTCAGCTTTAAAGAATATATCTACCATAAGTTTTTAGTATCAATTCAAAATAAATCTTCAAATATGTAGTTGAAATAATATACAAATTACATTCTTTTTAGGTCTTTTGGATTTGTGTATGGCTTCTTGAACTAATATACGGCGTGGGTATATTGGTTGGGTTATCATCAACCCATTTTTGGATCTGATTACTAATGGTAACGTAGTTATAATCTTTAATATTCATAGAGCAAGGATAAAATTTTAGGCTAAAAAAGAGTATTTGATGCTAATATGAATTAGAGGATTAACTAAGGTCGTTGTTCTAATGAAATTAACAAGTGCATGGTTTTCTGTTACAGATTAATCATTATATTAGCATATATTTTGTGCGCATGGATGTGTATTTTGTTGTATGTTCATTACTAGAAAATTCTTTAAATAATTTACAAAATTCTTTAAATAATACACCAACACGACTTATTTCACGCAACAAAATAAAATCAAACTCAACATCATCTACTTAGATCTGAACACTCATTTCCTGGAAATTCAACACACTCATAGCATTTTTGGTTTTACACTTTGGAAAAAAGCAAACTTGGTTGATCTTGATAGCAAGGAGGCCACTGAATCATTCTACCTCTTAATTTGGAAGGTAATACTAGGACCTTTTATAATTCGTTATCGAAGTATACCTAAATACGACATATAATTTGAAATATATTCGAATAAAGAAATTTGAACTTATAAAAATTGTTGTATAATATTCTCATGTAGTCACCAAGAGATTGCCTCCTTTTTTGCAGCTATATTGTGCGGAATACTTATTGGTGCCCTTTTTACAATTTTAAGCTGAAAGTGTCTCTTAATTTCTTTCAACACAATGCTGCTGCTGATCTCGGATTGTACTAATTTAGTACAAGTAACTGTATTTTTCAATTAAACTTTTTGTGCCTACCATCCCAAGTTCGAATCTTGGCAACTCCCTATTTTTTAAAAATTTAATCCGAATTTTAGTTGGTTAATAGTTGCTTAGGTGGACTAAATGTGATGACATGGCTTTTAATCACAATTACATGGCAATGATGTGGACTTATGTGGCATTATCTACGTGTAACGCCTCCTGTTATATATAATGTAGAGATTCGGTCAACTGTTATACAACAAAGCCCTGTCTTGAACATGATACTGTGATTCATCTTTATTTTTCTCTGTTTTCTTTTATGAAATGCACATATTTCTTTTGTATGCATATCAGTTTTTTCTATGGTTTCTGACATGTTTATTGGACCATTATCTTTTACACAGAAGCAATCATAATGCTATAACACTTCTATATCATGAACCACTTTTAACGCGCTCGTTCAGTTCTTTTTAGCAAATATTTATAACTTTAATTCGGTAACATAATAACATCAGTAAAAGTGGCTTGTTTTCACATAGATGAGTTGACACTTGACAGTCTCTTTAATTCTGTGGCTTTAAACATTTTGCCTCTTTTCACGCGGGGATACTGTTTTTTCCCACACTACAATCAAGATGACAGATTTGCTAAGGCCGCCATGGATGAATAACATAGGACGATAACAACAAAATCGATTTCTTCAACTACAAAGAAGAATCAAGATGAGCCTTTTACGGTGTTTATCTTCTAGAGCATCTTTGTAATTCAACTTGTCATCTAATGAGTACTTTATACTGCCATCTAAAGAAACGTATGGATGTATGTGTATATGTATGTATGGATTATGTTGATATCCCTGTAGCATCCTTTGGTATCAAAAACAGGAAAACAACCGGTATAAATGTGCAAATGACTTGAATGCTAATTCCAAGACTAAGATTATCAAAAGAACCCGAAGATATGTCTAGAACCGACGCCAAACCAACACCAACTACTGAACTCATTGTGGACCCAAAGTTGTTTATCGACATGAAGAGTGCAAATAGTGTCCCTTCTATTCCAGGTGGGCAGAGTTGTCCAGAAAGGATCAGGAAAGGCATGAACCTGCACCCAACAATGAACCTTTTATACTTTGGCTCAAAATCCAACCTTTTCCTTGTGGAATGGAAAAACATGTACGACTCGTTTCCAGCCAAGACATGCACGGAAGAATCGCCAAAAACTAGTCCCCCCACCCCAATTGGCAAAACCTGAATACAGTATGTGGTTTAAAGTTTTATATTTGAACCTGTTGTGTGTGTGTGTTTATGGTTGTCGATAGATACATCAGATTAAAGGTGGTGGTTTCAAGTTTTGACCCATGACATAGGAATGGGTCAATTCTAGTTATGTTTTACCTCTAACAGGTCAAGCTGGTAAATTGAAGAAAATTAACTAAAAAGAGGAAACATGTCAAACGGATCGAAAGCCGCCTTACGGGTATTCATAGTACATATAACAACCTAAATCAGTTTATTTAATACATATTGGATTATTAATCCTATTAAAAGCGCATGATTATTAGTCATATTTGATACACTAATTGGTTATAAGAAGTTCAAATTTGTTTGGACAAACGTTTTCCGGGTCAAAAAAATTACCCATTTTACTTGGTCAACCGGCCTAGCCCATCTAATTCTAGATTACTTTAACTCCGCCTCCTATTATGGTCAATAAGAAAGCACAAAGATCTGATAATAACGTAAAAATGGAGGAACGTGAAATAAAGTAACATACTTGAATTGATGGACTGCATCAGATAGAGCAGAGCCAAACAACACCATTATTTCATCCGATATGCCAAACGAAAGATTTACTCTATAAACCAATACAATGTCTATAAGTGTTAAGATTGACAAAGTAACATGAGACAACCTGCAAACATATTCCCAAATTGAAATCAATTAGCAGTCTTACCTGGAAATTCACATTTCATATTAGTTTTCATTATAAACTTACATAAGAATCTTTCTCAACCTAATCTTCTTTAAAAAGCGATTATAAGTGAAAGTTCCAAGCATGAGGCCTATCCACCCAATGACACGAGCAGTACCCAAAAAGGAAGCGTCTAGATTAAGAACTTCCGTCTGGTAGTAGAACATGACTGTTGAGAGGTTCGGAATTGTTACCTGCGCAAGGAAAAACCAAGCCATTGGTCTGGTTTCCCCAATATCTCAATTAGATGCAAGATGATTGATAATACATGACCAAATACTTTATCAATTATCATTTGATTTAGTGAACTCCATTTGTTCGGCGTTATAAGGAGAACAAAACTAAGTTCCCATTCAATAACGAGGATGGGACCCACCAGATGACTAGAGGAGGTTATGAATTCATGATACATACAAGGAAATATGGAAACATGGGCCGGTCGGGAAGGTTGAGTAACGGGTCAAAATGGGGATTAGGTGACATGTGTCATTTTTAGTGCAGGTAGAAATGCATCAGGTTGTATTGTGTTGACCCACAATTTTTTTTTGTCCATATTCTATAAATAACTAACACGTGAGCTATGATTACAATAATAACCTAAATATTTAAGTAAAACAATAAGGAGGTTGCATGCATTAGAAACAGACCTTGGGCGACTTTCAAATGCTTACCCATTCCCTTTTTGATAAATATATTATTCGACTAGTGTGAGATAAAATTAGTAAACAACCAAATCGATTCATTTTGAAACCTCAAATCATCCTTAACACATTACTATATTTTTCTCGAGAAACAAGAAACTAATTATGGGTCCCACTAAAAATGACCATGGGACTAACCAAACGAAGAAGGTAGTAAATGAAGTATAAAAAAGATGAAAGATGTACCTCAGGATAATCGGGCGTCGAAAAGCTTTGAACAAAGAATAACCAGCCATTTTCAAAGACTGAAACCATTGTAATGGCAAAGATTCATCTTCTTCAAGAATCTGAATTCTACTTATATCCAAAATTTCTTTCTTGCTACTTTTATGGCTCCTCTTTCTCATCAAAGTACCGGCTTTAGGAGATTTAGGAGATCTGGGCGATCCGAATGATAATCTACTTTCATCTGGTACACTTACATTATGTGTGTCGGTATCATTAGAAGTAGTAAATTCTGGCAGCTGTGAACTGCTTATTGGAATCTCAGTCACAAAACCACATGAAAATAGTTGTATAGTTGGTAACAAAGAAAAAAGCAAAAAAATGTGGCCCATTTGAATGCTATTTAGTGCATATCCTCCAAACAAACTCCCACAGATTCCCCCTAAAGCCATTGTCATCCAAGATAGTGATTGCAAGTCGCCAGCATATTTGGCCCTGATCAAAGTAATGACATAAATAATGGAAATTAGAAACTGTAGCAAAAAAGTATCAAATGTATGAAAATTTTGACTCTAAAAGTCAAAAGTTGCTACTTTTGGTGTGCATCTATACTATGACTTACATGTTAAGACTTAAGAGTTGAAAATATATATACTGTTTAACATATGTTACAGTTTTTACTTATTTATTTCGTCATCTAGAAATATGTTGAATTTATGTAAATTTGGATTCTATGACTAGCTCCTTTGACTTTGAAAGTCAATCTGAAGACTGGGGATGAGGGAGTAAAAGAAATGGAGTGAAATATACTTTTCGTGCCTTGCTGCTTCTGCAATCATTGCATCAATGACGACATCTGATATTGCAGAGCCTAGATTTTGCATTAACAAGAAGATCATGAGTTGACGTTTAGAACTTCTTGCGGATTCCTGAATGCCAAGAATTACCCATGGAAAGAGCGAAAGCAGTGTCGCTATGACTAAATAAGGAACCCTTTTCTTTCCATACACTGGGATACAATCTGATATAATTCTGCAGCACCAATAAATACATCAATGACCAATGCAAACGAGATTTTCAAAAATATAATCAGCTTCATTTACTAGAAAATTGACCATTAAATGTCCATAAATATCAGCATAAAACATGTGAATAACCAGTTAGATAAATACCCGTATATTGGTTTTATGCTCCAAGGAAAAAACGATATGGATGTTACAAATTGAGAAGAAGAGGGTGATAGCTTTAATCTGTCTTTTAGCTGGTAGGAAACTGCCGTCCACACAAAAGATCTAAAACCCTTAAAAAATCAATCATGGGGAACCACATTAGACGAGTTAAAGTGAGAAACCACATAGTTTGTAAACTTTACAATGTACGAGAAAATTTCATGGACAATTATGTAAAAGCATGAAGTAAATATCACCATACGATGAAATTTTTTAACTCAAAACATACTGTAAGATATGTAACAAAAGTAGAACCGAAACTACTATAGTGTATGCAATAATCATTACATTCTCGTGATCATTTACATTGCTCTGAACTTACATAGCTATGTAGTCCCTTCCACTATCATTTGGCCAGGATAAGATGGTACAATGCTATGGAAGCATGTTTTGCGGAATTATGCAAGTTTCGTAAGGGATAGAAAATTGGCCCTATATTGTACGTTTATACAAGTTATCAGTAGTGGAACTACATAACACAATTTTATAATCTTGCCTAATAAACTTGTACTACAACGCCCTTATGCAATCCAGTGTTGGTGGCAAAAAATGCAGGTAAAGCAAGTAGGAAGCAAGTAAAAATGAATCCTTTTTGGGGTCAAAACAGGTTAATTTTATCCACCGCCTGTTTATCTTTTAAAATTTCCTAATTAACTAATATCGAAAAAATGATTACAGAAACTATCATAAAAGCAGATATTTCATAAAATCTAGTGAGTAGATTGTAAACACTTGATTATGTCACAGACAAAAATTCGGGTTATTTGACTTGTTAACAATACGATATAACTTATATTGACTCCTCTTCCCAATGATTTAGTGCATACATATCAGTGATACATTTCGTCTAATATCCCACGCCGAACCTAAAAAAAATACTATTAACAAAACGCACACAATCTAAGTAGACATGATCACACAAGTAAACACGCAGAAAATAAACAACACACATGATATACGTGCGATTTCAATTTAAGTTTTATAATTACGGATAGAACATTTTTCAGACATAAACATGTAAAGTTATAAATGTCATAAAAAAAATTCGTACGAATTTATAAAAATTCAAATAGTGAAATGCAATTTTTGATATGATAAACCCAAAATTAATACATGATGATGAAAAGCAATAGAGAAAATTGAAAATAAAAATGAAACCTGTGTAAAGTAAATCAAACAAACGAGCCAAAGAAACGGAGCACCGAATGATATCCGAAGCTGTTTTATCCATTCTATCATTTTCTGTTTTGTTATTAATTTCGCGTTTTCATCATCGTCTGTAGAAGAAACGGAAAAAAAGAAAAGAACAAAAGACGTTTCTCGTTGCGTTTCCCACTCTTTCTTTATTTTTTCTAACCGTTTTCTTGGGGTGAACCAATCATGTCCCTTCCCTGACTATAAAAGTCAACTATTATTATTATTATTATTATTATTATTATTATTATTATTATTTTTAATTATTATTATTATTATTATTATTATTATTTTTTATTTTTTATTTATTTTTTATTTTTTATTAATTATAAACATCATTTTATTAGAAACAAATAGGATTTACAAGAAGTTAGTAGGGAGCCGAGATACTAATTGGGCTCCCACTCCTTTAGCTATAGAAAAGTTAATCCTATTAAAAATATGAGCAGCAACACGTGCTCCAATGTCTTGAGTTATCGAAAACTTTCGAATACGCTTCAGTAGAGTCACAGCGTCCTTCTCAAGTTCTCCAAAAGAAGAGAAAGAGAATGGGAGGAACCCATATCCCATACCTGCGCACTTGGCCTCATACTTGACGCGTTTACATTGTGCAGCCTCAATCACCGCACGACCCGGTATGAAATCAACCATACCAGTTTGCGTCAAGGGAGATGATCCAGTCAAATCAACGCATACATCAAGTCCTCCATCCCACGAGTAGAGCAACACATCAGCAGGACGTAAAGATTTGTCCCGTTCACCACAAAGTCCAATGTCAACCTCTTTACGAGCCGAAACCCCAGATCGAGAACATATGTCAACAAGAACATCACGGACCATGTTATGCCGATTATTATTATTATTATTATTATTATTATTATTATTTTTAAAGGAAAAAAATTATAAAACAAAATTTGCATTTGCTTTTATCAGGGGAAGAGTTAATTTCATAAATGGTCTTGTGGTCTGTCGGTTTTACGGGTTTAGTCTTTAAACTTTTTTTCTAACAGATCTAGTCCCTGTGGTTGCGACCCATAACGGTTTTGGTCCCTGAGAGTAACTGTCTTTAATTTTTTCTAACATTTGCACCGTTAGTCCTTTAGCGACCGTTTGCAACAAACATTTGCACCGTTAGTCCTTTATACTAACGACTGTTTATACTTAACAAAAAATTTGGTTTTTTTTTTTTTTTTTTTTTTTTTTTTTTTTTCCTAAAAAAATTTAAAAAAATTAAAAAAAAAAATGGTTTTCTTATAATTTTTTTTTTTTTTTTTTTTTTTCTAAATATCTTTAAAATTTATACACGTTTTTATACACATTTTTATATACGTTTTCATACACACATTTTTATACACATATTTTATATATATATATATGTTTTTATACATGTTTTATACACAACTTTTTTTTACATGTTTTTTTACACACTTTTTTATACACGTTTTTATGCACATTTTAATACATACATTTATACACATATTTTTATACACGTTTTTATACACATGTTTTTTATACACACGTTTTTATGCAAATGCTTTTATACACACATTCATACATATTTTTTTATACACGTTTTTATACACAAGTTTATACACACATTTTTATCCTCGTTTATAAAAACGTGTATAAAAATGTGTATAAATGTGTGTATAAAAACGTGTCTATAAAAACGTGTATAAAAATGTGTGTATAAATATGTGTATAAAAACATGTGTATTAAAAAGTGTATAAAAATATGCGTATAAATGTGTGTATAAAAACGTGTATAAAAATGTAAGTATAAAAACGTTTATATAATGTGTGTATAAAAACGTGTATAAAAACGTGTGTATAAATGTATGTATAAAAACATGTGTATAAAAACGTGTATAAAAATATGTGTATAAAAGCCTGTATAAAAATGTGTGTATAAAAATATGTATATAATGTGTGTATAAATGTGTGTATAAAAACGTGTCTATAAAAACGTGTATATAAATGTGTGTATAAAAACGTGTATAAAAATATGTGCATAAATGTGTGTATAAAAACGTGTATAAAAATGTGTGTATAAAATCGTGTATATAATGTGTGTATAAATGTGTGTATAAAAACATGTGTATAAAACCGTGTATAAAAATATGTGTATAAAACCGTGTATAAAAATGTGTGTATAAAAATATGTGTATAAAAATATGTGTATAAAAACGTGTATATAAAAATGTGTATAAAAAATGTGTATAAAAACGTGCATATAAAAACATGTATATAAAAACGTGTAATAAAATATGTGTATAAAAATTTGTATATGAAAACGTGTATAAAAATGTGTGTAAAAACGTGTATAAATTTTAAAGATATTTAGAAGAAAAAAATATAAAAATTATAAGAAAACCAATTAAATAAATTTTTTGTTAAGTATAAACGGTCGTTAGTATAAAAGACTAACGGTGCAAATGTTTGTTGCAAACGGTCGTTAAAGGACTAACGGTGCAAATGTTAGTATAAAGGACTAATGGAAAAAACTAACGACAGTTAGTCTCAGGGACCAAAACCGTTATGGGTCGCAACCACAGGGACTGGATCCATTAGAAAAAAAGTTCAGGGATTAAACCCGATAGACCACAAGGACCATTTATGAAATTGACTCTTAGGGGAAAATATCGGTAAACTAATTCATTATTAGACTTGTTAAGTCTAGCTTATTATCGACCTATTCTGGAAGCCTTCGGGCCCACAAATTCCGATTTTTGTTTTTGTTTGTATTAAAGTGTTCGGTATCTTCTACAGTGGCGGATCCAGGAATACGAAGGAGGGTATGCACTATTTAGCCAAAAAAAATGTTAGAGATTGATGTTTCGGTTCGGGTTTTCTTCTGTTTCTTTTTTTCTGTTGTTTATTTTTTGCATAACTATCAAATCCAGTGTGACACCAGTTTTTATGGGTATGCACTATGTGCAATTTGATCTACAAAAGCTTCAACGCTAAAAAAAAATTACACTACAAGGTGCATACCTTGTGTTGGCTGTAGATTTGCCCCTGAGCTTCTAGCCTCGAGTTGGAAATTAATATCATTAAGATTTCAGTTAGGCGTACGCTACAATTTTCAGAACTCCCTTTGAAAAGTAGAAAGTCGGTACTCTGCCTTAGAAGCTAAGGTTAGAAAAGGTTCCCCCGTTGTTCCTAGTTCTTCAGGCAAGTTTAAATATTGTTTTTATTGTCAATTTGAGAACTTTTTTATCTTTTTTTTTTTTTTTTCTTTTTTTTCTTTTTTTTTTTTTTTGAAAATTAAGAATGTTTATACACGTTTTTCTTGTTAAATATTTTTTTCTTCCGGCAAGTTTAAATATTTTTTTCTTTTTTTTTTTTTAAATATTGTTTTTATTGTTAATTTTGAAGAAAAACAACACAATATATGTTTAACGACGGTTCACTTAAGTCACTATTCAAACTTTAAATGATTCAGTTCTTATGGTTCAAGAACTAGTTGAAGTAACCTTTCCAACAAGGAAACTCGTTCACCCAAATATATGATCTACATTTGAAACTGCAACCTGAAGATTTCATGACTTCACCCTTTGATAGTTGGGTTTGTGTCCCTGTGATCATTTTCGAACCCCTTTTCACTTGCCACCTCCAAAATGTTTACCTTTTATGAGGACATCAAAAAGTCTAATCACTAAATCACCCCGGTGAACTGTAAACCACCTAAGATCTTTTCCTTTTCATTAATTAAAAACGAAAAAAAAAAAAAACTTCCGTAAAAAAAAAAAAAAAAAAAAACTTCCGAAATGTTTACACAGACTGAATCACACTGGTTACACTGTGGTAACTTCAATGTGGTTGGTTAATAACGCCGAAAAAATAATTCCATAGCAAATGCTCTTATAGGAGCTCACACCATTCTCGTTGCACAAACATAGTAATGGCTTGTTTGCCACGGCATGAAGCATTTTCCATCTATATAAATCCTTTAAAACAATATCTTATACAAATCGGACAATAAAGAATTGCAAATGATAAGCATGTTACAAACTTTACCTATTAGAACGTAACTTTATATGAATTAGACAAGTTTAGGTTTTTCAACTAACAAACATAGTTTCTGAAGAAATGGTAATAGTCTAATAGACCACAAAACCAACCATGTGAATGTGATACTCAAGTCACAAATATACTTTGATGCTACCATGTATCTTTTATATAAAATAAATTAGAGAAACTTTATATTGTTCAAAGAACAAAACATTTTATATTTTATAACACACATGAAATGGAAATTCAAACATATCTTACATAACACACAAATCTCATCTGGTACATCAATAGTTGATGAAATTGTTTCAGCTTACAAAGATAGTTTATTAAAACTGAATATACACTTCGACAGCAGACTTATACCAGTGATACCAACAACCAATTAGTCTTCACTCAGTCATCACCCACACACATCATAATCGTAGATAGAAACAAGAAATTATGTTGTAACTGTTTATTCAATTATTTGTTTTGCAAACGACTTAAGCAGATATAACCTTAAAGAATATAGATAATTTCAAAATACTAAAGTTACTAATTTAAATACTTGCTACATTTTTTGCTATGGCACTAGATATGCAAAGTCACAAGTCACAACCTAAAGCATGTGCAACCTCATAACACCATCTGACCAGACACTTCTAATCATTTGTCTTATGCCTAACTTAATTCGCTCATATGCCTTATGCCTCACTTACAAATGACGTACAACAACTAAGTGATATTTTATTACTTTAGAACCGTACGCTTCGTAGGTTAACATTATAAACATACATTCAAGCACAGTACATTGGAATACTGACGGGCCGATATACAAAAGGTTTGACAGCATGTGAGTAACCGGATTGATAATTGTAACTAAACTTCACACCTGAAAACCCATCACCAAGATGAGTACAGTGTTCATGGTAGCTGCTAATAGGCCTAGCCAAACAAGCATCCCAACGTTCACTCTCGGGCATAGTCTCAGCTACTGTGTATATTCCCCTTGAATTTGTAAACGCTTGATAATTCAGAACTTCACCAGATTTTGTTATGCAAAGAACAGCAACCTCTGCGCCTGCAATAAGACAATGACGGCATTTTCCCCTTATGAGTGTTTTTTAAACTAGAAAATTGGAATTTGTCATATTGGGAGTATATGGTGTATTATGTGGAATGAATTGGTTTAGGCCTTGCATAAACATAAACCACAATCATAAGTCATAACAGCATTTTCCTTGTTAGGTCATAGGTGGCAAATATGAGTAGATTATTAAAATTATTGATTAAAATCTGTAGGCAGTATAGATACAAATCTCCAAATAAGAAGAACCTACAGGAAAATTGTTATTTACATGCATACCCTGAAAATTTTCGTAGCGTCACAAGAATAAAAATATAAACTTGTTCTTCATTCCTAAAAACAAGAGTAAATTGCAAAAATCGTCCTTGTGGTTCGGCCAAATTGCAGGTTCAGTCTCTATCCTTTCGAAAGTGCACTCGATGTCCCTATGGGGAACTTACAAGTGCACACTTGGTCCCTGGCCAAAATTAAATGACTAAATTAACCTCACAGGGACCAAAGTGAAAGGGAAGACGAAAAGGGTATTTTAGTAATTAAACTTTAGCCAGGGACCAAATGTGCACTTGTAACTTCCTCACAGGGACGATGAGTGCACTTTCGAAAGGATTGAACCTGCAACTTGGCCAAACCACAAGGATGATTTTTGCAATTTACTCTAAAAACAATTTATCATTATTGTGTATTTCTTAAGAAAATAATGTTATGATAGTACATACCCTGATTGAAAATCCTAGATAGGTTTGGCTTGATAGAATGAACATGGTAACTCAAGAATTTGAGGGATAAACACTAATTAAGAACCCTTGGATGATTAACCAAGACCATTTAAACCATCAAAAGATGCCAGTTTGAGCAGAATAACAAAACTTTCGGTTTAACAAATGAAGGCTACTTTCTTACCGCCAATTTATTCATAATATTATTACTTGACCTAGTTGGACCACTTTGACATTTTAAAGACACAAACCAACCACACATAAAGAATGGGTTCACTTCAATAAGATTCATGAGATATATGGGCCCATGCCTACCTGAATCGGAAGATACAAACTTTCATGACCGTTGAATTGGGAAAAATTAAGGGTAATATTCATAGAGTTTATTACTAACAAAAAAACATCAACTCTTGCTGAAATTAACCATATCACGACCATATCTGATAAGATTTGTAGAGTTCAACATCCATAGCTACCAAATAATGGCTATAAATCAGGTGACACAAATGGAGAAGGCTATAATTCAGGTGACACAAATGGCTATAAATCAGGTGACACAAATAAGGGTAATATTCATAGAGTTTATTACTAACAAAAAAAGGTAATATTCATAGAGTTTATTACTAACAAAAAAACATCAACTCTTGCTGAAATTAACCATATCACGACCATATCTGATAAGATTTGTAGAGTTCAACATCCATAGCTACCAAATAATGGCTATAAATCAGGTGACACAAATGGAGAAGGGTATAATTCAAAGTGTTAACAGTAACTCTTCACGGAGAAGATTTTATATACAAGAGGATTCTAAAAGATTCTATTATATGCTAGATAACTTAACTGCCTCATCATTCTGTTATAACTTAAGACTAACTTAGCTTCTTTTCTACTCCAATTGTTACATGATGCCAGCCAACACAACATCTAAGGTTATTTTGTTTAGTAGAATCTGAGTGTGAGATGAATAACAGATTAAAAGTAGTTGACTTTGACTTTATAGCTTGAGCTATTTGGACTTTGATGTTGGTTGCACTTTGTATGTGCGTCTTTATTAACACACAAAATTTAAGTGACACGCAAAGCAGTGTAAGTAAATTAAGTACAATAAGCAAGCATGACTCATTAACACACTTCAGATTCATCCAAATGATTTGTTAAACAACATTAGCAATTACTTTATTATCTCTTTGAAAACACACTAAACATTTCTTGATGTATGCTCAAACTTCTAACTTTAATCACATAAAAACAAATTTCTGAACCAACCCCATCTTAATATTTCCACAACATAAAAAAACACACGCATAAATTGACTGAAAAAACATAATATGTACAAAATTATACAGTAAAGTAAAGTAAACTAATTAATACTCCGTAATAAGTTTAATTTCAATAAAATAATATATAAGTAGTGAAAGGTTGATGTATTATTAAATAAATATACCTTGTAAGACATGATCTTCAGGACCGACAGAATCATCAGCACAAACATCACAAACAACTCTCCCATGTATTTCACCCGTCCAACCTTTTACAGTCACCAATTTTAAGATAACAAATACTAGTGGAATTAGCAGTTTCCACATTGTCGAATGTTGGATGTGTTGGTTCTTCAGTTTGGTTTTGTAGCATTAATGCTGTGAACAAATCGGGTTGTCGGTCGGTGTTGTATTGGGTCCGAATTTGGGCTGAGTGTGAGACCTGGGCCCACTTACTTTATTTACTTGTCGGAATTTTGACTAGTTGACTACATAAACAAGGCATAACAGTTTAGGCATTTAAGATGGAGTTGAGATCCCCATAGAACTACCATTGTTCATAAATCTGGTGAATCAATCACAACCATCCAATCCAATTTGATCTACAGGCTAAGATCAAATCATCAATTTACACTTGAATGGTAAAATGACAATTATATAAACTAAAAATAAGAATCGGCGTTATTTTTTCCCCCAAAAAATTAGGTCAAACACAACACACACACACACGAACACTCTCTCGATCCAAATCTAATTCAATAAAAAACACCACAATTCCATTCCGATTTAACCTCCAAAATCATGATATAAGATCGTTAATCGTTAAAAACCGTTTATTTTGATCGAATTTTTGTTCGATTGAAACATAAATCACAAGCAAAACTCGTAAAAATGGATGATAATCAGTTACACGAAACAAATTTAGTTGATGTTGTAGTTGCGGATGATGAAAATCGTGTGGTGGTTTCTAATTTAGTTGATGTTCAAGTTGCGGTTGATGAACATCAAGTGGTGGATGATGGAAACAAGGTTATGGAAGAAGCTGTTGAATATGAAGATGAAGAAGAAAATATAGCTGCTATTCAAGGTAAATGATATGTGATTCAGCTTATTTTCTTGCTTATTTTGTTACTTATTTAGGTTTTTAGGGTTTCAAGGTAAATCACAAGTGATTCGGCTTATTTTATTGCTTATTCAGCTTATTTTGTTGCTTATTTTGGATATTAGCACTAGATTCTGTTCTACCTGTTTTTCTGTAACAAAATCACATATGATTCTGAATCAAATCACATGTGATTCTAAGTAAAATCACATGTGATTCTGTGATAGGTAATTCATATGAGAGGTAAGCACCTATCTTATCTATCAGTTCCATACTTGATTTAGTTGTTGTCGAGGGTACGAACTCTAAAAATGTTTGTCATTTGTCATTACCAAATCACATTGTAGAAGGTAAAAAAAAAAAGGTCATCAACATAATTTAATCTAGACGAATTGGAGGTCTGTAAAATGGGAAAAAGCATTTAATTACGATCATGTTTGATAGATAAATCTTCCTCTCTTTATAAAGTTTGTACCCTCATGCAAACATGAAGTCACACATCTGTTATTAGATATTTCACTCTTAACTAGTATTCATATGTCCCATGCCCAATTGCTGTTTACCTTTTGCAATATAACATACCTTTAACATGTTAATGAGGGAACCAGTGGCTTGCGGCTAACTGGTACAAACTGAACCTCTTGAACTAATGTTTTTGAACTTGAGACTCGCTGCCAATTGTGTGTTATATGACATTCAAAACACATTTAGATAAGGATGGTATTGTTCCTAGTTATTAGAAGGTAGATTTAAATATGAAGGATCAGCATAGCTTGTGTGCTTTTGATGTCTTCTACTGTGGTAATTGAGTATATATTTTGAATCCTAATGAACATGCCATGATTTTTTCAGGTGTATGTGAGATCAACTGGAAGTTATGTTATGGACAAACTTGAGTTGCGTAGAGTTGCTGTTTATCCAGGAAGGAATGTGTCGGATATCTTGATAGAAATCGGTAATTTTAGTATCCCAACAGGATTAAGGGTAGCAGAACCTCTCTTTTGAAACAGTAGGTATATAATTTATGCAGTCTAATTTTCCTAGTTATTACAAGATGAGACTAGCAATAGCGTTCGAGTGGCGGCCTTCAAGTAATATTCTATACTAGAACTATTGATTAATCACATAAAAACATACACATTGTAATATAAGTTTCCTGTAAACGATTGGAGTTCTAATACAATCTATGTTCCACAATGGAACTATACTAATTGAACAGGCGATTGGCTCTTTTATAGAGTTAACGAATGATGAAGATGAAGTGGTAAGTCTGTTTTTTTCACTAGGTTACCGCCTTTAATTATTGTTATTTTTTCTCTTTTTTTAAGTTGGTTATTTGTAAGGCTGTAATAGTTGCTTTATCATTTTTTTTTTTTAGTTTTTATTATGAGTTGTAACAATGTCACTATCATATACATGTAGATTAAATTTTGGGAATTTATTCCCAGCATCTTAAATGTTTCAAGACAATGCCTTGCTTTCGGTGATGAAGATGTTGCAATCATTTCTTTTGTGATATTTGACGAACTAATCGAGTCTCCAGCGCCCCTTCTAGGTGATACAGTTAAAGCCATACTCCAGTTCTCTCTCGAGGTTTGCTTAAGTCCAAATTTGGATTCCAGCACACGTCATCAGGTTAGCAGTAATCTCAAATTCTTATTAAGTTGTTAGACCCATGCATAATTGATAATTATGTATAAATATTATTGGTAAGGTATTATGTCTTTAAAGCGTATGCGTGCTATAAAGATTTTAACAAACACCATTTCATTTTCAACTCCTTCATATTGAAATGAATTACATAAGTAATTTTTTATTTTTTATTTTTTTTATTTTTTTATTTTATTTTTTTTTTTTTTTTTTTACACACAAGGGAATGTGACTATGCACTGGTCTAGTAAAAGTTAAAATTTGTCAAAAAAGTGAAAATCACATGTAAATCACATGTGATTTTCATGTAAATCATATACAATTTTCATGTAAATCACATATGATTTTCAAGTAAATCACATGTGATTCCAGCATAAAAGTATTAATTATATGTGTTTCTTTTCTGTAATAAGGTTTTGCATTCTCTTGAACACGTGTCAGTGGAATGTACTTGTATGTAACATCCAATAATTTTCCAAACCCTTTTTACTAGCCAAATACTTATTTTGCATTACCTTAGTATTTAAACTTTTTCCTGAACTTATTTGAACTTGAGAAACAGTAGATATCTGGATAAATGTGAGCGTTATCCCTTTATTATGCCAGCACAACCTAGGATGCACGAAACGAATCAATTTGCTAAATAAATTAACTCCGAATAAGTTATGCGTATTTATACTCATTTTTATCAGAAAAATTATTTCGGAAACAATGGCGCAAGTCTCGTAAATTTTTATGGCCATTTGATGCGCCAAATGGGTCCCACAGTGATTATTTTAAAAGTTTCACAAACCTGACACATATACCCCCTCCACCCGAATGTTTACACCGCGCCCCTCCACTTTGTTTTGTCCACCTTCGGCCCCTCCACCTCATATAAAAACCCCATTTTTCTTTTTCTTCCCCATTATAACACACACACACAAACCCTCACCGGAACCCTTTTCCGGCGCCGTCACCACCATCTCCGGCCACCACCGAAAACACCCCCACGCATAGATCTCGACCCCGTGGTCATTTCTGGAGCATTTGAAGGTTATCGGAGTCCGTTTGGTTCGTGTTCGAGACGTCACCGCCGCCACCACCATCACACCACCACTCACCGCCGCACCTCCTCACCTACCTCTTCCATTCGGTATAGCTCACGCGCCCTAATTCCTTTTTATTTTCATTTTAATCAAAACCCTAACCCTAAAACTTTAATAAAACAGATTTTATTAATAAAAACTATTTAAAACTTATTGTTTTTTAACTCAAACGTGTGGATCTAACTTTCTGACCCTCTCGGTCCGAGTCACGTGACTCAACCGATTCAACTCACGAGTTGAGTTGACTCGGGGTGGTTTCTTGTTGTTTTGTGGTTATTTGTTGATGTTTACGCTTGTGTGTTATGTTTTGTAGCTTGGTGTGGATTTGACTCAGTTTTGGTTTGGTTTCGTGTTGGCCGAGAGCCCAATGGCTCGTATAGCATCGAGCCGTGACTCAAGAGAGTCACGGCATAGCGTAGGTTTTATTGTTTTGAGTCTTGTGTTGGTTTGGTTTGGATTTTGTTTTAGCCGAGAGCCCATAAGCTCGAATAGGATCGAGCCGTGACTCAAGGGAGTTATGCCATGAATTGGTTTTGCATTTGTTGAGGTAGTGGCATGTGATACTAATTTTGTTTGTGTTGAATATGGATTTGGTTTGAGTTTGGGTTGTAGCTGTGGGTTGGATTTGGATTTGCTGTTGAAGGGAGTTGAGCCGTGACTCGTGGGATTCATGGCCACGGTTGGTTTTGATGATTGGAGGCGAGGTGATATTATTGTGTCGAGTAGTATCGGGCCGAGACCTCGCATGGTCTTGGTGTTGAATGAGTTGAGTCGAGACTCGTGGGAGTCTCGGCCGTGTCGTACTCGTGGTTAGAAAACCTCGAGTTAACGTTTTTTAGTTAGTCTGGTTTTAGATTGTGTTTGGGCCGAATGGGCTAAGTAAGCCCAATTGAGGTCTAGTGTTGGTAAACTTTAGGCCAATAGTCCAAAGTGAGACCGTGAGTCATATAAGTAAGTATTGGGCCGTTTATTTTTTCTTTATTGTTTTGTCTAGTTATTTCATTTTCACTTCCGTTTACTAACTTATTTCATTTGTTTGTCAATTGGTGTTTCAGAAACTATTCGGGTATACTTGGGTTATGATATGGATTTGGATATGGATATTGCAACAACCTATGCTTGGATGAGATTGGACGTTACTGGATTTATGGTATTAGCCTATGGACCTTATGGACGATTTTGGTACTTGAGACGGAAGAGTATGCTAGACTCATAAGAGTTTAACATATTTGGACCCGAACATACACAAAATGGTCGATAAACTTGACAACTAATATACACGCGAATGTTAATGTCTAATTATATTTTTAACTTGTAAAATGTGACAATAAAACTTGTATTATTCAAGAGTCGTAACGAATTGGAAATGTTTTATAAACGGATGGGCCATGCCGAAATTTCTATAAAAACCTTTTACAACTAAATCATTTACAACTTGTGAACGTCATAAAACCTATTTAAACTTATAAGTTTTCTTCCTAAATTATAATGTTTTACCAACTATTTTGGGATATGGGAAAAACACCGAAACAACCTATTGATGTTTTTTCTATCGCTTTCTTGTTTTATTCCCACTTTCTTATTCTTATCTCTTCTTCTTTTCTCGATCTTTTTCTACTTGTGTAATTGTGTTTTATCGACTATTATTATCTTAACTTTCCTTATTATCCACACGAGTCATAAATTTTTATTTCTTTCAACGCCATTGAAACTAACCTTTTCGTTTCAAACACGAGTTTTGTTTTATAAACCACTTTGAGGATTATTTCTGAAACATGCTATTTACTTATTAGGTTGTGCTGAGGTTCATTTGCTGTGATGTACCATCTGATCATTTGTGAAATCTTGTTTCTCTACTACTACTAAGGTGTGATTCGTAGCCCTACTTTTACCTTTAAATTGTTTATAAACCCATGGGGGAGATACATGCTATTTACTTATTTCTATGAGCACAATTGTTTATTGGTATGCTATTCTTGACTGAAATGATAATGCTAAGTACCGTCCTTGCCAAAAGCAAGTCCCTCGATCATGAACCATTAATCACTTGCGAGTGAGCGCGATTATAGTTTATAGGCCTATAGGAATTGACCCTCCCGCCATGTTGACTAAGGTCAGTCCGCATGTGATGTACTATATTCGATTTTCACTAGGTATCTGGCAAAGTACCTAGCTTTGGGGGCAACTATTATATTATGAAATTCCGCGGTTATTGTCGACTTACGCCAAGGTTATTGGTGCCGGTTAACGCTTTGTGTGTCATGAGCTTAGCAAAATTATTTGACGCTTACCCGATATCTGTATTTGTTACTTATATCTTCGAGACTTAAAATCTTTTGCTCAACTGCTTTATTTATTAAACCTATGGATTACACTCAACCTTTGTGTTGACTTTTTAGCATGTTTTATCTCAGGTAACTGATGCATACTTGTGGGCACTGGGAGTGGCTGAAGACTTTTGATGGCTATCTTTGGCTTTTACTATCTATCCTTACCATCTTTTACTATTTTATCATTCGAAAAACCTATTGAACTATGTCTTTTATTTCCACTGCAAACTATGTTTTATTTCCGCTGCAACTTATGTTTGAGAGTCTTTTAAACTCTAAATGTTTGATTTTGTATTCGAATGATATGTTTTTGCTAAAACGTCTCGTTATGAGATTGTATTCTATGGATGTGACTGTCTTAACCCCCACGTAGCACCCCAAGCTCCGTTCTGCTGCCATATCCCGAGTTAGGAGTGTTACAAAATGGTATTAGAGACACTGTTTATAGAGAACGAGGTCATACTCGAATATAAACATTTTTGTGTGTGTCAAAACGTTTTCGAAATCGATAGCCATCAGCCCTCCGTGCCACTTCGCTCTTTAATTGCTTTACTTAAACTTTTATGTGTGCATGCTTTTGCACTATTATATGCTTGGATTTTCCGCTGCTATCTCACTTCATATAAAACTATTTTATAAAAATTAGGCTAGAATTTTTATACTCTTCTGATACTCCTTGTAGAGTATTATGACTACATCAGTCCCTACAGATCAGTTATCAGTTGCACCCGTTGATCACCCACTTGCACCACCGAGTCCAGAGAAGGACCCACACCCTATTGATGTACCTCACCCGGAGGATGAGGAGATGGATGATGATGAGGAGATGGATGATGATGATGAGGATGATGACGAGGAGCCATTGGAGGAGGAGCAGGAGGCTCTCCCCATGCCACCTTCACCAGCAGTGTCGGACATTACTTATGAGTCAGATACTTCAGATGCATTGGGTCATGCACTTACTACAGAGGTGACGTCTACGTTTGAGATTGGTGAGTCTTCGACTGCACAGCAAGTTTCCCCTACCGAGCTCAGAGCCGAGCTGAGTCGTTTGAGGCAGGACGTCTCTTGGTGCCAGGGCCATTATATGTCGATGTCTAGGCGATTGTGTGCGCGACAGTATGATGTTTTAGAGTTGAGGAAGGAGATTAAGGGAGATAGGAAAGCTACAGGTGATTTGTATGTGGAGTTGTATGAGCAGGCTGCGAGGTTGAGTTCTATAGAGAAGGCAGATACAGAGATTCGGGAGCGTTTGGCGTCATTAGAGAAGAGGATGACCGAGGCCGAGAAGATTGTGGAGAAATTGGACCTTGGGGCGGTGTTCATTGATATTGATTGTCGTCGTTACCAGCGTAGTATTCAGGAGTTGAGGGACGAGTTACATGCCATGCAGTGGCAGGCGTACTATGATAGGATGGCGCGTTTCTGTTTTGATGACAGTATTGATGTTTTGGCTATGTATGGGGGAGATCGTCAGTGAGAGTGTAGTGATCATCTTATTTATGGTAGTTTAGTATCATGATAGTGGTTTACCTTTGTACGTGCTAAACTGAATAGTTTCAGTTAGTAGATTTTATCAGAAACTTGTAATCGTTTTGCATATCTTGTAAGACTTATAGCAAGTATTAAATCTATGATGTATTTTGGTGATGTACTATTATTGGTGTTGAATGCGTGCTATATTTTGATGATATCATGGTGTTGTTTATCTTGTGATGTGATTCTGTTACGTTAATCAAATACTTACAGTGTTGTACATTTGTAATGATTGATAGAATTATGCCGCCTAGGAAGATGACTCCAGCTGCGATACAGAAGTTGACTGATGATGGCATTGCCGTAGCGCTTGCTGCGCAAGCAGGTGTTGGCAACCCGAATGTTGGACAAGCAGGAGTGTAAGCTGTCAATGACAACCGTTTCTGTACTTATTAGGATTTCATGAATTGTAAGCCTACTACCTTTAGAGGAACTGAAGGAGCGGTTGGTTTAACTCAGTGGTTTGAGAAAATGGAGCCGGTGTTTCTAAGGAGTAACTATTCTGAGGATTGCAAGGTGAAGTATGCGACAAGTACCTTGGTGGAGCATGCATTGTCTTGGTGGAGCATGCATTGTCTTGGTGGAACGCTTATGCTCAGGATATGGGGTTAGAGAATGCTTATAATACTTCATGGGAAGAGTTTAAGAAGGAGATGGTCAAGAAGTATTGTTATCGTAGTGATATGAGGAAGTTGGATACTAAGTTCTACAATTTGGCTGTAAAGGGTGTTGATCTTGCTACTTATGTGCGTCGATTTCAAGAATTGAAGGTTTTCTGTGCTCACATGGTGCCAGATAATGAGAAATTACTGGAGAAGTTCATTGGTGGTTTACCTTATAGTATTGAAGGGCACGTGACATCTTACAACTCTCAGACTCTAGATGATGCCATTCGCATATCTGAACGACTTATGGATCAAGTGGTTAAGCATGGAACTGTTCAGAAGGGTAACAACTATGACAACAAACGAAAGTGGGAGGACAACAGGAGAAACAACAACTACAACAACTTCAACAACAACAGTCACCCTCACCATAACCATCACAACAACAACAACAACAACAACCAGTACCGTAACAACAATCATCACCACCACCAGAACAGAAGACAAGAAACTGTTAAGGCTTATGTGGCTGCACCAGCACAAGTTGGAGGGTATGCTGGGCCGCATCCATTTTGTGATAAGTGTAATCAGCATCACGCTGGACCATGCGCAGCTAAGTGTCAGAAATGTCAGAAGACAGGGCATATTGCTAAGAATTGTAAGAACAGAGCTGTGACTAATGGGAATGCCACCCAGCCAGTGGTAACTTGTTTTGGATGTGGAAAGCGTGGTCACTACAAGAGTCATTGCCCAAAGAACACTGGTCGGAGAACTGAAGGCGCTCGTGGTAGAGCATATGTGATGGGCAATGGGGAGCAGCAGCAGCAGGATCCGAATGTAGTCACCGGTACGTTTCTACTCAACAATCATCGTGTTAAAGTTTTATTCGATTCTGGTGCCGATATGAGTTTTGTTTCTTCTACGATTTCACCACTACTTGATATCACCCCTACCCCTCTAGACACGAGTTATAGCATTCAGCTAGCTAATGGCAACTTAGTTAACACTTGTACCGTAATCCGAGGCTGTACCCTAAACCTTCTAGATCACCCGTTTAGTATCGATTTCATGCCCATTGAACTCGGAAGCTTCGACGTAGTGGTTGGTATGGATTGGCTATCCAAACATCATGCGAGTATTGTTTGTGGTGAACGAGTTGTTCATATCCCTCTCAATGGCAAAACCCTGGTTGTCCGCGGAGACCGTAGCGGAATCCGTTTGAATATCATATCTTGTATTAAGACCTTGAAATACATCGAGAAAGGATGTCATGCATTCCTAGCACATGTGTCAAAGAAGGAGTCGGGAGAGAAGCAACTCGAGGATGTTCCGATTGTACGTGATTTTCCTGAAGATCTGCCTGGACTTCCACCGGTTCGACAAGTGGAATTTCTGATTGACCTAGTTCTAGGAGCTGCACCCATAGCACGTGCACCGTATCGACTAGCTCCGACGGAGATGCAAGAGTTGTCTAAGCAATTGCAAGAGTTGTTGGATAAAGGGTTTATTCGACCTAGTTCCTCACCCTGGGGAGCACCAGTGTTATTCCTGAAGAAGAAGGACGGATCATTTAGAATGTGTATTGACTACCGTGAGCTGAACAAGCTAACAGTGAAGAACCGCTACCCGTTACCTAGAATCGACGATTTGTGTAATACCTGAAATTCTGATAACCTGTAAAATTACAAATTTACCCCTGAAATCATAAAACCTAAATAAAACATTTATAAAATTCTGAAACAATTCCAAAACTTCTGAAAACGAACTATATCTGAAATGAACTAATTTCTGGGACAACGTTACATCATTTCGAATGTTCAAAAATTATTATACACATATACTTTATTTATTAAAAATCCGAAATATGTATTACAAAGTAAATATAAGTATTAAATCTTTATATTAAGTTTTAGAGTAAATTACATAAATGGTCACTATGGTTTGTCAATTTTTTCACATTTAGTCACCGAACTTTTTTTTTGACATAAATGGTCACTGAAGTTTCAAATCGTTACAGATTCAGTCATTTTGGACAAACCACAATGACCATTTATGTAATTTTTGGACAAACCACAGTGACCATTTATGTAACGATTTGAAACTTTAGTGACCATTTATGTAACGATTTGAAACTTCAGTGACCATTTATGTCAAAAAAAAAGTTCAGTGACTAAATGTGAAAAAATTGACAAACCATAGTGACCATTTATGTAATTTACTCTAAGTTTTATGTGAAAATAAATTAAGGAAAGGTCAAATAAAATCAACCCAAATTATTTTGTGATTCTATTACCGACAATTTGATCTCAGCCCTCCCCCTAGGTCGGTTTCTATATCATATAACAAATCTTATTTCTTTTCTTCACAAAACCCTAATCGCAAAAACAAAAGAAAACTAAGCGGCACAACAAAAATCGACCAAGGCAGCCACACAATTTCTGGACATGAACAAGCATTTTTCTGGGGTTCTTGGAGGTGCAAGGAAGCTAGTAAAAATAAGGGTTTGTGCGTAGATTCGCTGGTTCGTTCTTGGTTCAATTTTCTTGTCGAATTTTCCATACGCAAGGTATAAAATTCATGCGCCTTGATTTCACGTTCTAAAATTGATATAACAATTTTCCTGTGATCTTTACATCTTATATAACTCATAAAAATTATGTGAATCGAATCATGCAAGCTAATCTATGCGTACGAAAATATTATGATCATAGAACACGTAAATCACAAATATATGTAATCCGAATTTCTGGGCATGATAACTATTTTATTTAGACCTCATATGAAGTAATAGACCTGGGAAAAATGTTAGAACGATTTATGGTAGCCTAGATCATGTCGTGGTAATTTTGATGTCAAAAACGTACGTAAAAATCAAATATATGTTAAACGATTTTTCTGGGCATGTTATTTATTTTTCGTGGGTTCTTTATATGTCATATGATTTGGGAAAAATATGAGTTTGATTTTTGGAAGCTTAGATTAAGTGTGGTGAATTTTATGTATAACCGGATTTTATGAAAATAAAGTAATCAAATAAAATGCAAATCGTGGCTATTAGGGTTAGGGTTCTTGGTACAAGATCTGATCATTAAAGGTGTTTTAAGGATAAATTAATGATGGTGCAATGATTGGTTAATTGTAGGGTTTGTATTTGTTTCTAAAAAGTGTAATCCGATTTAAGGTAAAAAGTAAAATGACCTGTTTTGCCAACTTTGAAACTTCTGGGATATTTTTGTAATGTCATATACATCTGTAGGAATGTGGGAAAAATATAACTTTGGGGTCCTAAGTGTAAATATTTCAATTTAATGAATTAATGGTATTTTAAAGGGTACGAATGGAAATTAAATAAAAGAGAGGGACTAAAAGTGTAAATCTGAAATCTTGAGGTTATTTTGAGTTAATACTGATATAAAAAGGTTATTGTGTAATTTTGAGGATTTATGGGTTAAATATGTAATTGTTATGAAATTATGATTTAATATATATGTTTTGTAAACTTAAAGGACTAAATATGTAAATTCTGAATTCTGAGGGGTCTAATCTGTAATGTACTAAGTTCTGATGATATATTCTGTAATTATGAAATATAATATGTTTGATTGATATATATGGATATTGTAGGGTTTAATTTGTAAAATATGTAATTATAAGGTTGGTTTTGTAAATTATATAACTAAAGGGGTGTAATCTGTAAATTGTGAAACTTAAGAGAATAAAATGTAATTCTGAATAAAATGTGTATATAATTCTGCAACTTAAATTATTTTCACTAATGACCTTGGAAATTGATGAAGTTACATTTCAAACCCTAAACTTTGTATAAATGTCATAATTAACCCTAAAACTTTTGTAACTTGATAAAATATTCTGTTATTCCATAATAATCTTTGAATAAGGGTCCAACCTAATCTGAAATGGTAATATCTGTAATTTCTGGAAACCTGCTAAAAATATAAAGTTACTAAATCTGGAAAGTTACCAAAAATAGAAAGTTACTTAAAATGGAAAGGTAAACTAAAAGAAATAATCTCAATTAGAATCTGTAGTAATTCCGTCTTCTACTCCTTTAGGTGTAAAGAAGGAGGAGCCCTGATTCTGTTCCGTGTCTGTTTGCTTTTTCTGCTTTGCTAAAAAGGTACAGATATTCTGCCCTTTTTCAGTAAGGGTTTTTCATCCCCTTTTCTTTCAGTTTTACATTTTCTTTATTAGGATCTCCGATACCACTGCTATGTTCCCTTCTGTTGTGAATCTTTGTTGTGATCTGTTTGTCTTGAACCTTTTGTTTGAACCTCTGCTATGATTCTTTTATTCTGAACCTTTTTCCTGAACTCTGATTGTAAACTGGTTTGTGAACCTTTGATGTGTTTCTTCTGTTCTGAACCTTTCTTGAACCTTTGTGTTTTGATCTCTTGTTCTGAACCCTGAATTTGTGAATCTTGATTGAATCTGATCTGTGAACCTTGTTCTGAACCTTAACCTGATATATCTGTTGTAAACTTTGATTTGATTTTGGTATAAACCTTAACCTGTTAAATCCTTATCTGAACCTAATTGATTTTGAACCTTTATTAAACCACATATGAAACTGTTTAAGAAAAGCTATTTTAAAAAGAAGTGATACCACTTGAAATGGAAGTTACTAAAAGTTTTGGAAGACCATTTTTATGAAAACTATTTTGTAAGATCATTTCAATGAAAACCATTATTAAAGGATTGATTTAAATAAACTTTTGACAGGAACTTCTGAAATGGATTATTGCTATAAACTTGTAATTCTTAACCTTTGATATACTCTTTTGGACTATTGGAAATAAACCTTTTAATCTGAACTTACGTTTTGATATTAAACTTAATCTGATAAACTTTGATTTGAACCTTATTATCTTATTCTGAATTGTTGACATGACCCTTCTGCCATGAACCCTTAGATATGACTCTGTTTATTATATGACATCTGACCTTGACCACAGTCTGATATCCGAGCCAATCACTAGGCATGAGGGTTTCATGTCCATGTCATTGATGCACCGATGGCATGACTCTAGGGCAGGAGAGTGATGTCCTGTCCCGTCCTTGATTTTATCTGTTATGTAGGAGAAGATTCTGGCCTACTGGGGCGCATGGATGCATCCTAGTTCTGATCTGATTTCTGTTATCTGTTATTATGTTATCTGTTATATATATCTCTGGTGATTGATGGTGTGTGCGATACACGTCTTTCACATATATCTGGGAGCTGATCACTCCGATTGGATACATGACGACACCCCTCATATTATCTGTTACTTGAGAGGTATCCCCTCTGGATTATTATATGATTACTCTGTTATGATATTATCTGTTACCTTTGGGCTCGTGATGGATTTCTGTATTTCCCTAAACCTGGTTTGTACATTATCCCTTTCTCATTTCTTTTCTTTTACCCGTATTCCTCTCCTATTCTTTCACTTTAATTCAGTATCTGTATAATCTGTATTTCGGATTTGTTTCTGTATTGTTATCTATTATTGTTTCTGTCATCTATATATCTGTTCACTGAGCTCTCGTAGCTCAGCCGCATTTCTTTTCCTGCGGCAGGTTTTAGTAGGAAGCTGGGAATGAGTGAGAGTGTACCTCTGGACTTAGAAGGCTTGGTAGCTATTCTGGATGAGAATTGGATAGAAGATATTATGTTTTAGAATTGATTTTTACGTACGTTTTTGACATCAAAATTACCACGACATGATCTAGGCTACCATAAATCGTTCTAACATTTTTCCTAGATCTATTACTTCATATAAGGTCTAAATAAAATAGTTATCATGCCCAGAAATTCGGATTACATATATTTGTGATTTACGTGTTCTATGATCATAATATTTTCGTACGCATAGATTAGCTTGCATGATTCGATTCACATAATTTTTATGAGTTATATAAGATGTAAAGATCACAGGAAAATTGTTATATCAATTTTAGAACGTGAAATCAAGGCGCATGAATTTTATACCTTACGTATGGAAAATTCGACAAGAAAATTGAACCAAGAACGAACCAGCGAATCCACGCACAAACCCTTATTTTTCCTAGCTTCCTTGCACCTCCAAGAACCCCAAAAAAATACTTGTTCACGTCCAGAAATTGTGTGGCTGCTTTGGTCGATTTTTGTTGTGCCGCTTAGTTTTCTTTTGTTTTTGCGATTAGGGTTTTGTGAAGAAAAGAAATAAGATTTGTTATATGATATAGAAATCGACCTAGGGGGAGGGCTGAGATCAAATTGTCGGTAATAGAATCACAAAATAATTTGGGTTGATTTTATTTGACCTTTCCTTAATTTATTTTCACATAAAACTTAATATAAAGATTTAATACTTATATTTACTTTGTAATACATATTTCGGATTTTTAATAAATAAAGTATATGTGTATAATAATTTTTGAACATTCGAAATGATGTAACGTTGTCCCAGAAATTAGTTCGTTTCAGATATAGTTCGTTTTCAGAAGTTTTGGAATTGTTTCAGAATTTTATAAATGTTTTATTTAGGTTTTATGATTTCAGGGGTAAATTTGTAATTTTACAGGTTATCAGAATTTCAGGTATTACAATTTGTTCGACCAGCTACAAGGATCAGGTTACTACTCCAAGATAGATTTACAGTCAGGTTATCATCAACTCATAGTCCGGGAAGAGGATATTCCCAAGACAGCGGTCAGGACTCGATATGGCCACTATGAGTTTCAAGTGATGCCCTTTGGTTTGACAAACGCACCTGCTGTATTCATGGACCTCATGAACCGAGTGTGTAAACCATATTTGGACAAGTTTGTTATAGTTTTCATTGACAACATTTTGATCTACTCCAAGAGTGAAGAAGAACACAAGCAACACCTGACGATAATTCTTAAGTTGCTCAAGGAAGAGCAATTGTACGCAAAGTTCTCTAAGTGTGAATTTTGGATTTGCAAGGTATAATTTCTTGGTCATGTGATTGACAGCAAAGGGTTACATGTGGATCCCGCGAAGATCGAAGCTATTGAGAACTGGCCAATGCCTTCTAACGCCACAGAAATCCGTCAATTTCTAGGATTGGCTGGATATTACAGGAGATTCATCGAGGGATTCTCCAAAATATCTAAACCGTTAACTACGTTGACTCAGAAGGATAAGAAGTATGTGTGGGAAAGGACGAAGAAGAAGCATTTCAAACCCTGAAGCAAAAACTTTGCAGTGCACCGATTTTGGCATTACCAGATGGAGTTGAAGATTTTGTAGTTTCTTGTGATGCATCATATCAAGGGTTAGGAGCAGTTGATGCAACGAGGGAAAGTCATGGCATATGCTTCCCGACAACTTAAGACTCATGAGGAGAAGTATACCACACATGATTTGGAGTTAGGAGCAGTGGTTTTTGCACTCAAAATGTGGAGGCACTACTTATATGGAATGAAGTGTATTGTCTTTACCGATCACAAGAGTCTTCAACATATTTTGGATCAGAAGGAGTTGAATATTAGGCAACGACGATAGTTGGAAACCTTAAGCGGCTATGATTGTGAAATTCGTTACCACCTAAGAAAAGCGAACGCCGTAGCAGATGCCTTGAGCCGGAAGGAACGATTGAAGCTGCTATGAGTTCGAGCTTTGGTTTTGACTATCAATTCAAACCTTCCCTCCCAGATTCTCCATGCTCAAGAAGAAGCCGTGAAACAAGAAGACCTCAAGAGTGAGAATCTTTATGGTATGATACAGAAGAAGTTTGAGAAGCGTTCCGATGGAACTTTGTGTTTTAAGGGAAGAAGTTGGGTACCGCGTTTTGGAGGACTGCGAGACTTAATCATGATCGAGTCTCATAAGTCAAAGTACTCTATACACCTAGTATCTGACAAGATGTATCACGATCTCAAGGAGTTATATTGGTGGCCAAACATGAAAGCCGACATTGCCGATTATGTTCGCATGTGTCTTACGTGAGCGAAAGTTAAAGCCGAACATTAGAAACTGTCTGGTCTTCTACAACAACCTGAGATTCCCGAATGGAAATGGGAACGGAATACTATGGACTTCATCACTAAACTTCCAAGGACTTCAACTGGGTTCAACGCTATTTGGGTTATAGTCGATCGACTAACGAAATCAGCACATTTTCTACCCATCAAAGAGAACTACAGTATGCACAAGTTGACTAGACTTTACATGAAGGAAATAGTATCGAGACATGGAGCACCAATATCTATCATCTCTGACCGAGACAGCAGATTCACTTCTAACTTTTGGCAATCACTTTAGGATGCCTTTGGCACGAACCTCGATATGAGTACTGCATACCACCCGCAAACCGATGGCCAAACTGAAAGGATAATTTAGACTTTAGAAGATATGCTTCGAGCATGTGTAATTGATTTTCGAAATGGGTGGGATACCCATTTGCCTTTGATTGAGTTTTCGTACAACAACATTTATCATGCAAGCATTAAGGCTGCAGCGTTTGAAGCATTGTATGGTTGAAAATGCCGATCACCCATTTGTTGGGCTGAAGTAGGAGAAGCTCAGCTCATTAGGCCGAATATTGTTCGTGATACAACCGAGAAGATCGTACAAATTAAGAACCGATTACAAGCCGCAAGAGACCGACAGAAGAGTTACGCAGATGTGAGGCGTAAACCACTAGAGTTTCAAGTTGGAGATAAGGTTATGTTGAAAGTCTCGCCATGGAAAGGCGTGATACGGTTTGGTAAGCGAGGAAAGCTGAACCTGAGGTACATTGGACCGTTCAAGATTTTGAATAGGGTTGGTCCTGTAGCCTACAGACTGGAACTACCTTCCGAGCTTAGTAGAGTACACCCCACTTTCCACGTGTCAAATTTGAAGAAGTGTTTATCCGATGAGACAGTCGTAATTCCACTCGATGAAATTTAGATTGATGAGCAATTGAACTTTATTGAGGAGCCCGTTGAGATTATGGAACGTGAGGTCAAACGACTAAAAAGGAGCCGTATTCCCATTGTGAAAGTCCGTTGGAATTTCAAGAGAGGACCCGAGTTCACCTGGGAACGCGAAGACGAGTTCAAGTGCATGTACCCTCACCTTTTTGAAACCATGACTGATAAGTTTAACTGAAATCCGGGATGGATTTCCCAATATGATGTATATGCTGTAACATCCGGTAATTTTCCAAACCCTTTTCACTAGCCAAATACTTATTTTTGCATTACCTTAGTATTTAAACTTTTTTCTGAACTTATTTAAACTTGAGAAACAGTAGATATCTAGATAAAGGTGAGCGTTATCCCTTTATTATGACATCATAACCTAGAATGCACGAAACAAATCAATTTGCTAAATAAATTAACTCCGAAAAAGTTATGCGTATTTATACTCGTTTTTATCAGAAAAATTATCTCGGAAACAATGGCGCAAGTCTCGTAAATTTTTATGGCCATTTGATGCGCCAAATGGGTCCCACAGTGTTTATTTTAAAAGTTTCACAAACCTGACACATATACCCCCTCTGCCCGAATGTTTACACCGCGCCCCTCCACTTTGTTTTGTCCATCTTCGGCCCCTCCACCTCATATAAAAACCCCATTTTTCTCTTTCTTCCCCATTATAACACACACACACACACACACACACACCCTCACCCTCACCGGAACCCTTTTTCGGCGCCGTCACCACCAACTCTAGCCAAATTCCAGCCACCACCGAACACATCCCCACGCATAGATCTTGACTGTGGTTATTTCTGTAGCATTTGAAGGTTATCGGAGTCCATTTGGTTCGTGTTCGAGACGTCACCACCGCAACCACCATCACACCACCACTCACTGCCACACCTCCTCACCTCCCTCTTCCATTCGGTATAGCTCACGTGCCCTAATTCCTTTTTATTTTCATTTTAATCAAAACCCCAACCCTAAAACTTTAATAAAACAGATTTTATTAATAAAAACTATTTAAAACTTATTTTTTTTAACTCAAACATGTGGATCTAACTTTCTGACCCTCGACTCGGTCGGACTCGGTCTGATTCGCGTGACTTAACCGAGTCAACTCACGAGTTGAGTTGACTCGGGGTGGTTTCTTGTTGTTTTGTGGTTATTTGTTGATGTTTACGCTTGTGTGTTGTGTTTTGTAGCTTTGTGTGGATTTGACTCAGTTTTGGTTTGGTTTCGTGTTGGCCGAGAGCCCAATGGCTCGTATAGCATCAAGCCGTGACTCAAGAGAGTCACGGCATAGCGTAGGTTTTATTGTTTTGAGTATTGTGTTGGTTTGGTTTGGATTTTGTTTTAGCCGAGAGCCCATAAGCTCGAATAGGATCGAGCCGTGACTCAAGGGAGTCATGGAATGAATTGGTTTTGCATTTTTTGAGGTAGTGGCATGTGATACTAATTTCTTTTGTGTCGAATATGGATTTGGTTTGAGTTTGGGTTGTAGCCGTGGGTTGGACTTGGATTTGTTGTCGAAGGGAGTTGAGCCGTGACTCGTGGGAGTCATGGCCACGGTTGGTTTTGATGATTGGAGGCGAGGTGATATTATTGTGTCGAGTAGTGTCGAGCCGTGACTCAAGGGAGTCACGAGCTCGTGGGTTTTGGCTAGCCGAGACCTCGCATGGTCTTGGTGTCGAATGAGTTGAGTCGAGACTTGTGGGAGTCTCGGCCGTGTCCTACTCGAGGTTAGAAAACCTTGAGTTAACGTTTTTGAGTTAGTCTGGTTTTGGATTGTGTTTGGGCTGAATGGGCTAAGTAAGCCCAATTGAGATCTAGTGTTGGTAAACTTTGGGCCGATAGCCCAAAGTGAGCCCATGAGTCATATAAGTAAGTATTGGGCCGAAGCCTAATACACTTGGGCCGTTTATTGTTTCTTTATTGTTTTGTCTAGTTATTTCATTTTCATTTCCGTTTACTAACTTATTTCATTTGTTTGTCAATTGGTGTTTCGGAAACTATTCGGGTATACTTGGGTTATGATATGGATATGATATGGATTTGGATATGGATATTGCAACAACCTATGCTTGGATGAGATTGGACGTTATTGGATTTACAGTATTAGCCGATGGACCTTATAGAGGATTTTGGTACTTGAGACGGAAGAGTATGTTAGACTCATAAGAGTTTAACATATTTGGACCCGAACATACACAAAATGGTCGATAAACTTGACAACTAATATACACGCGAATGATAATGTCTAATTATATATTTAACTTGTAAAATGTGACAATAAAACTTGTATTATTCAAGAGTCGTAACGACTTGGAAATGCTTTATAAACGGACGGGTCATGCCTAAATTTCTATAAAAACCTGTTACGACTAAATCATTTACAACTTGTAAATGTCATAAAACCTTTTGAAACTTATACGTTTTCTTCCTAAATTATAACGTTTTACCAACTATTTTAGGATATGGGAAAAACACCGAAACAACCTATTGATGTTTTCTTTCTCGCTTTCTTGTTTTATTCCCTCTTTCTTATTCTTATCTCTTCTTCTTTTCTCGATCTCTTTCTACTTGTGTAATTGTGTTTCACCGACTATTATTATCTTAACTTTCCTTATTATCCACACGAGTCATAAATGTTTATTTCTTTCAACGCCATTGAAACTAACCTTTTTATTTCAAACACGAGTATTGTTTTATAAACCACTTTGATGATTATTTCTGAAACATGCTATTTACTTATTAGGTTGTGCTGAGGTTCATTTGCTGTGTTGTACCATCTGATCATTTGTGAAATCTTGTTTCTCTACTACTACTAAGGTGTGATTCGTAGCCCCACTTTTACTTTTATATTGTTTATAAACCCATGGGGGAGATACATGCTATTTACTTATTTCTATGAGCACAATTGTTTATTGGTATGCTATTCCTGACTGAAATGATAATGCTAAGTACCGTCCTTGCCAAAAGCAAGTCCCTAGATCATGAACCATTAATCACTTGCGAGTGAGCGCGATTATAGTTTATAGGCCTATAGGAATTGACCCTCTCGCCATGTTGACTAAGGTCGGTCCGCATGTGATGTACTATATTCGATTTTCACTGGGTATCTGGAAAAGTACCTAGCTTTGGGGGCAACTATTATATTGTGATATTCCGCGGTTACTGTCGACTTACGCCAAGGTTATTGGTGCCGGTTAACGCTTTGTGTGTCATGAGCTTAGCAAAATTATTTGACGCTTACCCGATATCTGTATTTGTTACTTATATCTTTCAGACTTAAAATCTTGTGCTCAACTGCTTTATTTATTAAACCAATGGATTACACTCAACCTTTGTGTTGACTTTTTAGCATATTTTATCTCAGGTAATTGATGCATACTTGTGGGCACTGGGAGTGGCTGAAGACTTTTGATGGCTATCTTTAGCTTTTACTATGAATCCTTACCATTTTTTACTATTTTATCATTCGAAAAACCTATTGAACTGTGTCTTTTATTTCTGCTGCAAACTATGTTTTATTTCCACTGCAACTTATGTTTGAGAGTCTTTTAAACTCTAAATGTTTAATTTTGTATTCGAATGATATGTTTTTGCTAAAACGTCTCGTTATGAGATCGTTTTCTATAGATGTGACTGTCTTAGCCTTTACGTAGCACCCCAAGCTCCGTTCCGCTGCCATATCCCGAGTTGGGGGTGTTACATTGTAGGCCTTTTCTTTGGTTCGGATTTCTATGTCGACACGCATCTAGTGTTTTAAAGAACCATGATATTCATCTGGGGCTGTAAACAAAGGTGGTATTAAAGGAGCAAGTAGAAAGAATGGAAGAGAATTAGCACTTCAAGCTAGATCTAAAGCCGAACAATAAATGTGGATGTTGTGGAGAGAAGACTAACAAGCACACCAAGACTACATATCCGTCAAATACAAAATATATAGCAAAACTAGCGAGAATTGTTGTTTCAGCACAAACGACAAACGCTTCTTGAATATCATACTCTGTTTAGATTTGGATTTTTTCATATTTTTGTTGAAATTTAGGAAAAGTGTTATGCGGATCTAGCAGATTTGGTATTAAACTGAATTATTTTTTGATGTTTTAGTAGATTGTTTGATGTTCTAGTAGATTTGGTATTAAACTGACTAATTGTTTGATAGTTGTAAAGTTTCATTTTGTGAATCACATGTGATTCTACAAAATCATATGTGATTCATTATAATCACATGTGATTCCTAAAACAAATCACATGTGGTTCATAGAAAAATCACATGTGATTCATAAAAATCACATGTGATCCAGATGTAAAAGTAGGCTACAACCATCAGATTATGACATTTAGAAATAAAAAAAGAAAGATAAAACATATTTAAAAAATTCACCAAAAGAGCAGTTAATAAACATATGAAAACATGTAGTGATCTAGTTGTATAACTTGTCCAGCCTACGACCATCAGTTATCACGTTTAACAAAATTAAGAAGACACGTGCTAAAAACATACAACAAAAAGACAAGTTCATAAACATTACGGTTTGTTCAAAGATCATTACATACTCCTAATAAGATCATTACAACTTGTCCAGAAATACGATAACACAAACTACCATCAGAATACGATAAATAAAGTACGATAAACATGTTCTTTCAGAAGACTACCATCAGTTATCAAAAGAGTACCATCAATACTACAACAAATTAGTTATCAACCACCAAAAGCCTGCAATGATCAGTACTACCGCAATCAAAAGCCTTGTGATTCGTCTTTGTCCTTCATTTCAACTTTGGAATGTGTGGCTTTACTTTAGCAGCAGAAGTATGTTTTGGATGTTCATAATTACATAGATCTTGGAAAACAAAGTTTTCTACACAAAAAATATGTTGGTAAGTAAACTGAATGACTTTGCCAAGAATCACATGTAATTTTGACAAGAATCACATGTGATTCACACAGAATCACATGTGATTTACAAAACTACTTTTTTTTAGAAAGGCGATTTACAAAACTACTTACTAGAAGTTCACAAGCACCTTTGTACTTTGACTTTTAGGTTTCTCCTCAGACGCTACCTCTACATCATGAATGTCAGACTCAATACTTCTAAGATGCGAATTATTTTTCCACTAAGAAGCGCATCAAGAGCAATCTTCTCAACAATAGAGGTCGAGAGAACAGTATTCCATAATCATATGTTCCTCATTAGACATACAGCCTTCAAAACTAGTGTGTTCTACGTTGGTACCTATTGACAAATTATACAAAATCAAAATATAGAAAAAAAAGGGTTGATAATATGGTAAAAGCTACTAACTTTCACCATTTATATACCAAAATTCATTCCGCCGCCGTTTACTTTTTTCTTTTAATTACGCAAAATTTATTCATACCATCAAATTAGCCACTGCATTAGGATGCTGGTCATGTAGAACAACCAGAAGTTAATTAATTGCTTTGCTGGAAAGAGGATAACCCAAAACCAAAGTTGTTGTAGCTACAACATACTTTGTCTCATTAATACTAAGGAAATCCCAACAATTAGCTATTTCGTGTTGTAATATAGGAATCGCAACCTTTTCAACCAAATCAGGTATAATATGTTAAAATTAAGTACAAATCACATATGATTTTTTGAAAATCACATATGATTTTCTCTAAAATTAAAACAAATTAAAAAAACAAGTAAATAAATACCACTTTGAGTACTTGGTACTATCCTCCTCATGTTCATCAGCCATATCAAAACCTAATCTTCTAATATCACCATCAAGAATCATAACAGCAAACATGCTCATTCATAGATAAAAAAATCGCACTCAATATGTAATGTTCATTATAAAAACATACTAAATCACATGTGAATATCACAGTCGCATTTTATCAAATAAATGGTGTGCATCAACAATCGTAACAACAATAATCTCAACAAGGATAAACACAAATACAACAATATGAATAAAAAAGGGATAATGACAAAAATAGCCCAAACACAAATGGGCGCTTCCCTATCTAACCCGAAATCCGAAAATAATTATGTTGCCCAGGGCAACCGGCATTTTTTGGGGCAACCGAAGGATTTCCAGTGTATTTTTTGGGCAACAATCGCCCTTTTTTGGGCAACTGGGGGCATTGCCCAGGGCAACCGGGGTAGAAATATCCCATTTGGGTTTTGGGCTATTTTAGTAATTATCCCAATAAAAAAACTTCAATAACTATCAGAATAACAATAATATACTATCATTCGTAAACAATCACATGAGTTTTTGTTTTGTTCTTTATCTACAATTTTAACAACACAATCAATAGTGCTTGATACTTATTAACATCATAATTAAAGATGAAGAACAACAATAATCTGCAACCAATTTATTATGAACCCTATAATATAAAAAATACACTATATAAACCTTAAATATCATAAAAGTCTGATTAATAACTACAATAACCCTAATATGAACAAAAACATCAAATTAGAGTAAAATATCACCAAAAAATGAGATTCTCGTGAGCAATTGGATCATTTTTGTGATGAATCATGTTGAATAGAAGACGAATTGGCCTTTAGTTTGACGTGAATAGCAAGATTTCAGTTCATCAAACTAATTATCACAACCAACATGTTATCAAAAGTTAATGCTTGTTTTTATAAACTAAAATCTTGACAAAGGTTTAACTTGTAAGAACAATAGATTAGTTCATCAAACTAATTATCACAACCAACATGTTATCAAAAGTTATCACAATCATGTTTATCAAGAGTAGTAAACTAGTCTAAGCAAGTGTAGTTTTAATCATTTGAAGTATTATATTTTCATCATTGCTTGTTTAAGAGATTTACTTTTAGTAGCTTACAATCCGATTCACTCACAAATCCCTGCGAACGATCCCGACTTACCATCATAATCTTGCTATAACGGACGAGTTCACTTGCTCGTATGTGTTATTCATAGATTTGGTAATTCACCTTTATAAATTTAAAACTTGTACACGCACGTAACACATCAAGTTTTTGGCGCCGCTGCCGGGGATTTTGATTGTGTTTCTGTAAGTTTTAGAAGTCCATTTCTTTCCGAGTTCGTTTTCGAAAAAAAAATTCGAGACTTCCATCCGATCGGATTTCCATCCAACCGATCGGATCCCAAAATAAAAAGTTTTCCGAGAAGTCCATCCGATCGGAAGTCCATTCATCCGATCGGTTTCATCTGAACCAACTTTTCTGAGAGCGCCATCCGATCGGTCTTCCATTCATCCGATCGGTTCTTCAAATCTGATTTTCCAAACTGTTTTCATTCTTCGCTCGTGTGTTTAGACATTGCCTCGATTCTCTTGGGAATTGTATGAACACTCATTCAACTGGAGTAGAACCAATTTCACCTCTTTTCGATCCCGAAAGTTTAATTCGAATAAGAAGCAGAAGAAGAACACCTTTTGTTCCATTAGCCAACCGTGTACCAAGAGTACCAAACCCACCGTTTGATAACCTTTTCGAAGCCAAAGTCATTTATAACCCATTCACTGATCAACCTTTTCCCATGGCTGACGATCAACCCATGTGGGCCACCAACCGAGCCGTAGCACCCACTCCTGGATCTGTTATCGTTCCTGTTAACCTTGGTAACAATTTCACCGTGAAAGGTCACCATCTTTCTATGATCAAAGACCGTCAATTTGATGGCCGTTCGCGGGCCAATCCGCATAAACACATTGCCGAATTCATCAAAATTTGTGGCATGTTCCGATATGGAGACACCGATGTCAACGCCATCAAACTCAAACTTTTTCCATCATCACTTGCCGGAGATGCAAAAGTGTGGTACAACGAATTAACCCCAGGAATTATCAATACTTGGGAGGAGATGAGGCAAGCTTTTGTAAGCCGATTCTTTCCACCTGCCATGTTTGACCGACTCATGGGAGAAATTCGTGCTTTCACACAAAATCCTAACGAATCACTTGTCGAAGCCTGGCTTCGTATGAAAGATTTGCTTGGTAGTTGTCATGGACATGGTTTAGGACGAGGAACCATTATCCAAATCTTCTACCATGGACTTGATGAAACATCTCAAGGAATCCTTGATGCTGGAGGAATTTTTCTCTACAAGACCCCTAATCAGGCATATCAATTGCTTGAAGATCGAGTCCTTCTCAAACTCGATTGGTCAAAAGATTCCAAAACCAAACCCTTACGAAAAACCGTTGCTTTTGCTGAAAGTTCCGATACCTCTAAACTCATGGAGAAAATGGAAGCCTTGGTTTCCAAAATCGACTTGCAATACAAAGATCTTAAAGGAGAAATGAAAGAAATGCGAGACGGTTGTAACAACTGTGGAGGTAATAACCCATCATCAGAATGTAACGATCAACCAATGGATAGACCCAAAGAAGGAGAAGCCAATTATGTCCAAGGAGGATACCGTGGAGGCGGTTATCGTGGAAATTATTACCGAAGAAATTCTGTAAATTGGCAAGATCGCCAACAAAGGAATAACAACCGTGGTTCTCAACCACGAGCAGACAATCAAACTCCACAAACCTCTGATAAAAAACAAGAAGAATCCGATTTTGAAAAAATTATGAGAGAATTCGTGACTGCTCAAAAATCAACCAATGAGTTCGTCAAGAACCAATTTTTCAATCTCAAAACCAAAGTTGAGCAAGGTCAGAAAAATCATCAAGCATCTATTCAAGATCTTGAAAACAAATTCGGTAGACTTTCTGATCAAATTCTTCCCGACCATCTGGTTCGTTACCAAGTAATACCCAATCCAACCCCAAACCAACATCATCTGGATCAAACGATAAAACTTATCGTCCACCACAGACTAGAAATGAGCATATCAATGCTGTATTCACAAGAAGTGGTCTCTCTTATGATCCACCGCCCAATCCAAATAATACCACGATCATCCATGATGAAAGTGAGGATGAAGCTTTAGAAGCAGAGAAGGAAAATACTCCAAATGTACCCACCAAAGAAAAATCCATTCCGCTAGTCAAGGCGTACACACCAAAGATTCCATATCCTCAACGCCTTAAGAAAGAAAAGATGGAAGAGCGTTATAAGAAGTTTGTTGAAGTGATCAAAGAAGTTAGACTCAATGTACCCCTCGTTGATGTTCTAGCTGGAATGCCCAATTATGGGAAATTTTTAAAGGAACTTCTGAATAACAAGAACAAGTTGGAACAAATATCCGCTACCTTTCTCAATGAGGAATGCTCAGCCATTGTTCAGAACAAAATTCCACCAAAACTCGGAGATCCCGGAAGTTTTCTAATTCTATGCACGTTAGGAAACAACATCACATGCGATGCTTTAGCCGATCTTGGTGCAAGTATCAATTTGATGCCCTATTCGTTGTATTCTAAACTTTCAATCAATACCTTGAAACCTACAAGGATGAGTATTCCATAAGCCAATCATTCTTACCAATATCCTGTTGGAATTGCTGAGAATATGCTTGTCCAAGTTGGTAAATTTGTTTTTCATGTGGATTTTGTGCACTAGTACAGATTTGGCCTACGGTCACACCAAAAATGTGTGACTATATGCATATAGTCACACACGTTTTTTTGGGTGTGTGTGACAAAAAGTCGCGCCACCATAGGTGCTATATGGTCACATTGTTTAGTTTGTGACCGTTTTCATTGAAAAAGAGTGACCAAAACCCGAATATGTGTGACCAATTAGGCACAAGTTTTGTTGGATTTTTCAGTATGTGTGACTATTTCTCATCCTATGGCCACATGAATATATAATAAATGTGACGTTTATGATGATTTAGTCACACAACGTGTGTTGTTTTTTTCGAGTTAGTCACATACAATTTAAAAAACAGTGGCCAAAAGTGTGACCATATGCTGTTTAAAGTGAAGAAATGTGTATTTTGTGTGACTATTGTTCATCCAATGGTCACTTAAATTTTATGTTTGTGTGGCCTTTTGTAATATTTAGTCACACAAAACACGTTTGTTTTGGGTATTTAGTCACATACAATTAAGCAAAAAGTGGCCAAAAGTGTGAATAAGTGTGACCATATGTTGTTTAAAGTGAAGAAGTGTGTATTTTGTGTGACTATTGGTCACATGAATTTTTAGTTTGTGTGGCCTTTTGTAATATTTAGTCACACAAAGCATGTTTGTTTTGGGTATTTAGTCACATACAATTAAGCATAAAGTGGCCAAAAGTCCTAATAAGTGTGACCATATGATGTTTAAAGTGAAGAAATGTGTATTTTGTGTTACTATTGATCATCCAATGGTCACATGAATTTTTAGTTTGTGTGGCCTTTTGTAATATATAGTCACACAAAGCATGTTTGTTTTGGGTATTTAGTCACATACAATTAAGCATAAAGTGGCCAAAAGTGCTACTATGTGTGACTATATACATCTTTTAGTCACATTTAAGAAATCAATATATATCGAAACAAATTCAAATATATATCAAAACAAATTCAAATACAATAAAACTGAACCACTAACACATACTAACTATATGAACCAACAGTACTAACTTATAACTAACAGTTGTAACTAATACACTAGCAGTACTAACAGTTGTAACTAATACACTAGCAGTTTCAAGGGCTTCATGTTCTTCGTCCAACCTTTTTATCTTTTCTCTGATTCATGAAAGTAACTGAAGTTGTTTCTTGGCATTCTTCTTTGAAGTCTTGGTCTCAGGTAATGGCAGTGACGGTTTGATGCCGTTTTGAGCACTCACAGTCCTGCAGAATAGTCAAAGAACTGATAGAAATAAAATCACATGAAAGGCCATACCTCTTTGTGAGACTCTGCAGCTTTGAGAAATCGCTTGATAAAAACATACACAGTCGGGTACGAGAGATTGAATTGAAGTGTATTCACCATTTCCTTTTCCTGTAAACATCGAGGTGAAAACACATACAAAGAAGTTCTACATGAAGTTCGGATTTGAATTCACGATGATGAATGTTGGCACTTGGCCCTATAAATACTTACCTTAATTTGTCAATGTCAACCTGCCCCTTTGTGACATTTCCTGTTTGACGTAGCAACTCGATGAAAGTGTTAAAAACATCCATCTGCAACATTTACGTGTTACCATCAGTAATCAATCACTTCACTTAATGAAACATAAGAAAAGTGAGTTAACTTTTTACCTTGACATTTTCTTCCCTCTCTTTGAACCTGTCAATCAACTTCGGACAAGCCTGCACAAATGCACAATAAACATTTGGTATAAAAATAGTATAATCAAGGGTTTAAAATATTGGTGTTGATGTTTCCAAGGATTTGCAACCAAAAGGATTTAGTGATTTATCCGAAACGTAATTAAAAGATCAGACTTTGGTATCTTTCTTGGAGATTCCGCGTTTGTTTAATGAAGTATTCTTTTCAAAAAAGTCAAAAATCTATTTCATCTAACCACAAAGCAAAAAACTAAGATCAAGTAAGATCTTCAACAACTTACGAATAGATTCTATACCACCAAAGCCACTATTTCTTAACTACCAAAATTGGTACATGCAAGGTAACATTTTACTACCAGAATTTGTAGATGTAATAATATCCATACATAGTACACACTTCATATCCTTTGTATAGATTCTTTCAGATACTTATTAAACTTTTTCCAATTATTAACAAATACTCATTTCCAAAACATAGAATCGGCATTACCTCATCATACAGATTTGAGAGCATCTCGGGACGAGAAACAATTAATGCTGCCAAGCACTTTGCAGCAGCTCTTCGAACCTTCCAGCTGACATCTTCATCATCTGAATATTCGTTGGCACTATCGCTGCATATCAACCAAGCAAGCAAAATACATTAGACTATATGTTGCTAATAAAAGCCTAAATGATGCCATATTGGAAGAAAGAGAACTAGAAAGCATACTCATCCTCCTCGTCATCATGGACTTCCTCATCAGTGTCCTCTTCCATGTTATCAGTAAAATTGGGATCATAACTAAGATATTCCAACGTAAGATGTAAAATTTCATTAAAGTAAGAGAAAATGTCCCTGGGGCATCTAAGCAGAAAACTTTCCAGAGCCTGCAGCACAAATTTTACATAGGCACATGAAGAAAATAATAACCTTTAAACTTGTCAAATATAACCTTAAAAATGAACACAACAATGAACAAGAAGAAAAAAGAAAGAACATTGCATATGTAATACCTGCAAGCTATACTCACGAAGCTCCTCGTCATTCTCTGATGCATTCATGCAATATTGAATTAGAACTGGAACTGTATCACCAAGATGTGGACCAAACCGATAACCCACAGCACGGCTAGCATATAAAACATAACAACCTGGTCAGTGGTATGATGTGTAATATGTGACACAAATAATATCAACAAATGAAACAGCCCAAAGCGACACTAGAACAGTTTTAAGGAAACAAGAAGCTATCAACTAATAATTATCCATAGAGAAGGCTAACAAACCTTAAAGCCCCAATCATCTGAATGTTTGTACGGGTCATTTCAGGTTTTGTTCCCTTGCTCTTCAAAATCCGAACAACTTCAATGGTACCCTTTGCTAGCAGGTCATCTGACAGGCTTGAAGCCAGGGAAGCTGTAATGCGAACATATTAAGTATATGCAGAAAGTAATGATCAGTCTATATTTCTAGGTACAAGCTTTTTACTTACCAATACATGACACAGTCTTCTTTCTAGCACTGGCTTGATTCGAACTTAGCTGAGGCAACAGCGCACCCAGCAGAGCTTCATGCTCTGATGTCATCAGATTTCCAAATTTATGCTGGATGTCACATAAGATATCAAGACATTCACACTTTATGTCCGTCTTCATTGCCTGTAAACCAGAAACAGAATCACATATGATGAGCGTGGAATCCATGTAATGTTATATTCTTGAACATCATTCCATCAAAAAAGAAAGAGGAACAGAACTAGAAGAATATCTCATTATAACCATTGATAGTAGTATAGCATCAATGAAAACCTGCTTTTCTAACTTACTGAGTGATTATTTGTCAAGGTGACACTTCTAGAAGAAGATGGACATGACAAGGGACATATCAATGCCATGACTAAGTAATGACCAGTTATAAATCTCAGATAAGACTTGGTCCGGAGTAATGACCATTTACAAATTACAGATAAGATCCAAACTGAGTTGACTACTAGCCTGTAAAGATCTGAGTTATGGTAGATTTTGGTGAAATCGACCCCTAAAGCTAGTTCTTGAGAGGAAGTGCTGACTTCTAACATCTATGTTTCCGGGTTGTATCCGTCTTTGATCTTACTTACCCCGTCATTATCCTAATTCACGAATCAATCAACGAGTTACAATGGTGATTTTATTAAGTAGTAACTATTGTGACTACAAGTAGCGATAATAAGATAATCCATTGCAAACAGCAAATCCTCGTTACCTCGAAATACTTGATCAACTCACAAGAATGACGACCAATGGGTCCAACATACAACTCTTGTCCTCCTCGTTTCATCAAGAACAACTGCAAACCGGACATTCCAAAATTCAGTAACTAACAATAATCAGAAAGTAATCGTATTTAATAATGAGAGTACTTTCATACCTCATCAAAAGCTTCAAAGATATTGATACTAGGTTGGTGAATGGTACACACAACTGTACGTCCTGTGTCCACCGTGTTCCTAACGGTTCTCATCACAATGGCAGCAGCCCGAGCATCTAACCCTGAGGTTGGCTCATCCATAAAGATTATAGATGGATTGGCTACAAGCTCCACTGCTATGGTTAACCTCTTTCGTTGTTCGGTTGAGAGCCCATTGACACCTGGTAACCCGACTAGTGCATCCCTTAATGGGGTCAGTTCCACAAGGTCCATAACCTCAACAACGAAACTCTATAAAACAACATTAAATCTCGTCATTTCTAATATTAAACTATAAACTGACTGAAAATACTTTTGTTACAGAGGTTTTGCTCCAATTATCATTATAAGAATTCATTTTCAACAAAAAAGCCTCATAAAACATTCATTAAGTGACTAAATATTACAAAAGACCAAGCTCATAGAAAAGGGCTTATGGGGGCTTGTAGCTAGTCAAATTACTTAAATATCTTTCAAAACATAATGGATTATCACGCAAAAGCTGAAAATATATATGAATTTAATATGATGTATTTTTATGCGATTTTACATTAATAAGCTTTAGCCCCAACTAATTTGCCAAACAACTTTATAAATATATAAGCTCCAGCTCCAGCCCATTGCGCCAAGCATACCCAAATGTAATGCAGTTATATGAAAGACACTTACAATTTATTACCAGTTAGACTTGTTACATTCAATTATCTCAAAAAGTAAATAAAGTATGTAATATTCAACATTTTTATCAAATAATATGTAAAACAATTACACGCAAAATGAAACATACTTTCATTTCATTGCCAATTACTAACTCATTACATACACAATTGCATAAAAATGTAAATAAATTAACCCTGAGATAAAAAAAAAAAAAAAAAAAAAAAAAAAAAAAAAAAAAAAAAAAAAAAAAAAAAAAAAGGAAACCTGAAAGAGAATGGTTAAACGAGCAAGAGGAGCAGTGACAGTTTTACTAACGGCACCAGCAACACCACCCGCAATTAATTGAGACACCGTACTTACCTGTGATTTCTGTTTTTGTTGCACCGGTGGAGGCCGTACCACCAGTTTACGGGTGGAACCACCCACCGTTGCAGCTGCTTCCGTTTGCATAGTTTGGATCTATGTGTGAAAACGATTAACCAATTCTAGAAAGGACGAATTAATTGAATTGATTGCGTGGGATTCTTCTATGTTTCTTGAGGATGAAGATAAAGTTGTTATTGTTGCTGCTGTTCTAATTGGAGTGCACTCAAAAATAATAATATGACCCAATTGAATTTATTCAAGCTTTTTTTCTCTTTTGCTTGTTGGTTAAAGAAAGGTTAGATTATTGTGTTAAAAGAAAATGAGGAGAAACCCTAGGGTTTTGATTTTGGGGGAAAAAAGGGGGGATCTTGAGCGGGAGATTGAAATTTTGGGGAAAATATAGGATGTTTTTTTGTTTCAAGTAAAATAGCTAATGATAGGGCGGGATCTGAAACATGTATCCAATTGTAACTAAAGTTATGGTCACACTTAATGATATGGTTTAGTGAGACCATATATGACATTTGGTCACACTGTTTAAGTGTGTGACATATATTTATCACTTTCAAATGCATATTGTTGAAGTAATTTCTTGCAATCACTTCGGACAAATAAAGGAGGCCTTTCGGCTGAACTAGATTAAGGTTCTTCCAAGAGGCTTGTGTATCGATCCCTTCAGTCTCCAAAGATCCTTTGGTATCTGCACACAACAATACGCGTTAGGCTCGCCCCGGGTGTTATCCCAGGACCCACCTCCGGCGTGAGAGTAAGTATTTGATATTCCGAGGGGTTATGAACAATAGTATGAAGTAAATGCTAATAAATTAATTAGTTGAGAGTAGTAAATGAGCTGGGTATTTATAGTGCCCAGCTTCGATACCTGAAATGGCGACGTCATGTTTTCAGGAAACATGTCTCAGACATAATCCCGTAAATCCCGGGGCGGCGGCGGCGGTGTCTGCAGCTGCCATCTGTCAAAAGGTATTGCCACTTGTTCTGTTGTTGACAGCTGTTTTATCCGAACGATCTATGTGCCCTTCGGCCATTGCCGGATGACCTTGCTTCTTCCGGCGTCCGGACGAGTTAAGCCGTCCGGACACATACGCCAACATGTCCCCCCCAGTATCATAGTATTGGTTTCACCAATAGTGTGATACTCTAAAAAATTCGAAGTCTAGTTCTACTAATTCCGAAAGGTTTGGGTCGTTCGGGATCCGATGAGCTGATGTCATGCATAAACTGCCAAAAACCATTATTACCTCTTTTTAAGGATAGCCGTCATTTTTACTGGGGTTCTGAGATGTCGACACGTGTTCATGCGCGTATCGCACGAGTGAGGAGATGCCACCTCATCCGCTGACAAGGCACGTCGTTTCATATTCTTCTTTTCGCCTATAAATAGCGTCATTTCTACGGTTTTTTACCACTGTAATTTCTTGTTCTGACAATCTTTCCGTAGCATCTTTCCGAGAGGTTCATTTCTTCCTAATCCGAACGACTTTATTTCGCCATTCGGTTAACCATGTCGAATTCTCCCTCCTCGATTCATGAGGAAGATACCCAGGAGGTCGGGGGGTTTCTTCCTAAGTTCGATATTCAAAAGTACACCTCTCAATTGAACGAGGAAGGTTTATATGTGGTGACGACGGACGCGGGTATACCGGGGGATTTGCATCCGAGGTTACCTCCGGCACACATGACGATGGACCAATTGCTGGGCGATGCCATTGGTCTGTATGTGGAGTATTTTTACGAGGGTGGTCTTAGCGTGCCCTTCTCTACTTTCTTGCTGGACATCATCAAATATTACAAGGTACATCTTTCCCAGCTAGTGCCGTTGGGCTTACACCGTGCCACGCTTTTTGAGGTGTACAGCCGAAGTCTGGACGTTGCTCCCACCACTTCCTTGTTCCGGGCCTTCTATAAGTTGAGTAAGCAAGGTCACTGGTTTTCTTTCGAGAAGCGAAGTGGTAAGGAGAGGAAGGTTTGTTTCCGGGAGATTCTGACCGGACTGAAGGGTTGGAAGAATGATTTTTTCTTGATAGATAGGCGAGCGGTCCCCTTTACCATGCCCTGGAGGCATCATGATTCTGATATTTCGGATCCATATCCGAATGGCGAGTTCAGCATTGCGGATGCGGAGAAGCTGGCCGCAAACATAATTGACCTTATTCCGATTCCCAGGGGCTTTCTTTATGCCGTGGGGCTGACCTTGCAGTGGGAGTATCCCGGTTACCGGGCCGCGCTTAGGGATGCCGAGGGTAAAGGTATGACTTCATTGCTTGTCTTTGTTTCTCCAATTGACTTTCGTTAAATATGTTTGTTTCTAACTATTTCGTGCTCTTTTTCCCTTTTGCAGTTGTGTCGATGTCTGAATATCTGATCAACCCCATGGTCCGTGAGGGTGTTTCAATGGTCAAGGGCGATAAGTACCGTGAGGGTGAGTCTCACGAGTTGCATGTGACTTTTCCTGCCCCTTCGAATGCCGATATACCGGAGAAGTCGGCCGAGGAGATGAGGGTCGAGAGGGCTGACGCTCGGGTCTTGGAAGCCAAACGCAGAAAACAAAGGCAGAACGTCACCCGAGATGCTCTGCGAGTCCAGAGGGGAGCAGGGGTCAAAAAGGTGCGAGCGCGAGTTCAGCCTGGTGAGGGTAGTAGTGGTGCGGCCCGTCCGGCCAAGTGGCGTAGACCGATAGAGATTCCCGTGGTGGATTTGGAGCCCGAATCACCGGAAGTCGAGGTCATCCCGAACCCTACCCCAATCCGGTCACTTCGTCCGGAAGACATCGGGAGTCGACCGGAAGGATCAAATTTTGCCTCCGGAACTGCTGATGTTGGTAAGTCGTTTAACTGTGTTTATCCTGCACTTCTCCCATTGCCCTACACCTTTTTGATAACGATTATCCTTTTCTCCTTTCAGAGGGTCCTTCCGTACAGGCTTCTGGACATGGCAAGGTTAGAGTTGTAGCCGAGGGTGATCCGGCCGCGGTGTTTATCCTGGATTGGTCAGTCAGAAGAGGGGATCGTTTGAACAGAGGGGCTGTTTGTAAAGACTTAATGATGAACCTGCCCACTCTTCGAGAGGAGTTTTATTTTCAAAGCTTGGGTGACTCGGAGGCCCTTCAAAGAGGCTGGGTATTATTGGGTCGTGGTGCGGCCGCGCATTCGGACATTCTTGGCCGGTATGAGGCCCTTCTTGAAGAATATAAACAATTGCGCCGCACCCATGAGGGATGCGAGGAGGCCGCTTGAGAGGTAGAGGAGTTTCGGAAGTTGAAACACGAGCATCCAGGATGTATGGTGAGGGAATCGGATCTCAAAGGTCACCTCTCTCAGCTGGAACAGGCGAGAGATGAAGGGAGGAGGGTTTCTTCAGATCGAATCAAGGCCTTGGAAGCTGAGTTGAAAGATGTTGAGGACAAACTTGCTATCGAGGAGGGGGAAAATTCTTAGCTATGCAAGGACAGGGCTGACCTAGCCGTTAAACTAGGCCAAACGGACATCGAACGTCATAAGCTGGTGAAGGAGTTCATTCTGGAAGTAGTCCGTCGGCTCTTGAACAGTCACGAGTACAAACAACGTTTGGCTGAGCCTTTTAGTTTGTCCTCCCAGTCTGGATTCTTAGAGGCTGTCTCTGTGGGTCGTAAGCCGGAGGATGTGGCCAAAATTGTGGCCGAGATAGATGATTTGGATGTGGAGGCGGACCAAAAGTTCGATCCTTTGTACAATGGCCTCTTTTTCGCGGAATATCCGTACGTTCGGAAGGTGAGCGATGCTGCGGATAGACCCTTATCGGAAATAATAGGCCTGATGCTTGACCCTGCACCGAACGATTCTTCCGCCGAAGGTCCCTCCGTTGAAGAAAATATTCCAGAATGACCCATCCGGAAACCTTCTACCCTGTCTAGAACAATTTTTTAGTGTAAGGCCCTTGGGCCGTTAGATTAATTTGTGAATAGTTGATATAATTTGGATGAATGTAATAACAAACTGTTATATCCCTAACGCCTTCTGTATGTTTGGAAGTTATGTAATGTCATGTTTTGCTACTCCTCCAAAAGGCTTTTCCCTTCTCTTTTTTTTTGTTATACATATATGTTTGCGATATGTTACCTGCGCCTTTCAGTAACAAGCTTTCCGCCTTGACCGCATGGATGTTTCCTTCTCGAACACTGACCACACGCTTTCCGGAGGGCACGAACCTCTCGGAGGGGTCATTTTTGACTTGTGTTCGAAAGGCAATGAGTGATTATGTGGCCGCCCCTTTTGCCATGGCAACCCCTTTTTGGATATCAACCATCTTTGGACATTGACCACACACTCCCTGGAGGGCGTGAACCTCGCGGGGGGCCATTTTCTAATTATGTCCAGAAAATAATGAACATTGATCACTAATCTCCGGAGGGCACGAACCTCTCGGAGGGACCACTTTCTACTTATGTTCCAAATATTATTTCAGCCTTTCCGCCAGGACTTCGAACATTGACCACAAAAATCCCCGGAGGGCGTGAACCTCTCGGAGGGGCCATTTTCTAATTATGTTCGGAAAACAATGAACATTGATCACTAATCTCCGGAGGGCACGAACCTCTCGGAGGGACCACTTTCTACTTATGTTCCAAATATTATTTCAGCCTTTCCGCCAGGACTTCGAACATTGACCACAAAAATCCCCGGAGGGCGTGAACCTCTCGGAGGGGCCATTTTCTAATTATGTTCGGAAAACAATGAACATTGATCACTAATCTCCGGAGGGCACGAACCTCTCGGAGGGACCACTTTCTACTTATGTTCCAAATATTATTTCAGCCTTTCCGCCAGGACTTCGAACATTGACCACAAAAATCCCCGGAGGGCGTGAACCTCTCGGAGGGGCCATTTTCTAATTATGTTCGGAAAATAATGAATGATACAAGAGTTCAATACATAACATGAATCGTCTCCCTCCAACTGTGGGATAACTGCACTTTGTCATTAAAAATAGTCAAACAACTCCTTTCGGATGTTTACACTAGGCATATTTAAGTCATTTACAAAAAACATTTTCTAAGGTTGACAGCATGCCAAGCTCGTGGTACTTCCTTTTCTTCCATTGTCTCTAGCTTGTAAGATCCAGTCTGATATGCTTCCACGACCCGGTAGGGTCCCTCCCAATTGGGTCCTAACTTTCCCTGATTCTCGACCCTGCTTGCTTCGTTCCTTCGGTACACAAAATCACCTACCTTAAATGATTCGGCACGAACCCTTCGGTTGTAATATTGTTCCACCTTCTTCTTGTACTTTGCCTCTCGTATCGCAGCCATCTCCCTTCGTTCCTGTAGGAGGTCAAGGTTCAAGCAGATCCCTTCGTCATTTTCTTTTTCATTGGTCATCATGGTCCGAAAGGTTGGCATCCCTATCTCTGCCGGTATGACTGCTTCGCTACCATACGTAAGGCTGAATGGTGTTTCTCCGTTGCTCGTTTTCAAAGAAGTGCGATGTGCCCATAGGACATTCGGCAGTTCATCTACCCATCCGGCTCTTTCCCTACCCAGCCTTGACTTGAACCCCTTCATCAAACTTTTGTTCGCTCTTTCCACCAATCCGTTGGCCTGAGCATGGGCTACGGCAGTGTTTATCTGGGTTATATTCAGGCGCTCACACCAACTTTTGAAAGGGTCGTGAATGAAATTGCTTCCGTTGTCCGTGATAATCACCCTGGGCAAACCAAACCTGCATACTATGTTCTCCCAGACAAACTTCTTCACTTCTTTCCCGGTCGTACGAACCAATGGCTTGGCTTCCATCCATTTAGTAAAGTAGTCGATGGCCACAATAACAAACTTGATTTTTCCCGGAGCCTCTGGCAGGGGGCCTAGCACGTCCATGCCCCACTGATAAAAGGGCCATGGGGCCATTATTGAAGTGAGTACGGTTTTCGGGAGTCTCGGAACGGGTGCATGTATCTGACAAGAGTCACATTTTTGAATCACTTCCCTGGTATCTCGGTGCATGGCCGGCCAGTAGTATCCCTGCCGCATTAACTTTGCTACGACGGACCGTGGCCCGGAGTGCATCCCACACGCTCCTTCATGTACTTCTCGGATGATATAATTAGCTTGGAGCGGTCCGACACATCTCAGCATCGGGCCCAAATAGGATTTCTTGAAAAGCACATCGTCTACCATAGTAAACTGGTTTATCTTTATTCGGAGAGACCGAGCCTCATTTTGATCCTCCGGCCAAATGCCTTCTTGCTTGCACCGAATGATTGGGGTCATCCAATTTTCCTCCTCTTCTTCTACAATGGCGTTGACCACCTCCTCCTCCGTTGATGGCTTTTCCGAAACTTCAACTGTGGTTTCCTTTGTCAGGTGGTCGAAAGCCATGGATGCTAATTTACTGAGTATATCGGCTTTCTGGTTCTGCGCCCTTGGGATATTTCGGATTCTGAACTGATCAAAGTATGCGATCTGCTACCAAATTGGAGTCCACTCTGACTTCCAATATCCGGATTTCCATCTTTCGAGCGACCCTCAACCCTGCAAGCAAGGCTTCGTATTCCGCTTCGTTGTTGGTGCTCTTGAAGTTTAGCCGGATAGCATAGGTGTACTCCGTTTGATCCGGATTGATGTGCGTGTCGTTGTGTTCAAGTTTTAAAATTTATAAACACGATTTATCCAATTCTCTAATCACACATACGAGCAAGTATACTCGTCCATGGTAGTAAAGGTGGGTAAGTCGAGATCGTCCCAAGGGAATTGGGGTTTAGGTTTAGTAAATAAGTTTTAGCAAAATGGAGTGTCAATCCAATTTGAAGCAAATTAAAAACAAACAAGCAAGCAAGGTTCAATCAATCAAAAACAAATATACTTGTGTGTAGGTTCCATGACAATTGTTTAGAGTAACCAATCAAGTTGAGTGTTACTTGTAATGATGCACAACTTAAAATGAATGATTCACAATCAATGGTTTTTATCATGAGAAATCATATCTAAGAATTCAATCTCCTAGTTAACTCCTTTCGGCCATTATTAACTATTACGATAATTCTATTAAGTCCTTTGTGTTGTTTGAAAGCATGTCTTATCTCAAGAATTCCTACGAATCCTTTCGGCCTTTTTCGTGATGAAATCGTTTCCAAATCCATTTTAATGAGTAAAGGTGTTGCTTGTCACACACCACAATCCATACTAATTCGTGCACTAACTTTTTGGAATAAAAACATAAAGAAAACTCCTTTCGGCCTTGTGAATCTTTGAAAATGTTTTTACCAACCAATTAAGCAAGATTAGATTTTATCTCAACAAACTCATAAAATAAGATATGTTTTCATGCATCACTTATGATAAGATTACTCCAACAATTGTCACATCATCCACACACAAGTATAACTAAATTACTCCATAACAATCATAACCAAACACACATAATTAACCAAACTTTCATTCATCATATAGTAAAAGTAAAAGTAGTTCATGATAACTCAACAAGAAATACCTATCAAGGAATTACAAGAACTAGAATTGTGGAACTATAGCAATCCACACTCCTCCAATCGCCTATTATCACAAGTAAACAACTCCACACACGGACGCAACTCTTGAGACTCGAACTCAAGATCTCCTGGACGTTTTCACAGCAACTCCAAGCTTTTGGACAATAATAATAATAGTGGTGTAGCTTTCTTAGGTTATGTCACTTCCCCAAAAGAACTCTCTTTGCAAACTAACCAAGGGTTCCTTAAATAAGTGAGGAAACCCTTCTTATCCAAGTAAAAACGTCCCATATGATTTAACAGCTGAGAAATGATAAGCCTCAATGATTATGGGGCTTAAATTCACCATTTAATGCAACTTTGTAACTTCAGTGTTGGCCAACCGATCGGTATTTGGCTCCTACCGATCGGTTGGAGCTCTCGGTGTTTCTAACTTCACTCCATCCGAATCGGATGCGGGCAGCATCCGATCGGATGGATGATCCTGCCATGCACTTTTGTTTTCTTTTATTCATTTCTCGTTACGTGCTTGATCCTTCGCTGCACCATTGATTTCCTTCATAGATCTTGATCTTTTCTTGATATGTTAAGCATAGAAGTCTTGGTCTAATCAATTCTTTGAAGTATCAAGTGGTTTCTTTCTCGTAATTCTCCTTATGCGCATAATCTCTTCATTTCTTCGTGTTTTCCTCCACTTTTCCTGTACTTGGCTATACTTACTTGCATACACACTTTTTCATCATTTAGCAACAAATACATGCAAATATAACCAAATATAATGCACAAAACTAGCAATAACGCACCTAAAAACATGTTAGATTTAAGCGTTATCAAATCCCCCACACTTGAGTTTTGCTCGCCCTCGAGCAAGTCTAATTTTTAGAAAAACTGAACTCAATGGCATTTTCATATGTTCATGAAAAAATCCTTGAAATGTAGGCAAATTAAATTGAATTTTGTTAACATCACCAAGTACCTCACAAAGGAAATTTTAAATTCACACAACTCTCGATAGTAGATTTGATTGTATATCACTCAATTGCCCAGGCGCGATTCATGTCTCTTACCATAAGCTTGTACTTGTATCAAAACAACAAAATAAAACATCAAAGAGGTCTTTATTTGGGTTTAGGCTTCAAAAAGGGTTTTGATTACCTAGCTAATGTATAGATATTTCATACAAGTACATCATAATTCGCTAACAACGAATCCTTGTGTAGTCAAGCAACGGATGGTCACTAGATCGTGCCTTGGTTCGCTAACGACGTTACTTGCATAACGGATGGTCACCAATTTACTCACCAGATCGCTAACAACGCTTTTCAACTACCCAAAAACTCGGATGGTCACTAAAACATACATGTGCTACATATCTAAACAAAGCCATCACTAAATCCGAATGCTCGAATAAAGTAATTGGTAAGGGAAAGGGATAAGACATGGGAATTTGATTTGGTTCTAAAGAAAAACAAAAAATCAAGCCCAAATTCAATCCTAACTCTTTAAATCACAAATGATTACTCACCAAACTTCTTCGATCATTATTCCGCATTTCATATAAACTCTATCTTCCATAATAACTCTTTGAATATCTTATTTCCATACATACATAGCTCATTGGCTTCTCTTTTTTTCTTTTTCTCTCTCTTTTTTTTTTTTTTTTTTTTTTTTTTTTTTTTTTTCAAACACCCCCACACTTTGGATGAGCACACGCTACAAAAATATAAATAAGAGTAGCGACCTCCTTCTTCATTGGAACAACATATACACATACAAGGTGTGGTCAATCATGCAATCATCAAAAATAAATAGTTTCGAACTTCATTTGGACTTGATTCGGGAAAGTCTAAGGTGTATGGTGTAATAATTTTCGGGTTAAATCAAAAGAAAAGATAGGCTCAAAAGGGTGTAACTAAGGGTATCTAGCATATAATGCTAACAAATGGGTTCCAATTACTAAGGACAACTAACCGATGTGGTTAGCAAAAATGTATTGTAAACGGAAGGCCATTTGGTGAAAATCCTAATTTGCCTCTTATCATTTGAATATATTTTATTACTTGAAAGTAATTTTAACCGTAATGCATAACAAGTACAAGTTCTAGAATTGACATAATCACGGGCACACTCATACGAAATATAAGGCATGAATCCTCACAACTTAAAGTGGTGGTAAAAATGTACTTAGCAATAGCTACCAAAAAACTCTCAAAACTTGACTACATTCCAAAAAAAAATTTCAAAATAACCTCATTATTTACCATTGAATCAAGTTGTCTATCAACTAGAAAAATCAAAGGCGAATAAATTCACAAATTCTAGTCCTTGAAATCCAAAAACAAAAATTTTAAAAATTAAAAAAAAAAAAATCTTTCCTATTTACTTCCCTCCCCCACACACTTAAGTTTTGCATTGTCCTCAATGTAATAAAACGAACTTCAAAGTAAAGGAAATGGAAAGAAAAATAGAAAAAAAACTACCCGGAAAAAAATTAGCATTAGCCTAGTTGATCACAAGTAATCTCGTGAATTCTTCCAACTTAAAAAATTGATCAACACTAAGCTTCCGTCAATTCTTCCCCTGCAAATACTGCATACTATTCTCGAAACAAACAAACAAAATACCAAAAATAATAAACCAAACAAACATAAAAATAAACATAATCCAAACAAACCAAAATCAAAACAAATAAATCCTACAAGAGTTAAAGTTTAAAGTAGTAGAAAATAGAAAATAGAAATAGTTCAACCATCATTGTTTTGAAACCATAATCATAAACCATCCCAAGTGGTTATTGGCTGAATATCCAAGACTTCTGGAAGCCCTCTTAACTTTCCATTCCTGCTCTCTCTAAGGTTTGTGAACTTTTTTATATCAACACTCCATGGAACAACTGGTTCTCCAAAATCGCTCATTTCTTCTTCATTAAACAACCCAAGATTCCTAGCAATTCTAGAAATAAAATGCCCCGCACATAGGTAATTTCTTATCCCATCTGCTGCATGCTTGTGCAAATGTTGCACTATTACCCATGCTACGTTCAAATGCCTATAGGGATGCTTCTCATCTAATGCGTGTAGTACCCATAAATCATCTTCATAAATCACTTCCACACCAAACGTCCTATGTAACAATGACTGCACTATTATCCTATGAAGTACACGTAACATTGATTTCTTGATTGTCGACACTTCACTTTCTCCAAACACTAACTTGCTTTCCGTACTAATCCTCTTCCAGTATCCGTTAGCATCAAAATTATTTTTATTTCTTTCTCCACTCATTACCAAAAATTTGAAATCCCTATTACTTAAATCTTCGTCCGAATATAAACCTAATAGGTTTCCAAATTCAAATAGTGTAACCTCGTGTTTTTGTCCCCCTAGTCTGAATTCGAGGAATTTATCGGTGGTAACACCGATATCAGTGATCTTTTCTTTCATCCTCATTGAACACAAAAATTCTAAGCACCATTCCTTGTATATCGGTTCCCTTATGCTCAATGCTTTCATCCACATGTTGGAAGTCAAAATTCGTCCATCCCAAAGAATCCTAATAAGAAACATGTCCTCCAGAAACTCATCACAACCAAGCTCTTTCATGTCATTCCAGTTCATAATCCTTGGTGAATGAATCACCCATCCGCCAATTTTGAGAAGTATAGCACTAAAAGCTTTTCAAACACTCGCATCCTCCCCTTTCCACACTAGATTGGGGTGACATTCCGGTATCGGCATATTTTCTCTCTTTCTAATTCCTTCTCTCGTTCTTTTCGCGATTCCTGATCCACCTGCAAGATAACTTTGTAGAAATCATGATTATTTGTTAGTATAAGAGTATAAGAAACAAAGTTAGATGATTAAGAAGTCCAAAATATTCGATTTGAAAATCTTCAAAAAGTTTTACCGAGGGCTCCATCCGATCGGTATCTCTCTCCATCCGATCGGATGGAGTTGTGACCTTGTCCAGCCGATCGGTAGCAATTCGCAACCGATTCGGTTGTACTCACTGTATTCAAAACAAAAAATTTCCGACTCCAAACTCAATCCTATCTAATTCTACTCTTCCTTATCCTGCATTTCATCAATCACTATGGTCTCTACACATCCCACTTATCTCCGAATCATATCCATAACATACTCGCATAATCAATCTTAGAACCTATGAACATATTCAAAATCAAACCTTATTGATGTTCTAATCCACAATGCATCATCCTAGGAACAATAATTAACATCTAAACAACATCTGGAAATCACTAATTTCTACCGAGAATCGATTCAAAGTTTTGACCCTTATGATTCAAAAAATCAATTAATTCATTCTTCCTCAAAACTTAATCAATCCATCTCATTCTTTTTGCATTGATTTCCTCAATCATTTACCCATCTATTCCAGAAAAATCATGCCTTAATTCGAACTATATCAAAAACGCCTAAATTTTGACCTAATTCAATCAACTCGAATTAAAACCTAATTGACACAAATTAATGATGTTACTTACTTGTTTTGGTGCCATTGATGATCCTTCAACTCTCCTGCAACTCTTAAAACTCTCCTAATGGTCGAATTAATGAACCCCAAGTATGGTGGAATGAGTGTGTGTGTGTTTTTATGATTTTGAAATCTTGAGTATATATACTTCAATCCATCCGATCAGTATTTCATCCAACCGATTCGGATTGAATTTTTGCAAACTTCACTTTTTCTTTCTCTCTTCAATACTTTGACTTTTGCAAGAACAAATAAAAAGTATTTGACTCCCTTATAAAGACTTCTTTTTAAGTAAAAATACCACCAACACACTTATTCTCCCAACTTGTTATCCAAACTATCTCTACAACTTCTAAAACAAAACTTAACTCCATAGATTAAAACTTAATAAAACCATAAGATAACCAAAAGGTCTTAAACTTAAATCAAACTTAAATGCAAAACATTAAACTACCATTAAAAATGCATTAAAAATAAACAAAACAAACATTAGCACAAGCCTTGTGCTTTATTCTTCAACTCTTGCTCTTCAACCTTCAACCTTCAAAATATTCATGCTTCAAGATGTCTTCACTTTGGAATTTACCGGATAACTTTCGATTAGTCACTTGAGTTTTAAACTTCCTTGCAAAATTTCTTCCATCCGGACAAACTACATCAAACTTCACATGCCATTCTCCATCACCTTCTTCTTTCTTGTAAACACTAGCTCCTTCGGGTCCCCATTCCAAATTCTTCAATTGGACCGGTAAGGATCCAAGAAAATCTGTCAATTTATGGAACACAAAAATATTCTTGAATGGGTTATAGAAAACCTCCATAGCTAATGCTCTTTCCAACTCATCTTCAATACCAAAGTAACTAGGGACAATCGGCCCATATTTAGGTCTTCCCTCTTCATCTCTACCAACTTCAAAACAACCTAAATGGTCTTCTTCTTCTTCTTCATCATGCACTTCCTTAATAATCTTGCCTCTAGGTTTTGGATAATAGGTATGCTTCAAGATCCCATCACTAATAGTCATAGTACCTCTACCCATATCTATAATAGCTCCGCAAGTTCTCAAAAACGTTCTTCCTAACAACAAAGGTAACTCCTTATCTTCCGGGATATTAAGTACAAGAAAATCGGCTAAGAAAGCTTGATATCCTACTTGCACTCTAACATTCTTCACTTCTCCCATTGCTTTTGCTCTTGAATTGTCAGCCATAGTAAGATTATATTGATTTGGTTGAGGATTACCAAGTCCTAATCTTTTGTACAACGGGTATGGCATCACATTCACACTTGCTCCTGTATCGGCCAATGCATACATCGCATCGGTTCCATTCACCTTAACTGGTAACACAAAATTTCCCGGATCACTCTCTTTCTTAGGCAACCCATTTTCAACTATCCTTTCCCTTGCAAACTCATCAAAATTCTTATCCTCTAGCCTAGCTGTTGCCATCATAACCGCATTTAACTTCTTACGATAAACCATGTAATTGTTCAATACTTCTATAACCGGCTTCTCTTCCATAAGCTCCTTAAATTTCATTTCCATGTTCTCCAAAACAGCTTCCTTTTGTTCTTCAGTCAATGGTTTAACTTCTTGAGGTGATTTGGGCGATGAACTAGATGAACTAGCCTCATTTTTAGGGGTGGAGGGTTGGGTAAGTTTGTTAAGTGGTGTTTTCTTGCGATTAGCCTTTCCCATTTTAACAATCTCTCCTTTTCCTTCCTTCTTCTCTACCATATCATCATCAACATCAATTCTCATCTCTCCCATAGCAAAATCAACCCTACATTTAGTTTTCACCATGAAATTTCTACCAAACATAACTTCCGGTTCATCCACATTTCCATATTCCAACACAACAAAATCAACCTTGAAAACATGACTATGAATATTAACTTTCACATCTCTCACTATCTTCCTACCATAACTTTCATAATCAAGCCTAACAAAGCCAAGCTTACCAAGCATTTCTTCCGTAATGTAATTCTCACCATATTCCATATTAAGTTGAGCATCCCAAGCCTTAACTCCTTCCACACCACATGGTGTAGCATACCTCATACATGGTACATCAAACTCTTTAGGTGGTGCTTGTGTGAACACAACTACTCTTTTCTCCTTAGGTAAACAAACACTGCTTTCGCCAACTTCTTCTTTCCTTTCTAAACCAATCTTAGCTTCATCCAAAATGCTTTCCAACTTCTCCAAAGAATTTCCTGAATCTCTCAACATCTCTTCCAAATTTCTCAAATACTCCGAAACATTGCTTAAACTCTCCATTCTACTTAAACACTATCATAACATAACCACAAAACAAAAAATTCCAAACTATTAGCGTGAGGGTTAGTTATAATCGAACCATATCAAAATATCAAACAAACATAAGCTAACAAACAACTTCAAATCATCAAAACATGAAAACAACTAAAAATAAAAAATCATAAAAATTTTTACCGAGGCAACCATCCGATCGGTATCACCTTCCATCCGATCGGATGGGTAAACTGCAAAAGATGAAATCTCACCAACCGAATCGGATGCGGGCGGCCTCCGATCGGTTAGATCGAAAAATATATATATATATATATATATATATATATATATATATATATATATATATATATTTTTTAACTTTATTAATAATACTAAGACTAACTAATGACAACCGCTTTCTAATTTGTTTTTGTGCTTTTTTTTTTTTTTTTTTTTTTTTTTTTTTTTTTTTTTTATAAAAACTAAAAAGAAGAAATAACTAAAAACTAAAACTAATTAACATAATCCTACAATCACTTATCAAGCATTAAATTATCTAATTAACTTTTAACTAATGAACTAATGATCATAAAAACTAATTATTACTCATTCAATAAAAACTTTAAAACTACCAAACATTAAAATTAACCAATTAACTAACATTAAATATAAAAAAACTTTCTAATACCCTAAATTAATTAATCTAATTACTATACTAATTAAACATAACATTAATAACTCATAAAAACTGAATAATAACAAAAATTACTGAACCAAAAAAAATATATTACGAGACCACCAACCGATCGGATGGAAATCCATCCGATTCGGTTGGTCCGAACCAAACTTCTTTTTTTTTTTTTTACTTTTTAACCTTTCTTTAACTAAAAAAAAACTTAAGACTACTAAGCCCAACTACCAAGAAAATCTTAACAATTCCCCGGCAGCGGCGCCAAAAACTTGATGTGCGTGTCGTTGTGTTCAAGTTTTAAAATTTATAAACACGATTTATCCAATTCCGTGGTAGTAAAGGTGGGTAAGTCGAGATCGTCCCAAGGGAATTGGGGTTTAGGTTTAGTAAATAAGTTTTAGCAAAATGGAGTGTCAATCCAATTTGAAGCAAATTAAAAACAAACAAGCAAGCAAGGTTCAATCAATCAAAAACAAATATACTTGTGTGTAGGTTCCATGACAATTGTTTAGAGTAACCAATCAAGTTGGGTGTTACTTGTAATGATGCACAACTTAAAATGAATGATTCACAATCAATGGTTTTTATCATGAGAAATCATATCTAAGAATTCAATCTCCTAGTTAACTCCTTTCGGCCATTATTAACTATTACGATAATTCTATTAAGTCCTTTGTGTTGTTTGAAAGCATGTCTTATCTCAAGAATTCCTACGAATCCTTTCGGCCTTTTTCGTGATGAAATCGTTTCCAAATCCATTTTAATGAGTAAAGGTGTTGCTTGTCACACACCACAATCCATACTAATTCGTGCACTAACTTTTTGGAATAAAAACATAAAGAAAACTCCTTTCGGCCTTGTGAATCTTTGAAAATGTTTTTACCAACCAATTAAGCAAGATTAGATTTTATCTCAACAAACTCATAAAATAAGATATGTTTTCATGCATCACTTATGATAAGATTACTCCAACAATTGTCACATCATCCACACACAAGTATAACTAAATTACTCCATAACAATCATAACCAAACACACATAATTAACCAAACTTTCATTCATCATATAGTAAAAGTAAAAGTAGTTCATGATAACTCAACAAGAAATACCTATCAAGGAATTACAAGAACTAGAATTGTGGAACTATAGCAATCCACACTCCTCCAATCGCCTATTATCACAAGTAAACAACTCCACACACGGACGCAACTCTTGAGACTCGAACTCAAGATCTCCTGGACGTTTTCACAGCAACTCCAAGCTTTTGGACAATAATAATAATAGTGGTGTAGCTTTCTTAGGTTATGTCACTTCCCCAAAAGAACTCTCTTTGCAAACTAACCAAGGGTTCCTTAAATAAGTGAGGAAACCCTTCTTATCCAAGTAAAAACGTCCCATATGATTTAACAGCTGAGAAATGATAAGCCTCAATGATTATGGGGCTTAAATTCACCATTTAATGCAACTTTGTAACTTCAGTGTTGGCCAACCGATCGGTATTTGGCTCCTACCGATCGGTTGGAGCTCTCGGTGTTTCTAACTTCACTCCATCCGAATCGGATGCGGGCAGCATCCGATCGGATGGATGATCCTGCCATGCACTTTTGTTTTCTTTTATTCATTTCTCGTTACGTGCTTGATCCTTCGCTGCACCATTGATTTCCTTCATAGATCTTGATCTTTTCTTGATATGTTAAGCATAGAAGTCTTGGTCTAATCAATTCTTTGAAGTATCAAGTGGTTTCTTTCTCGTAATTCTCCTTATGCGCATAATCTCTTCATTTCTTCGTGTTTTCCTCCACTTTTCCTGTACTTGGCTATACTTACTTGCATACACACTTTTTCATCATTTAGCAACAAATACATGCAAATATAACCAAATATAATGCACAAAACTAGCAATAACGCACCTAAAAACATGTTAGATTTAAGCATTATCAGGTATACTCCGTTTGATCTGGACTAATCAGTACCAGGCCTGCTCCGGCACCTGACTTACTGGAGGCTCCATCGGTATACAACACCCATTGTTCTTGATTGGAGATGTTACATATCTCCTTACCTTCCTCTTTCGTGTCTTGACCGGATGTCCCCATAGGTATTTCTGTTATGAAATCCGCGAGGACTTTTCCTTTGACTGCGCTTTGGGGGACATAAGTGATGTTATAAACTCCTAATTCCACGGTATATTTGACCATTCTCCCGGATGCTTCCGCCTTATTCAGTATTTGCTTGATGGGCTGATCGGTAATGACTTTTATTGGATTGGCTTCGAAGTATCTCCGAAGTCTTCTAGACATGTGTAGCAGGGCTAGAGCTAACTTCTCGACCAGAGCATAATTCTGTTCGGCCTCGTGCAACGTTCGGCTAACAAAATGTATTGGGATTTACTTCCCTTCCCTTTCCACCAAAAGCACTCCACTCATTGCCCCTTTTGATGCCGAGAGGTACGCGTATAGGTCCTCTTTTGGCCTCGGAGTTGCCAGGTAAGGAAGTTCGAGGATCATCTTCCTCATTTCTTGAAAAGCTTCTTCGGCCTGGTCCGTCCATCGATACTCGTCCTGATTTTCTTTCGTAATATTCCTTAACGTCTCGAAGAATGGGAGCGCTCTCTCTGCTGACTTGGATAGGAACCGGTTCAAAGCTGCCAGCTTACCGCTTAAACTCTGCATCTCTTTGAGCGATTTCGGGGACTGCATGTCCACAATAGCCCTTGTTTTCTTCGGATTGGCCCTAATTCCTTCGGATGTCACCATGTATCCCAGAAATGTTCCTTCCTCTACCCCGAAAGAGCATTTCTTGGGATTCAACTTCATATTGATTCTCCGAAGGTTATCGAACGTTTCCGCTATGTCGGCCAGCAACTCCTTTTCAGTCTTGCTTTTTATTACCATATCATCTACGTAAGCTTCGAGATTTCTTCCTATCTGCGACCGGAAGGCTGAATCCACTAACCGTTGGTACGTGGCTCCAGCGTTCTTTAATCCGAACGGCATTTTGGTGTAACAGTATGTCCCATGCTCGGTGTAGAAAGCTGTTTTTTCCTCGTCCTCTTTGGCCATTTGCACTTGGTGGTATCCTTTATAAGCATCCAAGAAACATTTGTACCAGAATCCCATAACTGACTCTATCTTCCAATCAATGTCGGGTAGCGGGTAGTAGTCTTTTTGACAAGACGAGTTGAGGTTTTTAAAATCGATGCACATCCTCCAACTACCGTCGGATTTCTTCACCAAAACTGGGTTTGAAATCCATGTAGGGTATCGCACCGGCCGAACTATTCCAGCCTTTACCCATTCTTCCACCTCTTTGGCTATGGCCTGGTTCTTTTCGTCCGAGTAGGTTCTCTTCTTCTGTGCCACTGGCCTATCTAGGACGTTCACATTTAGAGTGTGTTCGGTAATCCGTCGGGGTACCCCCGTCATATCCGCAGGTTCCCAGGCGAACACATCCTGATTGTCTTTGAGCATCGTGATTAGCTGTCTTCTGCATTCCGAGGAAAAATTTCCTCCGATGGTTACCAGCTGATCCAGGTAAGCCGGATGTACCATTATTCCTTCCGTTTTCCCCGGAGCTTTCTCTGTTACGTCGGTACTCTGAGGTTCCTTCCTTGCTCCTTTCTCTATCATCTGTTTCTCCCCCAACTTGCGGCATTCCGAAACAATTACTGACCGGGTGCCTAAGGTCGCTATGCCCTTAGGGGTGGGGAATTTCATCATCAAGTGGATAGTTGAAGGAATGACCCGTAGCTTCTTCAAACCCGAGCGCCCCAGAATAATGTTGTATGGAGACGGAGATCATATCACGGCAAACTTCATCATAGTCCGATGTAATAAACCTTGGCTCCCAAAATAAACTTCCAATTCGATCTTCCCTAATCGCTTTATGGATTCCCCCGCGAATCCTATGAATGGAGTGTTGGTTTCTTTCAGTTTGGCCTTGATGGAGGGGCACAAGTGCTCGAAACAGTGTTCATACATTACTTCAACCGAAGCACCCTGGTCTACATAGATCCTCCGTATAGTGTAACCCTCCACTTCGGCTTCAACTATCAAAGGTTCGTCCGACACGTCTCCCGGAAGGATGACCGGAAAACTGATCGGGGTGTTCATCCATTCCTCCTCAGCGTCTATCATTTTCCTTTTTAAGTGTGTAGGACCAGCCATCTCGGCCTTTGGGTAGATCGAGCAGTTGATCCCACGGATGGCGCCAATTTGTTGAAGTAATTTCTTGCAATCACTTCGGACAAATAAAGGAGGCCTTTCGGCTGAACTGGATTAAGGTTCTTCCGAGAGGCTTGTGTATCGATCCCTTAAGTATCCAAGGATCCTTCGGTATCTGCACACAACAATACGCGTTAGGCTCGCCCCGGGTGTTATCCCAGGACCCACCTCCGGCGTGAGAGTAAGTATTTGATATTCCGAGGGGTTATGAACAGTAGTATGAAGTAAATGCTAATAAATTAGTTAGTTGAGAGTAGTAAATGAGCTGGGTATTTATAGTGCCCAGCCTCGATACCTGAAATGGCGGCGCCGGGTTTTCAGGAAACATGTCTCAGACATAATCCCGTAAATCCCGGGGCGGCGGCGGTGTCTGCAGCTGCCATCTGTCAAAAGGTATTGCCACTTGTTCTGTTGTTGATAGCTGTTTTATCCGAACGATCTATGTGCCCTCCGGCCATTGCCGAATGACCTTGCTTTTTTCCGGCGTCCGGACGAGTTAAGCTGTCCGGACACATACGCCAACACATATCGTGACTAATGCTTTAAACTTACTTTCTAGTTGTCACACATTTTAGATTCATATGTGGCTAAATTTTCAACAAAAATTAGCAGTCACATTTAAATAATGTGTGACAAACTTGAGTATATGATTTAGCCACATACACAATTACTTCGTGTGACCATATATGGATTTTGGTCACATTTTTCAATTGTGTGACATATATTTGTCACATATTTATATATATAGTGTGACTAATGTTTCAAACTTATTTGTATCCGTCACACGTCTCAAATTACAAGTGACTAAAAAATCAAAATTTTTTTTACCAAAATAATTATAGTCACGAAAATATTCAAATGTGTGGCTGTAGCCTCAGATGTAATTCCGAAATGGTCACACAAGTCGGATCAAGTGTGGCTGTTTATTTTATTCTAGTACATTTAGTCACACAAATAAGTTATTGTGTGGCCGTTCAAAATATCACATGTGTGACCGTAGGCCAAATTTGTACTAGTGGTGATCTTAGAAATGTAGGAAGATAGTAGAGTACATCTTATTTTAGGAAGACCTTTCCTAAACACCGCAGATGCTATCATCAAAGTAAAAGGTAAAGAACTCAAACTTGGAGTAGGAGAAGATAGAATTACCTTTTTAATCGATAAAGCAATGCAATATCCATATTCTAGTGATGACACTTGTTTTAACATTGACGTAATCGATGAAGTCACTGATGAAGAAGTGGATGCATTACTTGACGATTCTGATCCATTCATGACTACTTCGGAGAAAATTAGTGAAACAGACTTTGATAAAGAATTCGCTGATTTTATGGAAGTAAAATTTGAAGAAGAAGTTGAAGAAGGAGAAATAGTAGAAGAGAATTTTGAGGAAATCACTTTTAATAATCAATTGAGGATCAAAACCTCTCTTCAAGAACCACCAACTGATCTTGAGCTAAAACCACTCCCCGATCATCTTGAATATGCTTACTTGGAGGATAATTCACTTCTTCCAGTAGTCATATCTTCGTTGCTCACTAACGATGAAAAAGAATGTCTCATCTCTGTTCTCAAGAGGCATAAAAGAGCTTTTGCTTGGAAAACCTCTGATATTCCAGGAATTAACCCTAATTTCTGTAAACACAAAATCAATTTCGAAGAAGGAGTTAAACCCATTGTGGAAAGACAACGTCGACTCAATCTCAACATGAAAGAAGTTGTTAAGAAAGAAATCATCAAACTACTTGATGCCGGTATCATTTACCCCATCGAGGATAGTCCTTGGGTGAGTCCAGTTCACTGTGTTCCAAAAAAAAGGAGGAATGACCGTATTGACTAACGAAAGGAATGAATTAGTTCCTACTAGAACTATCACTGGTTGGCGAGTATGTATTGACTACAAAAAATTAAACAAAGCCACAAGAAAAGATCATTTTCCTCTACCATTCATGGATCAAATGCTTGAGAGATTAGTAGGGAACGAGTACTTTTGTTTCCTTGATGGTTTTTCAGGATATTTCCAAATTCCTATTGATCCTGCCGATCAAGAAAAGACTACATTGATATGTCCCTTTGGAACCTACGCTTACCGGCGTATGCCTTTAGGTCTTCGTAATGCACCTGCGACGTTTCAAAGGTGTATGATTGTTATATTCCAAGACATGCTTGAAACATCTATGGAAGTTTTCATGGATGACTTTTCAGTTTTTGGAAGCTCATTTGAAGCTTGTCTTTCTAATCTCGATAAAATGCTCGAAAGATGCGAAGCTGCACATCTTGTTCTCAACTGGGAAAAATGTCATTTCATGGTGACTGAGGGAATTGTGCTTGGACACAAAATTTCCAGTGCAGGAATGGAGGTTGACAAAGCAAAAATCGATGTTATCACAAAATTACCACCTCCAACAAACGTTAAATCCGTTAGAAGTTTTCTAGGACATGCCGGTTTCTACCGTCGTTTCATTAAAGATTTTTCCAAAATATCTCGTCCAATGACAAGACTGCTTGAAAAAGATTCTGTTTTTGACTTCAATGCAGATTACATGAAGGCATTCAAAACATTAAAAACCCAACTGACTAGTGCACCCATTATGGTTTCACCTAATTGGTCACTACCGTTTGAGCTCATGTGCGATGCAAGCGATTTTTCTGTTGGAGCTATATTAGGACAACGCGAAGCAAAACATTTCCGTCCTATATATTTCGCTAGCAAAACACTCAACAATGCCCAACAAAATTACACAGTTACGGAGAAGGAATTGTTACCCGTTGTTTTTGCTTTCGACAAATTCAGATCTTATCTTGTGCTTTCAAAAACGATTGTGTTTACTGATCATTCAGCGCTTAAATATCTGTATACCAAACAAGATGCAAAGCCGTGTCTTATCCGATGGATTTTGCTACTCCAAGAATTCGACATCGAAATCAAAGATAAGAAAGGAGTAGAAAATCTAGCTGCTGATCATTTGTCTCGTCTTGAAAATCCAAATCTGAAAGAGTTAAAGGAATATGAGATTGACGATTATTTCCCTGATGAAACTCTCATGACTGTTGATACAGTTGATGAAAACGAAATCCCGTGGTTTGCAGATTTTGCAAATTATCTCGTTGGAGGAATTCTCAGAAAACGATTAACTCACGCCCAACAAAGTAAATTCTTCTCAGAACTAAAACACTATTATTGGGAAGAGCCCTAGCTTTTCAAGATGTGTCCCGATGGGATGAACAGAAGATGTGTTTCTGGTTCCGAAACAAGAAGAATTCTTGATGAATGCCATCATGGCCCGACTGGGGGACACTATGATCCTTCCACCACAGCTAAAAAAGTTTTTGATGCTGGATTCTATTGGCCAACAATTTTCAAAGAAGCTCATACTCTTGTTCAAAACTGCGATGCTTGCCAGAAATCCGGTAGTCTTTGTCGTAGAGATGAGATGCCTCAAAAGAGCATTCAAGTCTACGAAATATTTGATATTTGGGGAATCGATTTTATGGGACCATTTCCTAAATCGCACAAATACGAATACATTCTCGTTGCTATTGATTATGTTTCAAAATGGGCAGAAGCCGAAGCTCTACCCACAAATGATGCACGAGTTGTTGTTAATTTTCTCAAAAAGCTTTTCGCTCGTTATGGAATTCCTAAAGCTTTAATAAGTGATACTGGAACCCATTTCTGTAACAGAAAAATGGAGAAAATTATGAAACGATATGGAGTTCATCATCGTTTTGCTACCGCTTATCACCCACAGACCAGTGGTCAAGTCGAAAATACCAACAGAGCCTTAAAGAGGATACTTGAAAAAACGGTCAAAGACAATCCTGCCGTTTGGTCGAGAAAACTCGATGACGCTCTGTGGGCATTTCGTACGGCTTACAAAACTCCAATTGGTACAACACCATACAGACTTTTGTATGGGAAAACATGTCATTTGCCGTTCGAAATCGAACATCGCGCCTACTGGGCCCTCAGAAACTGTAACCCTGATCTCAAAATAGCTGGAGAGAAAAGATTTTTGCAATTGCATGAACTCGATGAATTGAGACTCCAAGCTTACGAGAACTCAAGGCTTTACAAAGCCAGAACCAAAATGCTGAATTTATCTATGATGTTCTTCCTCAAGCTTGGGAAAGAGTGAAATTGGAAGACGTAGATGAAACTGGAGAAGAAATAGTGATAGGAAACGTGGTGTATGTTCCAAAATTTTCAAAGAAGAAACAAAAAATTGCACCAACGTAGACTAAAGGAAGTTTGAGTCAGGCTGATGACTCGTTAATAAAACAAGCGCTTCTCGGGAGGCAACCCGTGTATTTGCTATTTTTACTTCTTAATTTATTTTTCAAAGTGATTACATCCCAAAGTTTCTCTAATCCCTTAGTTGAACTTAAGTCTGGGGGTGTACCATTGACTTTTGAATAAAACGTAGAAATATTTCGTGTGTTTATTTTGTTTGTTTTAAGATTACTGCAGGTAATGATTACAAAGCTTGGACGCTTGGATCAAAGAATCATAAGAAGCACAGAAAATATGGTTTACTCTCTTATTTCCCTATTTTCATTCCTTGAAATTCGTTTATCACATTGAGGACAATGCTTAACTTAAGTGTGGGGGAGGGGGGTGAATAGGAAAATAAGGATAGATTATAAATTTCGAGCTAAATTTTAAATTTTTTTTGCCCTTGTGATCTAGTTATTTGTCATTTTTAGGATAATATATTAGAATAACTGGATCTATCCATTGGTAAAACCTGTAATTTTTGAAAAATTGAGATGTGTCCCGATTAATATTGCAATCCATTCTGGGATCGATAACATTAGCTAGCACATATTATAGCCCTTCCACCTAAATTGTGAGGAATTAAGCCGTTCTGTATTTAGCATACATCTTTTATGCTTTGATTCTTTTGCTATAAGTGTGCCGGTGATTTTATTTATTCTAGAACTTGTGCTTGCAAATCATTACGAGACCGTTGTGAGATCACATTTCGTGTGTGATGTAAGTATATATGCGTGATAAGAGGCAACCTTAGGATTTAACCCAAATAGCCTTCCGTATTGATATTTAGCTAGTTACACTGACTAGTTAACCACCAATATAAACCCTATTGTTAGCGTTTATCTTTAACGCTAGATACCCCTAGTTACACCTTCTAAGCCAATCTTTTCTTTAGATAAAATCCAGAAAATTACAAAAAGATTTTACACTTTTTAGCCTAGCCTTACCCTTAGTCAAGTCTTGGTTGGTTGCTAGCTATTTGGCAAGATGGATGTTATGTGGGAAATCATGAAAATTCAAAGAAAGTTGTAAACTCCAAGAGCAGTTATCCAAGTGAAGTCATCACAACTATAAGATGACAAGTGAAAGTTTATGTTTAAAAAAAAAAAGGTCATCGCAACTATAAGGTGACAAGAATAGCCAATGAGCTATTGAATAATGTATTGATCAATAAAGTATGGAGTTTTTCAAGATTGCATGATAGTGGTTCGTAATAGCTAGCAACATTTGGTTAGTAGACTCTGACTAGTTTTTATATTCTTTATCATCAACCTTTCTAAACATATCCCATGTCTCATCCTTACCTTTTGGCTTTGTGGAATTATCAAGTGTATTGACATGTAGTGACCATCCGATTTCTTGAGGAATTAGATAGCGCGCCAGCGATCTAGTGTGTATTTTGGTGACCATCCGTTATGTGAATAGCGCGCCAGCGATCCAAGATATGCCCAAGTGACCATCCGTTATTTGGTAATGCAAGAATTCGTGCTAGCGATCTATTATGTTTTGCATAAGATATTTGCACATAAGTCTGATGTAACCCTTGAAGCCTTAAACCCGAATAAAAGACCTCTTTGATATGTATACTTGGTGCTCACGCCATGTCGGTGTAGTTTTGTTTCTTGTACAAGCCTATGGTAATATTTAAATCATGACTGAGCAAATGAGTGTGATTTCTCTTACATACTCCACCAACCGTACAAATGAGTGATTTGAGTGAATTATATTTCATTTCCTTTTCATGAGGTGATTAGTAATATTTATCAAGCAAGAAAATCATTTTGGTATTGTCAAACATCTCGATGCTTCAACCATAAAAGCTTAAAATGATGAATCTAACTTGTACTTGTACTTGATAGGTTTGCATCACATTTTTCTAATCATACTTGTATACCATGTGGATAATTGTTTTTACTTCTAGATTTGCTTGAGGGCAAGCAAAGTTTAAGTGTGGGGGAATTTGATAACGCTCAAATTGTGCATGTTTTTAGTAGCGTTATTCGTGCTTTTGTATATGTTATTTGGTTATATTTATATGCTTTTGTTACTTAATCGTACCAAAGTATGTTTGCAAAGTATATGTAGCCAAGTACAGAAAAAAGGAAGAAAAAGTGAAAGAATGAGGAAGAAGGAAATATTTATGATCGTACGAAGATTCCCATGTCAAGAACCGCTCCGAAAAGACATTTAAATGAATGAGTGTCCAAGTATTCAAGTTGACAAGTTTCAAGACAAAGAAAGAATCAAGTTTGGATGAAGAACCAAGAGCTATGAGAAAGAAATAAACCAAAAGCAAAAAGTCCAAAAATGAGTCTACAGCAGCACTCCATCCGATCGGATGCAGCCCGCAACCGATTCGGATGGAGGCCACATTTGAAGACCAACCGATCGGTTGGATCCAATACCGATCGGTTGGAAGTTGTCTGTTTTCTCAAACTTCATCATTAAGTATTACCTCTTCATACCAACGATTCTAGACCCTTCCCATGTGTATTCTAGGTTCTTCTACTCTGCTTGGAGGCCAAGTTGCAACATTTAACACCCTAAGCCTTGAGAGTAGTATAAATAGAACCATTTACAACCATTTGAGTGTGACACAATTATCAATCATCAATCCTATTCTCATCAATTAACTAACCACTCTCAAAATACTCTCTCAAAAGTCCTAAATTCATCCTTAGAAGTCCAGGAAGCTTTAGAGGGTCAAGAAGTCAACATTTGGAAGTCAAAACCTCAAGAAGTCAACACCAATACTTTGGGTATCATTACCTTATCATTTGTAATCTCATTTCAATCATTGTAAGACTTTTAATCATGATTTCTAATGTTCAAAATTTTGAGTTTATGTTCATGTTTGCTATAAGTGGCTAGTGCCTTTGTGCACTTGCTTAGATGATGTTTATGACTTAATGATTTGCGTATGATTGTGATAACATGTCTTAATTCAATTTCAAGTTAATTCTAAGATCCAATTGTGGTTAAGTTTCATAGTGACATTTGTTAATCAAGTTTGACTAGTTGTTAATAATGCTAAGGGTCGAAAGATTTATTGTTATCCAACAAGTTATAATCATTTATCTATGAATGATTGTTATTACCCATTATTCTTGGTTTAACAAAGAAACTTAATTGTGGTTGTAATAAGAATGCTTTTGTCTATCAAATTGGATTGATTGAAACCCACTTTAAAGGTCGAAAGATTAGTTGTTTGAAATCAATTGTGACCTTTTGTCTATGATCGGTTACCTTTGGTATTTACCATTTCCTAAGCGTATTTGATAAAACAGAAGACTATTTTTGTGTTTAAGTTTGTTACCCCAAACTTATGAACCTTGAATTGATCTTGAATTGATTGGTTAAACTTAATGCTTGTTTTTATAAACTAAAATCTTGACGAAGGTTTAACTTGTAAGAACAATAGATTAGTTCATCAAACTAATTATCACAACCAACATGTTATCAAAAGTTATCACAATCATGTTTATCAAGAGTAGTAAACTAGTCTAAGCAAGTGTAGTTTTAATCATTTGAAGTATTATATTTTCATCATTGCTTGTTTAAGAGATTTACTTTTAGTAGCTTACAATCTGATTCACGCACAAATCCCTGCGAACGATCCCGACTTACCATCATAATCGTGCTATAACGGACGAGTTCACTTGCTCGTATGTGTTATTCATAGATTTGGTAATTCATGTAAAACCCTAAAATTCTAAAACATGTAAAAGACCAAAATGCCCCTACAATCTAAAATTTTGATTTAATAAGTCCTTGAAGCACCAAATTGATCCCAAATCTTGGTAAACAAATAACCTATGAAACAAAATAATATTAAGGCACTTGTGACACATTAAAAATGTTAATTGGACACCCTAAAACATACTAGATCCGAATTACATTTTAATATACCATTTAAATTCTTTAAATTATTTAAAGATTGTTTTATATATGGAAAATGTAAATCAAATAATTCTAATTGATGTGGTCTTGATGTATGCCGAGATTCTAGCCCATTTTCCCCCTCCTCATCCGGCTCCATGATTATTTAGTTTCTTCTTATCATATTTTTCTCTTCAACCCTAAAAACGCACAACAAAAATTCGTCCCATAGCCATCCGAATTTTTGGACACCCTTGATTATTTTTACTGCACTCTACATCATCACAAGAAGCTAAGAAAAATATGTTTTGATTTGGTCGTGGGCCTGGTTCGATCCCAGTGAATTATTTCTTTGTCGCGCATAAGTTTTGAGGTAAATTCCGAATCAATCCATTGGGTCCCTATAAAATTCGTTTATTATTTTTCTCATGACCCTCATATCGTATATAACCTGTGAAAAATAATTCCAAGGTCGTGGAGTAGCTGTTGGAGTCGTGGTGAATTTTGTGGTTCGAATTATCCATCCGAGAGAAACAATTTCGTTACTCCTATTCCACACGTCCCAGATCTGGTTTAATATTTTTCTCATGCTTCCTACATCATATAAACACCATATAAAATGTTGAATTCGATCCATGCTTGCTCTATGAATTAATTGTGAATTTAATCCTAAAAACGTGCATAAATCCTAAATAATTATATCCGAATCTTCTGAGCATGAAATATATTTTATTTAAGCTTCATATGATAAATATAACCTGGTAAAAATGTTCTTTCAAGTTTTCATGGCCTAAAATAATTATTTGAGAATTGTTTGTGTATTCGGTTTAAAGGAAAACAAAGAAGAAAAAAGAAATAAAAAGGTGTACGATTAGGGTTTGGAAAATTAGGGTTTGTTCATGAGTATTAAATGATGAGATAATGATTTCATAATGATTGCTTGATGATTAAAATTTTTAGGGTTAGGGTTTAGTTTAGAAAAAGGTTATACGATTTGGTTTTAAAATATAAAGGGGTGTTTTGTAAATTATGAAACTTGGGGGTTATTTTTAGAATATTATTTGGATCATGGGAAATTCGTATAAAATATAAGTTGGGGTCTCATGTGTAAATTTTGTGTTTAAAAGGGTTTATTTTATAAATTAAGAATTATTAGTTCGATTTGCAATTTAATAAAATATAGGGACTAAAAATGTAATTTCTGGAAACTTAGGGTTGATTTGAGTAACAAATTATATTCAGGGGGTTATGTGCAATTTTGGTAATTTAATGGCTTAATATGAAATTATTAATAATTAAAGGTTGAAATTGTAAATTAAAGGGCTAAATATGTAACTTTGATAACTTGAGGGACTTGATGTGTAAATTGTGAATATTTAAGGGTGTGTTCGTATAACATGTTGAAATAAGGATACATTGTGTAAAATTAGGAAATTAAGGGTTTAATGTGTAATTATAAATACCATAAGGTTCAAAATGTAACTTATGTAATTACAAGGGTATAAAATGTAAATTATGAAATCTAAGGGACTAAATGAGTAATTCTGGATAACTTAAGATTGGAATGAGTTAATTATGATATTTTTCAATTTAAACCTCCATCTTTGGTATATTTTCATTTAAAACCCTAGAATATGAAAACTTGTCATATTTAACCCTAAACTTTTGTGACTTGTTAAAATTCACCCTAAAGCCATAATATGATTTAATAATGACTTATCCTAAATAAGAATATGGAAATCTTACTAATTATGGAAACCTTCTAAATAAGGAAACTTTCTAAAAATGGAAAGCTACTAAAAATGGAAAGGTTTGTAATTCTTTTCTACCCCTCTAGGTGTGAAGAAGGAGAGGACCTGACTCTGTTTCATCTTATTCATCTCTGAGTTTGTTTTGATTTTGGAATAAGGTACAGATATTCTGACCTTTTCTGTAAGGTCTCCTATGATCTCTGTCATGTTCTGATCTGTTTAGCCTCTGATTTGATACCTTTGCTATGATTCCTTGCTTTGAACCTTTGACCTATGATATGGACCTAGACTGTGAAAACCTCTTTAATTCTGACCTGGAAATGAGTTGAGAAAAAGCTATTTTAAAAAAATGATGTTTACAAATATGATACAATACTCTTTTAATTGGGATTTTACTAACTTTTATGAAAACCATTTTAAAAGATTATCTTTATGAAAAACCATTTGAAAGATCATTTTTATGAAGACCGTTATTAAAAGATTCTTTAAATGGACTCTTAATTTGAAACCTTTTTAATTGAACTGTTACTATGGAACTTGGACTATTGACCTCCTGATATTGACCTTCTGATATTGACCTTCTGATGTTGAACCTTCTGATATGACACCCTGATTATGATATGAACCTTTGAACCTTTGACCTTTGACTCCCAGTTTGATACCCGAGCCAAAATTTGTTCCCTAGCCATGAAGGTAACATGGCCGTGTCTGTGATGCACCACTGGCATGAATCGTGTGTGGTTCGAGTGATTAGCCACACCGTCCCCATTCTGATTCTGATATGCATGCACACTACTGATATTATGGCCAATATGATTTGTTTCTGGGGGGCGTATGGATGCATCCTAGGTTCGTTCTGATTTGTGATGATTTGATATATCTGATTTCTGGTGACTGACGGTGGGTGCAATCCACGTCTTTCATGTTCTGGGAGTTAACTACTCCATATATTTCTGTTGGATACATGAGGCCACCCCTCATATTATCTGGTTACTTGAGAGGCATCCCCTCTGGATTTCTGATATGCTTACATGGATATGATGTTTCTGTTTCTGGGCTCGTGGTGGATTACTGTCCTAAACCTTTACTCTTGTACCTTATTTATATCTTTTCATTATGCTTCGTTTGTTCAATTCCGTTTGTTTCATTTCCGTTTATTGTATATATCTGTTCACTGGGCTTTTTAAGCTCAGCCGCGTTTCTTTTCCCGCGGCAGGTATCTAAGCTAGGAGCTTGGGATTATGCTTTGGATGGGATGAGAGTTTAGATGGAGCTTTTACCTTAGATGACCACCTTTTATCTTATGACATTATTATGACTTTGGATTTTTCCTCCTGTTATGGATTACTTCTTATTTCTGGACTTATGTATTTGTTTCAAGTTATGTTTGACTTGACTTTCCTTAATGAACTTTATTTAAGACTTCCGCTGTGTATTATGTATGTATGCTCTGATTTGACTCCGTGATGTGGCACCTTTACCCTTGTCGGGTTGGGGTGTTACAATTATGGTATCAGAGCACCAGGTTTCGACCTGTAGTACATAAGTCATGGCCTGTGAGTCTTAAGGACCCTAGGATTTGACCCTTAAGACTTAAGTTTGACTGGTGAGGTTTTGGGTAGTCATAGGTTTCTGCTTCGTCTTCCATTTCGTGCTTATGTTCCTTATGTTGTTGCTAATTCTTTTCGTGATCATTCAGATGGTGAACACGCGCTTTAACGAGTATGATGCTCCAAATTTCGAGGCCATGATTGCTGAGGCTTTGAAAAACGTCCTCCCTAACCTTTCTGCTCAGGTGGTGACCGAGGTCACCAACAACCTCCGCAATGGTGTTGGATCTTCTGGTAATGGTGGTGGTGGTAGTGGTACTCCACCTGTTGTTAACCCACCTGTTGGCATTCATGTGTGGATCGAGAGGTTCAACAAGCTTAAGTCTCTCTCGTTCAAATCCGCTGCCACTCCCCATGAGGCAGAGGACTGGATCACCCATGTCAAAAAGTTGTTCAGAGTTCTCGGGTGTGCTGACGAGTTTAAAACTCGTTTGGCTACATTCAAGCTAGAGGGTGACGCTCTTAATTGGTGGACTGCTCTTGTCCAAGCTAAGGGAGATGATTATGCTGAGACCTGTTCTTGGGCGGATTTTGTTGAAGTGTTCTATAGGCAGTATATTCCATTATCGGAGCAGCAGAAGTATGAGAGGGAGTATGGGACGATTCGTCAGGGGGACCGTGAGTCGTCGGGTGAGTTTATGCAGAGGTTCTTACGTTTGGCCAGTTTTGTGGGGCCAGAGGTTGCTGGGGATGCTCATCGTCAGGCACGTCATTTTAAGTGGGCATTAAAGACATGGGTATTAGACCGTATCGTGAACTTTGAGCACGAGGATGTGGCTGCTGTTGCGGATGCTGCTCGCAACATTGAGCTGTTACATGCGGACGGAGGTTCTAATAAGCGGGATAGGGACGGTAACCGTGTGTATTCCAGGGGGCAGAGTCAACAGGACCAGAGTAGGGATTATAGGAGCCACCGGGACCAGGATTATGAGCGGAAGGGGCAATCTAGTAGGAGTTTGGAGCCACGAGATCGGGCGGATCGTGATCGTGATCAGCGAGGTAGGGATTCGAGGTCAGCTCCTAGGCAGGATAGAGATCGTCGGGGGCGCAGCGACAGTCAGGGACAGTGGAGAGATCAGTCTCCTTGGAGTTACCAGCAGAGTCGGGGTTCTGGATCGAATTCTCAGGGAAGACCATCTGGGTACTCGTCTTCTACTCCTATTTGTGTTACTTGCGGGAAAAGTCATTATGGAGCTTGTCGTAGGGCCTCGGGTGTTTGTTTTAGATGCGGATTGTCTGAGCATAGAGTTAGGGATTGTCCTGCTCCGGCACCTGTGGCGAATTATCTTCCTCCTCCTCCGAATTCTGGTCGCGATTATTCGAGTACTGATAAGGCGCCTGGTATGTCTTTATTTTGTTTCCGTTCCATTTCCTTTCTACCTCTTTGCAAATTTCGAGGACGAAATTTTTCTTTTAGAGGGGAAGAGTTGTAAAACCCTAAAATTCTAAAACATGTAAAAGACCAAAATGCCCCTACAATCTAAAATTTTGATTTAATAAGTCCTTGAAGCACCAAATTGATCCCAAATCTTGGTAAACAAATAACCTATGAAACAAAATAATATTAAGGCACTTGTGACACATTAAAAATGTTAATTGGACACCTTAAAACATACTAGAGCCGAATTACATTTTAATATACCATTTAAATCCTTTAAATTATTTAAAGATTGTTTTATATATGGAAAATGTAAATCAAATAATTCTAATTGATGTGGTCTTGATGTATGCCGAGATTCTAGCCCATTTTCCCCCTCCTCATCCGGCTCCATGATTATTTAGTTTCTTCTTATCATATTTTTCTCTTCAACCCTAAAAACGCACAACAAAAATTCGTCCCATAGCCATCCGAATTTTTGGACACCCTTGATTATTTTTCCTGCACTCTACATCATCACAAGAAGCTAATAAAAAATGTTTTGATTTGTTCGTGGCCTGGTTCGATCCCAGTGAATTATTTCTTTGTCGCACATAAGTTTTGAGGTAAATTCCGAATCAATCCATTGGGTCCCTATAAAATTCGTTTATTATTTTTCTCATGACCCTCATATCGTATATAACCTGTGAAAAATAATTTCAAGGTCGTGGAGTAGCTGTTGGAGTCGTGGTGAATTTTGTGGTTCGAATTATCCATCCGAGAGAAACAATTTCGTTACTCCTATTCCACACGTCCCAGATCTGGTTTGATATTTTTCTCATGCTTCCTACATCATATAAACACCATATAAAATGTTGAATTCGATCCATGCTTGCTCTATGAATTAATTGTGAATTTAACCCTAAAAACGTGCATAAATCCTAAATAATTATATCTGAATTTTCTGAGCATGAAATATATTTTATTTAAGCTTCATATGATAAATATAACCTGGTAAAAATGTTCTTTCGAGTTTTCATGGCCTAAAATAATTATTTGAGAATTGTTTGTGTATTCGGTTTAAAGGAAAACAAAGAAGAAAAAAGAAATAAAAAGGTGCACGATTAGGGTTTGGAAAATTAGGGTTTGTTCATGAGTATTAAATGATGAGATAATGATTTCATAATGATTGCTTGATGATTAAAATTTTTAGGGTTAGGGTTTAGTTTAGAAAAAGGTTATACGATTTGGTTTTAAAATATAAAGGGGTGTTTTGTAAATTATGAAACTTTGGGGTTATTTTTAGAATATTATTTGGATCATGGGAAATTCGTATAAAATATAAGTTGAGGGTCTCATGTGTAAATTTTGTGTTTAAAAGGGTTTTATTTATAAATTAAGAATTATTAGTTCGATTTGCAAGTTAATAAAATATAGGGACTAAAAATGTAATTTCTAGAAACTTAGGGTTGATTTGAGTAAAAAATTATATTCAGGGGGTTATGTGCAATTTTGGTAATTTAATGGCTTAATATGAAATTATTAATAATTAAAGGTTGAAATTGTAAATTAAAGGGCTAAATATGTAACTTTGATAACTTGAGGGACTTGATGTGTAAATTGTGAATATTTAAGGGTGTGTTCGTATAACATGTTGAAATAAGGATACGTTGTGTAAAATTAGGAAATTAAGGGTTTAATGTGTAATTATAAATACCATAAGGTTCAAAATGTAACTTATGTAATTACAAGGGTATAAAATGTAAATTATGAAATCTAAGGGACTAACTGAGTAATTCTGGATAACTTAAGATTGGAATGAGTTAATTATGATATTTTTCAATTTAAACCTCCATCTTTGGTATATTTTCATTTAAAACCCTAGAATATGAAAACTTGTCATATTTAACCCTAAACTTTTGTGACTTGTTAAAATTCACCCTAAAGCCATAATATGATTTAATAATGACTTATCCTAAATAAGAATATGGAAATCTTACTAATTATGGAAACCTTCTAAATAAGGAAACTTTCTAAAAATGGAAAGCTACTAAAAATGGAAAGGTTTGTAATTCTTTTCTACCCCTCTAGGTGTGATAAAGGAGAGGACCTGACTCTGTTTCATCTTATTCATCTCTGAGTTTGTTTTGCTTTTGGAATAAGGTACAGATATTCTGACCTTTTTTGTAAGGTCTCCTATGATCTCTGTCATGTTCTGATCTATTTAGCCTCTGATTTGATACCTTTGCTATGATTTCTTACTTTGAACCTTTGACCTATGATATGGACCTAGACTGTGAAAGCCTCTTTAATTCTGACCTGGAAATGAGTTGAGAAAAAGCTATTTTAAAAAAATGATGTTTACAAATATGATACAATACTCTTTTAATTGGGATTTTACTAACTTTTATGAAAACCATTTTAAAAGATTATCTTTATGAAAAACCATTTGAAAGATCATTTTTATGAAGACCGTTATTAAAAGATTCTTTAAATGGACTCTTAATTTGAAACCTTTTTAATTGAACTGTTACTATGGAACTTGGACTATTGACCTCCTGATATTGACCTTCTGATATTGACCTTCTGATGTTGAACCTTCTGATATGACACCCTGATTATGATATGAACCTTTGAACCTTTGACCTTTGACTCCCAGTTTGATACCCGAGCCAAAATTTGTTCCCTAGCCATGAAGGTAACATGGCCGTGTCTGTGATGCACCACTGGCATGAATCGTGTGTGGTTCGAGTGATTAGCCACATCGTCCCCATTCTGATTCTGATATGCATGCACACTACTGATATTATGGCCAATATGATTTGTTTCTGGGGGGCGTATGGATGCATCCTAGGTTCGTTCTGATTTGTGATGATTTGATATATCTGATTTCTGGTGACTGACGGTGGGTGCAATCCACGTCTTTCATGTTCTGGGAGTTAACTACTCCATATATTTCTGTTGGATACATGAGGCCACCCCTCATATTATCTGGTTACTTGAGAGGCATCCCCTCTGGATTTCTGATATGGTTACATGGATATGATGTTTCTGTTTCTGGGCTCGTGGTGGATTACTGTCCTAAACCTTTACTCTTGTACCTTATTTATATCTTTTCATTATGCTTCGTTTGTTCAATTCCGTTTGTTTCATTTCCGTTTATTGTATATATCTGTTCCCTGGGCATTTTGAGCTCAGCCGCGTTTCTTTTCCCGCGGCAGGTATCTAAGCTAGGAGCTTGGGATTATGCTTTGGATGGGATGAGAGTTTAGATGGAGCTTTTTACCTTAGATGACCACCTTTTATCTTATGACATTATTATGACTTTGGATTTTTCCTCCTGTTATGGATTAATTCTTATTTCTGGACTTATGTATTCGTTTCGAGTTATGTTTGACTTGACTTACCTTAATGAACTTTATTTAAGACTTCCGTTGTGTATTATGTATGTATGCTCTGATTTGACTCCGTGATGTGGCACCTTTACCCTTGTCGGGTTGGGGTGTTACAATTATGGTATCAGAGCACCAGGTTTCGACCTGTAGTACATAAGTCATGGCCTGTGAGTCTTATGGACCCTAGGATTTGACTCTTAAGACTTAAGTTTGACTGGTGAGGTTTTGGGTAGTCATAGGTTTCTGCTTCGTCTTCCATTTCGTGCTTATTTTCCTTATGTTGTTGCTAATTCTTTTCGTGATCATTCAGATGGTGAACACGCGCTTTAACGAGTATGATGCTCCAAATTTCGAGGCCATGATTGCTGAGGCTTTGAAAAACGTCCTCCCTAACCTTTCTGCTCAGGTGGTGACCGAGGTCACCAACAACCTCCGCAATGGTGCTGGATCTTCTGGTAATGGTGGTGGTAGTAGTGGTACTCCACCTGTTGTTAACCCACCTGTTGGCATTCATGTGTGGATCGAGAGGTTCAACAAGCTTAAGCCTCTCTCGTTCAAATCCGCTGCCACTCCCCATGAGGCAGAGGACTGGATCACCCATGTCGAAAAGTTGTTCAGAGTCCTCGGGTGTGCTGACGAGTTTAAAACTCGTTTGGCTACATTCAAGCTAGAGGGTGACGCTCTTAATTGGTGGACTGCTCTTGTCCAAGCTAAGGGAGATGATTATGCTGAGACCTGTTCTTGGGCGGATTTCGTTGAAGTGTTCTATAGGCAGTATATTCCATTATCGGAGCAGCAGAAGTATGAGAGGGAGTATGGGACGATTCGTCAGGGGGACCGTGAGTCGTCGGGTGAGTTTATGCAGAGGTTCTTACGTTTGGCCAGTTTTGTGGGGCCAGAGGTTGCTGGGGATGCTCATCGTCAGGCACGTCATTTTAAGTGGGCATTAAAGACATGGGTATTAGACCGTATCGTGAACTTTGAGCACGAGGATGTGGCTGCAGTTGCGGATGCTGCTCGCAACATTGAGCTGTTACATGCGGACGGAGGTTCTAATAAGCGGGATAGGGACGGTAACCGTGTGTATTCCAGGGGGCAGAGTCAACAGGACCAGAGTAGGGATTATAGGAGCCACCGGGACCAGGATTATGAGCGGAAGGGGCAATCTAGTAGGAGTTTGGAGCCGCGAGATCGGGCGGATCGTGATCGTGATCAGCGAGGTAGGGATTCGAGGTCAGCTCCTAGGCAGGATAGAGATCGTCGGGGGCGCAGCGACAGTCAGGGACAGTGGAGAGATTAGTCTCCTTGGAGTTACCAGCAGAGTCGGGGTTCTGGATCGAATTCTCGGGGAAGACCATCTGGGTACTCGTCTTCTACTCCTATTTGTGTTACTTGCGGGAAAAGTCATTATGGAGCTTGGCGTAGGGCCTCGGGTGTTTGTTTTAGATGCGGATTGTCTGAGCATAGAGTTAGGGATTGTCCTGATCCGGCACCTGTGGCGAATTATCTTCCTCCTCCTCCGAATTCTGGTCGCGATTATTCGAGTACTGATAAGGCGCCTGGTATGTCTTTATTTTGTTTCCGTTCCATTTCCTTTCTACTTCTTTGCAAATTTCGAGGATGAAAATTTTCTTTTAGAGGGGAAGAGTTGTAAAACCCTAAAATTCTAAAACATGTAAAAGACCAAAATGCCCCTACAATCTAAAATTTTGATTTAATAAGTCCTTGAAGCACCAAATTGATCCCAAATCTTGGTAAACAAATAACCTATGAAACAAAATAATATTAAGGCACTTGTAACACATTAAAAATGTTAATTGGACACCTTAAAACATACTAGAGCCGAATTACATTTTAATATACCATTTAAATCCTTTAAATTATTTAAAGATTGTTTTATATATGGAAAATGTAAATCAAATAATTCTAATTGATTTGGTCTTGATGTATGCCGAGATTCTAGCCCATTTTCCCCCTCCTCATCCGGCTCTATGATTATTTAGTTTCTTCTTATCATATTTTTCTCTTCAACCCTAAAAACGCACAACAAAAATTCGTCCCATAGCCATCCGAATTTTTGGACACCCTTGATTATTTTTCCTGCACTCTACATCATCAAAAGAAGCTAATAAAAATATGTTTTGATTTGTTCGTGGCCTGGTTCGATCCTAGTGAATTATTTCTTTGTCGCGCATAAGTTTTGAGGTAAATTCCGAATCAATCCATTGGGTCCCTATAAAATTCATTTATTATTTTTCTCATGACCCTCATATCGTATATAACCTATGAAAAATAATTCCAAGGTCGTGGAGTAGCTGTTGGAGTCGTGGTGAATTTTGTGGTTCGAATTATCCATCCGAGAGAAACAATTTCGTTACTCCTATTCCACACGTCCCAGATCTGGTTTGACATTTTTCTCTTGCTTCCTACATCATATAAACACCATATAAAATGTTGGGTTCGATCCATGCTTGCTCTATGAATTAATTGTGAATTTAACCCTAAAAACGTGCATAAATCCTAAATAATTATATCCGAATTTTCTGAGCATGAAATATATTTTATTTAAGCTTCATATGATAAATATAACCTGGGAAAAATGTTCTTTCGAGTTTTCATGGCCTAAAATAATTAATTGTGAATTGTTTGTGTATTCGGTTTAAAGAAAAACAAAGAAGAAAAAAGAAATAAAAAGGTGTACGATTAGGGTTTGGAAAATTAGGGTTTGTTCATGAGTATTAAATGATGAGATAATGATTTCATAATGATTGCTTGATGATTATAATTTTTAGGGTTAGGGTTTAGTTTAGAAAAAGGTTATACGATTTGGTTTTAAAATATAAAGGGGTGTTTTGTAAATTATAAAACTTGGGGTTATTTTTAGAATATTATTTGGATCATGGGAAATTCGTATAAAATATAAGTTGAGGGTCTCATGTGTAAATTTTGTGTTTAAAAGGGTTTATTTGATAAATTAAGAATTATTAATTCGATTTGCAATTTAATAAAATATAGGGACTAAAAATGTAATTTCTGGAAACTTAGGGTTGATTTGAGTAACAAATTATATTCAGGGGTTATGTGCAATTTTGGTAATTTAATGGCTTAATATGTAATTATTAATAATTAAAGGTTGAAATTGTAAATTAAAGGGCTAAATATGTAACTTTGATAACTTGAGGGACTTGATGTGTAAATTGTGAATATTTAAGGGTGTGTTCGTATAACATGTTGAAATAAGGATACATTGTGTAAAATTAGGAAATTAAGGGTTTAATGTGTAATTATAAATACCATAAGGTTCAAAATGTAACTTATGTAATTACAAGGGTATAAAATGTAAATTATGAAATCTAAGGGACTAAATGAGTAATTCTGGATAACTTAAGATTGGAATGAGTTAATTATGATATTTTTCAATTTAAACCTCCATCTTTGGTATATTTTCATTTAAAACCCTAGAATATGAAAACTTGTCATAGTTAACCCTAAACTTTTGTGACTTGTTAAAATTCACCCTAAAGCCATAATATGATGACTTATCCTAAATAAGAATATGGAAATCTTACTAATTATGGAAACCTTCTAAATAAGGAAACTTTCTAAAAATGGAAAGCTACTAAAAATGGAAAGGTATTTAATTCTTTTCTACCCCTCTAGGTGTGAAGAAGGAGAGGACCTGACTCTGTTTCATCTTATTCATCTCTGAGTTTGTTTTGCTTTTGGAATAAGGTACATATATTCTGACCTTTTCTGTAAGGTCTCCTATGATCTCTGTCATGTTCTGATCTGTTTAGCCTCTGATTTGATACCTTTGCTATGATTTCTTGCTTTAAACCTTTGACCTATGATATGGACCTAGACTGTGAAAACCTCTTTAATTCTGACCTGGAAATGAGTTGAGAAAAAGCTATTTTAAAAAAATGATGTTTACAAATATGATACAATACTCTTTTAATTGGGATTTTACTAACTTTTATGAAAACCATTTTAAAAGATTATCTTTATGAAAAACCATTTGAAAGATCATTTTTATGAAGACCGTTATTAAAAGATTCTTTAAATGGACTCTTAATTTGAAACCTTTTTAATTGAACTGTTACTATGGAACTTGGACTATTGACCTCCTGATATTGACCTTCTGATATTGACCTTCTGATGTTGAACCTTCTGATATGACACCCTGATTATGATATGAACCTTTGAACCTTTGACCTTTGACCTTTGACTCCCAGTTTGATACCCGAGCCAAAATTTGTTCCCTAGCCATGAAGGTAACATGGCCATGTCTGTGATGCACCACTGGCATGACTCGTGTGTGGTTCGAGTGATTAGCCACACCGTCCCCATTCTGATTCTGATATGCATGCACACTATTGATATTATGGCCAATATGATTTGTTCTGGGGGGCGTATGGATGCATCCTAGGTTCGTTCTGATTTGTGATGATTTGATATATCTGATTTCTGGTGACTGACGGTGGGTGCAATCCACGTCTTTCATGTTCTGGGAGTTAGCTACTCCATATATTTCTGTTGGATACATGAGGCCACCCCTCATATTATCTGGTTACTTGAGAGGCATCCCCTCTGGATTTCTGATATGGTTACATGGATATGATGTTTCTGTTTCTGGGCTCGTGGTGGATTACTGTCCTAAACCTTTACTCTTGTACCTTATTTATATCTTTTCATTATGCTTCGTTTGTTCAATTCCGTTTGTTTCATTTCCGTTTATTGTATATATCTGTTCACTGGGCTTTTTAAGCTCAGCCGCGTTTCTTTTCCCGCGGCAGGTATCTAAGCTAGGAGCTTGGGATTATGCTTTGGATGGGATGAGAGTTTAGATGAAGCTTTTTACCTTAGATGACCACCTTTTATCTTATGACATTATTATGACTTTGGATTTTTCCTCCTGTTATGGATTACTTCTTATTTCTGGACTTATGTATTCGTTTCAAGTTATGTTTGACTTGACTTACCTTAATGAACTTTATTTAAGACTTCCGTTGTGTATTATGTATGTATGCTCTGATTTGACTCCGTGATGTGGCACCTTTACCCTTGTCGGGTTGGGGTGTTACAATTCACCTTTATAAATTTAAAACTTGTACACGCACGTAACACATCAAGTTTTTGGCGCCGCTGCCGGGGATTTTGATTGTGTTTCTGTAAGTTTTAGAAGTCCATTTCTTTCCGAGTTCATTTTCGGAAAAAAAAATTCGAGACTTCCATCCGATCGGATTTCCATCCAACCGATCGGATCCCAAAATAAAAAGTTTTCCGGGAAGTCCATCCGATCGGAAGTCCATTCATCCGATCGGTTTCATCTGAACCAACTTTTCTGAGAGCGCCATCCGATCGGTCTTCCATTCATCCGATCGGTTCTTCAAATCTGATTTTCCAAACTGTTTTCATTCTTCGCTCGTGTGTTTAGACTTTGCCTCGATTCTCTTGGGAATTCTATGAACACTCGTTCAACTGGAGTAGAACCAATTTCACCTCTTGCCGATCCCGAAAGTTTAATTCGAATAAGAAGCAGAAGAAGAACACCTTTTGTTCCATTAGCCAACCGTGTACCAAGAGTACCAAACCCACCGTTTGATAACCTTTTCGAAGCCAAAGTCGTTTATAACCCATTCACTGATCAACCTTTTCCCATGGCTGACGATGAACCCATGTGGGCCGCCAACCGAGCCGTAGCACCCACTCCTGGATCTGCTATCGTTCCTGTTAAACTTGGTAACAATTTCACCGTGAAAGGTCACCATCTTTCTATGATCAAAGACCATCAATTCGATGGCCGTTCGCGGGCCGATCCGCATAAACACATTGCCGAATTCATCTAAATTTGTGGCATGTTCCGATATGGCGACACCGATGTCAACGCCATCAAACTCAAACTTTTTCCATCATCACTTGCCGGAGATGCAAAAGTGTGGTACAACGAATTAACCCCAAGAATTATCAATACTTGGGAGGAGATGAGGCAAGCTTTTGTAAGCTGATTCTTTCCACCTGCCATGTTTGACCGACTCATGGGAGAAATTCGTGCTTTCACACAAAATCCTAATGAATCACTTGTCGAAGCCTGGCTTCGTATGAAAGATTTGCTTCGTAGTTGTCATGGACATGGTTTAGGACGAGGAACCATTATCCAAATCTTCTACCATGGACTTGATGAAACATCTCAAGGAATCCTTGATGCTGGAGGAATTTTTCTCTACAAGACCCCTAATCAGGCATATCAATTGCTTGAAGATCGAGTCCTTCTCAAACTTGATTGGTCAAAAGATTCCAAAACCAAACCCTTACAAAAAACCGTTGCTTTTGCTGAAAGTTCCGATACCTCTAAACTCATGGAGAAAATGGAAGCCTTGGTTTCCAAAATTGACTCGCAATACAAAGATCTTAAAGGAGAAATGAAAGAAATGCGAGACGGTTGTAACAACTGTGGAGGTAATCACCCATCATCAGAATGTGACGATCAACCAATGGATAGACCCAAAGAAGGAGAAGCCAGTTATGTCCAAGGAGGATACCGTGGAGGCGGTTATCGTGGAAATTATTAAGGAAGAAATTCTATAAATTGGCAAGATCGCCAACAAAGGGATAACAACCGTGATTCTCAACCGCGAGCAGACAATCAAACTCCACAAACCTCTGATAAAAAACCGGAAGAATCCGATTTTGAAAAAATGATGAGAGAATTCGTGACTGCTCAAAAATCAACCAATGAGTTCGTCAAGAACCAATTTTTCAATCTCAAAACCAAAGTTGAGCAAGGTCTGAAAAATCATCAAGCATCTATTCAAGATCTTGAAAACAAATTCGGTAGACTTTCTGATCAAATTTCTTCCCGACCATCTGGTTCGTTACCAAGTAATACCCAATCCAACCCCAAACCAACATCATCTGGATCAAACGATAAAACTTATCGTCCACCATAGACTAGAAATGAGCATATCAATGCTGTATTCACAAAAAGTGGTCTCTCTTATGATCCACCACCCAATCCAAATAATACCACGATCATCCATGATGAAAGTGAGGATGAAGCTGTAGAAGCTGAGAAGGAAAATACTCCAAATATACCCACCAAAGAAAAATCCATTCCGCCAGTTAAGGCGTACACACCAAAGATTCCATATCCTCAACGCCTTAAGAAAGAAAAGATGGAAGAGCGTTATAAGAAGTTTGTTGAAATGATCAAAGAAGTTAGACTCAATGTATCCCTCGTTGATGTTCTAGCTGGAATGCCCAATTATGGGAAATTTTTAAAGGAACTTCTGAATAACAAGAACAAGTTAGAACAAATATCCGCTACCTTTCTCAATGAGGAATGCTCAGCCATTGTTCAGAACAAAATTCCACCAAAACTCAGAGATCCCGAAAGTTTTCTGATTCCATGCACGTTAGGAAACAACATCACATGCGATGCTTTAGCCAATCTTGGTGCAAGTATCAATTTGATGCCCTATTCGTTGTATTCTAAACTTTCAATCAATACCTTGAAACCTATAAGGATGAGTATTCCATTAGCCAATCATTCATACCAATATCCTGTTGGAATTGCTGAGAATATGCTTGTCCAAGTTGGTAAATTTGTTTTTTCCCGTGGATTTTGTGATCTTAGAAATAGAAGAAGATAGTAGAGTACCTCTTATTGTAAGAAGACCTTTCCTAAACACCGCTGATGCTATCATCAAAGTTAAAGGTAAAGAACTCAATCTTGCAGTAGGAGAAGATAGAATTACCTTTTTAATCGATAAAGCAATACAATATCCATATTCCAGTGATGACACTTGTTTTAACATTGACGTAATCGATGAAGTCACTGATGAAGAAGTGGATGCGTTACTTGACGATTCTGATCCATTCATGACTACTTTGGAGAAAATTAGTGAAACAGACTTTGATAAAGAATTCGCTGATTTTATGGAAGTAAAATTTGAAGAAGAAGTTGAAGAAGGAGAAATAGTAGAAGAGAATTTTGAGGAAATCACTTTTAATGATCAATTGAGGATCAAAACCTCTCTTCAAGAACCACCAACTGATCTTGAGCTAAAACCACTCCCCGGTCATCTTGAATATGCTTACTTGGAGGATAATTCACTTCTTCCAGTAGTCATATCTTTGTTGCTCACTAACGATGAAAAAGAATGTCTCATCTCTGTTCTCAAGAGGCATAAAAGAGCTTTTGCTTGGAAAACCTCTGATATTCCAGGAATTAACCCTAATTTCTGTAAACACAAAATCAATTTCGAAGAAGGTGTTAAACCCGTTGTGGAAAGACAACGTCAACTCAATCCCAACATGAAAGAAGTTGTTAAGAAAGAAATCATCAAACTACTTGATGCCGGTATCATTTACCCCATCGAGGATAGTCCTTGGGTGAGTCCAGTTCACTGTGTTCCAAAAAAAGGAGGAATGACCGTATTGACTAACGAAAGGAATGAATTAGTTCCTACTAGAACTGTCACTGGTTGGCGAGTATGTATTGACTACAGAAAATTAAACAAAGCCACAAGAAAAGATCATTTTCCTCTACCGTTCATGGATCAAATGCTTGAGAGATTAGCAGGGAACGAGTACTTTTGTTTCCTTGATGGTTTTTCAGGATATTTCCAAATTCCTATTGATCCTGCCGATCAAGAAAAGACTACATTCACATGTCCCTTTGGAACCTACGCTTACCGGCGTATGCCTTTCGGTCTTTGTAATGCACCTGCGACGTTTCAAAGGTGTATGATTGCTATATTCCAAGACATGCTTGAAACATCTATGGAAGTTTTCATGGATGACTTTTCAGTTTTTGGAAGCTCATTTGAAGCTTGTCTTTCTAATCTCGATAAAATGCTCGAAAGATGCGAAGCTGCACATCTTGTTCTCAACTGGGAAAAATGTCATTTCATGGTGACTGAAGGAATTGTGCTTGGACACAAAATTTCCAGTGCAGGAATGGAGGTTGATAAAGCGAAAATCGATGTTATCACCAAATTACCACCTCCAACAAACATTAAAGCCGTTAAAAGTTTTCTAGGACAACGTTACCGTTTGAGCTCATGTGCGATGCAAGCGATTTTGCTGTTGGAGCTGTGTTAGGACAACGTGAAGGAAAACATTTCCGTCCTATATACTTCGCTAGCAAAACACTCAACAATGCTCAACAAAATTACACGGTTACGGAGAAGGAATTGTTAGCCGTTGTTTTTGCTTTCGACAAATTCAGATCTTATCTTGTGCTTTCAAAAACGATTGTGTTTACTGATCATTCAGCGCTTAAATATCTGTTTACCAAACAAGATGCAAAGCCGTGTCTTATCCGATGGATTTTGCTATTCCTAGAATTCGAAATCGAAATCAAAGATAAGAAAGGAGCAGAAAATCTAGTTGTTGATCATTTGTCTCGTCTTGAAAATCCAAATCTGGAAAAGTTAAAGGAAGATGAGATTGACAATTATTTCTCTGATGAAACTCTCATGACTGTTGATACAGTTGATGAAAACGAAATCCCGTGGTTTGCAATTTTTGCAAATTATCTCATTGAAGGAAATCTCAGAAAAGGATTAACTCAAGCCCAACGAAGTAAATTCTTCTCAGAACTAAAACATTATTATTGGGAAGAGCCCTATCTTTTCAAGATGTGTCCCGATGGGATGATCAGAAGATGTGTTTCTGGTTTCGAAACAAGAAGGATTCTTGATGAATGCCATCATGGCCCGACAGGGGGACACTATGGTCCTTCCACCACAGCTAAAAAAGTTTTTGATGCTAAATTCTATTGGCCAACAATTTTCAAAGAAGCTCATACTCTTGTTCAAAACTGCGATGCTTGCCAGAAATCCGGTAGCCTTTGTTGTAGAGATGAGATACCTCAAAAGAGCATTCAAGTCTGCGAAATATTCGATATTTGGGGAATCGATTTTATGGGACCATTTCCTAAATCGCACAAATATGAATACATTCTCGTTGCTATTGATTATGTTTCAAAATGGGCAAAAGCCGAAGCTCTACCCACAAATGATGCACGAGTTGTTAATTTTCTCAAAAAGCTTTTCGCTCGTTATGGAATTCCTAAAGCTTTAATAAGTGATAGAGGAACCCATTTCTGTAACAGACAAATGGAGAAAATTATGAAACGATATGGAGTTCATCATCGTTTTGCTACCGCTTATCACCCACAGACCAGTGGTCAATTCGAAAATACCAACAAAGCCTTAAAGAGGATACTTGAAAAAATGGTCAAAGACAATCCTGCTGTTTGGTCGAGAAAACTCGATGACGCTCTGTGGGCATTTCGTACGGCTTACAAAACTCCAATTGGTACAACACCATACAGACTTTTGTATGGGAAAACATGTCATTTGCCGTTTGAAATCGAACATCGCGCCTACTGGGCCCTCAGAAACTGTAACCCTGATCTCAAAATAGCTGGAGAGAAAAGATTTTTGCAATTGCATGAACTCGATGAATTAAGACTCCAAGCTTACGAGAACTCAAGGCTTTACAAAGCCAGAACCAAAGCTTATCATGACAGAAAGCTTAGAATTCGGAAAGAATTCAAAGCTGGAGACAAAGTTCTGCTTTTCAATATAAAGTATAAGTTTAAAGCTCCCAAGCTGAAACCGAAATGGTTCGGTCCATATATAGTGAAACATGGATTTCCATCTGGGTATGTTGAATTATATGACAAACAAGGTGGAAGTTTCATTGACAATGGTCACCGAATAAAATTGTATGATAAGGAGCAAATGAACAAGATTTCTATCAAAGAAATTCCGCCTGAATCAGAATATGAATCTATCACATTTCTGACACCTTTTCCAACCGACTACAAGGAAAATGCTGAATTTATCTATGATGTTCTTCCTCAAGCTTGGGAAAGAGTGAAATTGGAAGACGTAGATGAAACTGGAGAAGAAATAGTGATAGGAAACGTGGTGTATGTTCCAAAATTTTCAAAGAAGAAACAAAAAATTGCACCAACGTAGACTAAAGGAAGTTTGAGTCAGGCTGATGACTCGTTAATAAAACAAGCGCTTCTCGGGAGGCAACCCGTGTATTTGCTATTTTTACTTCTTAATTTATTTTTCAAAGTGATTACATCCCAAAGTTTCTCTAATCCCTTAGTTGAACTTAAGTGTGGGGGTGTACCATTGACTTTTGAATAAAACGTAGAAATATTTCGTGTGTTTGTTTTGTTTGTTTTAAGATTACTGCAGGTAATGATTACAAAGCTTGGACGCTTAGATCAAAGAATCATAAGAAGCACATAAAATATGGTTTACTCTCTTATTTCCCTATTTTCATTCCTTGAAATTCGTTTATCACATTGAGGACAATGCTTAACTTAAGTGTGGGGGGGGGGGGTGAATAGGAAAATAAGGATAGATTATAAATTTCGAGCTAAATTTTAAATTTTTTTTGCCCTTGTGATCTAGTTATTTGTCATTTTTAGGATAATATATTAGAATAACTGGATCTATCCACTGGTAAAACCTGTGATTTTTGAAAAATTGAGATGTGTCCCAATTAATATTGCAATCCATTCTGGGATAGATAACATTAGCTAGCACATATTATAGCCCTTCCACCTAAATTGTGAGGAATTAAGCCGTTCTGTATTTAGCATACATCTTTTATGCTTTGATTCTTTTGCTATAAGTGTGCCGGTGATTTTATTTATTCTAGAACTTGTGCTTGTAAATCATTACGAGACCGTTGTGAGATCACATTTCGTGTGTGATGTAAGTATATATGCGTGATAAGAGGCAACCTTAGGATTTAACCCAAATAGCCTTCCGTATTGATATTTAGCTAGTTACACTGACTAGTTAACCACCAATATAAACCCTATTGTTAGCGTTTATCTTTAACGCTAGATACCCCTAGTTACACTTTCTGAGTCAATCTTTTCTTTTGATAAAATCCAGAAAAATTCAAAAGATTTTACACTTTTTAGCCTAGCCTTACCCTTAGTCAAGTCTTGGTTGGTTGCTAGCTATTTGGCAAGATGGATGTTATGTGGGAAATCATGAAAATTCAAAGAAAGTTGTAAACTCCAAGTGAAGTCATCACAACTATAAGATGACAAGTGAAAGTTTATGTTAAAAAAAAAAAAAAAAAAAAAAAAAAAAAAGTCATCGCAACTATAAGGTGACAAGAATAGCTAATGAGCTAGTGAATAATGTATTGATCAATAAAGTATGGAGTTTCTCAAGATTGCATGATAGTGGTTGGTAATAGCTAGCAACATTTGATTATAATTCCCCTGATTTTGATAATTTTGACCTTGATTGTAATTCACCTGGTTTTGATTACCATGATTCACCCGATTTTGATTTTGATTATTTCTATTTTGCACATTTTGATTCTGATTTGAATTGAAACCGGGTGGTCCGAGATAGTTGTTAGAACGATAGCTAAGAAGATTGCGGTCTCCTTGAGGTTGGTAACCGTTACCTCCCTGATTATAGGATCCCGAAGCAGCATAAACGCTCTCTTGAGTGAAGCCACCGGTGGCTGGACACTCGAAATACGGGTGTGGACCACCGCACGTTTCACAATTTTGATTTACAGCATTGACGGGCTGAGAAGGTCTTTCTTTGATAAGAAGACCAATTTGTTTGGTAAGAGAAGCAATGGCCTCATTGGTTTTGCTATTGGAACTTGAGATGTGAGCTTTAAGAGCAGCAATAGAATCATCAGAGTTGCTACTAGCATTTGGAATTTTGTTTCTAGAAACTCTCACTTTAGCCTTATTTTCAATAATGGTTAAAGCTTCTTGAGTGTTTCTTGTCAAGAAATTTCCACCCGCAGCAGAATTGAGTGAATCTTGTTCATTTTGATTCAACCCGTTATAAAAAGTATCAATTTGGTGTAAGGGTGAAAATCCGTGATGAGGACACTTCTTTAACAACTCTTTGAATCTATCCCAAGCCTCGCTTAACGATTCATTGAAAGCTTGTTGAAATTGAGTGATTTGATTTCTTAGATTCGTTGTTTTTGAAGATGGATAGAAGTGATTCACAAACTTGGAGACTAGATCGTTCCAAGTGTGGATCAAATTTGGAGGTTCCTTTTCCAGCCAAGTCCGGGCTGCCCCTTCGAGGGAAAAAGGAAACAAAATCAATTTAATCACATCATGAGGAAATTGGTTCACTCTAAGAGTTTTAGTGATCTTTGTGAATCTCCAGATATGAGAATGAGGATCGTCATTCTCAAATCCGTGGAAAGAAATTCCCGTGACAAGATTAAGTAACCCGATCTTGATTTCGAATTGATTTGCAAGAATAGCGGGTACCACGATAGCATCACCAACCCCATCGACCGGTGCTTGGAGTAACTCCTCCATTGGTCGGAGATCGGGAGCTTGCATTTGATTTTGATTACCACCCATCGGCGGGGGCATCATGTTTTGATCGTTGTTGTTCATTTCCTCGGTTGGAAATTCAACACGGTGATTGTGACGGATAATTCTCTCGGGATCTGAGAGAGGTGAAATAAGATCGTGAGAAGAAGAACGGGTGTTCATACACCAAAAAGAAACCAAAATTCAAAAACAAAAACAAAAACAAAAACAAAAATTTTGAAAAAGAAAATATTTTTGGTTTTTATATTTAAAGAAAACTTGAAATTACAATCTTTTTGGTGATCGTTTGATCAACCGTACTCGTTTCTTTCAAAACTACGCGCAGCGTGGCGTAAGAGAAGAATGGATCTCTTTTCGGCTTGCAATTTAATGTCAAAGCCTAACTAGAACCCCGTGTATAGGTTGTAGTAAAGAAATAATCCGAGTAACGTTTAACTTAACGATCTCTTTTGTTGTTTATTGGAATGGTTTACAACACTTTCAATAAAGTGAGGATGTATTATTTTTGTATTTTTGAAAACACTTTAGACAAAGTGTTTTATTTATTTTCTTTTTGTATTTTCTTTTTATAACAAAAACAAGTAACTTCCGAGGGAAGGGTCTTCAAAACACGAATCGTAATACGGAATCACGAATTTACTTCAACCCTCCCCGGCAGCGCCGCCAAAATTTTGATGTTTATCAATTTATCGTTCCAAAGGAATTGCAAAGGAAATATGCAAAACCCGAGTTCGTTGTCCCGACGAAGGTTGAATGGAATTGTGATTTCGGGATCGTGAATCGTGTAGTGAATGTGAGATAAGAGTGGTTTTTGGATTTTTAACTAAAAATTTTGAAATATTAACTAGAAATAGTAACTAAGGCACGGGAAATACTTAGTCTAAGGCAAACATAAGTAAAAACGTAAAAAGAGATCCTAAAAACGCGTATTAACCGGGAAATAACGAGCCTAAACATCAAAATAGTGAAATTCTTATCCTACGGGTGCCAAATTAATTTTCCTAAGTCCTAATTAATAAAAGAAAATTTTAGGAAAAAGATTTATATATATTTTTTTTATTTAATTTATTATGAATTAAAAACTATTTTAAACTAATTAAATAATTAAAAATACTAAATCTATCGAGAAAAATCTGAAAATTTTATTAAAAATACTTTGAAGGAAAATAATCAAAAGAAAAATAAAAGCGAGTTCCCAGCTTATTTGGATAAGCTGGGAATAAGCTAAACTAAGCTGATAGCTACTAAGGGAGAAAAGGCTTAAGAGATTAATAATGTATGTCTGTTATGAAAAAGACCCAAGGGCGAGTTGGTTAAGGCTGTTGGTGTGTGGGCTGAGAGACTGGGGTTCGAACCCCAGTCTTGGCTTTTTGCAAAAATTATTATTATTATTATTATTATTATTATTATTATTATTATTATTATTATTATTATTATTATTATTATTATTATTATTATTATTATTATTATTATTATTTATTTATTTATTTATTTATTATTTTATTTTTTTTGAAACTTATAAATAAGATAACTAGAATTAACTTTTGTTAAGAAATCATTTTTGTTACTAACTAGATAAGCCAGAAATAAGCTGGTAAGGACAGGTTAGTAGCTATAAAGGGAAAATAGGCAAAAGGGCTATGGCTTAAAAGACTAATAAGCTATTAACAGCTAGAGTGAGGGTGAAATAAACTGAAGGGAGCTAAAGGGAATCTAAGTATTCTATGGGAAGCAGATTAAGCATTAACTAAGGCAGATAAGTTTCTGAAACAAGCTTAAATAAGCAAATAAGCTGCTGATGTGCAAGGGAGGAATAAACCTACTGAGCTGATTTAAGGCCAAAGAGAAACTATCATAAGCTATTAGAAAATTTTCAAAAAAATAAGGGCTAACTATCTAAGCAGCTGAAAATTGACTGTGAAAAGTTTGGGCTTATTTCAGCTTATATTGAACAATAGAAAATTAAAAAGAAAAGGCTGAATAGGGCAATACTGTTACTGATGCAGGTACAAGGCAGTCCTAGCACATACTAGCAGACTAAAAATAAGTTGATGAATAATCAAAATAAGCTGAAACAGTTTGTGATTAACCTATAAACTATTGGTAAAACAAAAAAATTAGAACTAAAATCCTACTTTAACTAGATTAAAATGAAGTTGAGGAGGGCTGATAAGGCAAGAATGAATATGTAGACTGCTGACATTAATGTGACTGTGTTGAGCTAACTTTTGAACAAGTCTCTTAGGGACTTAGTGAGCACTGAATTCAAACCTAGTGGACACAAAATATGCCAAGGGTGAGGGCTGATGAAGCCTTAGCTTAATAGTAGCTTATAAGCTCAGTTCCTAGGCTAGAAACTACATAGTAACCTCAAATACTAACAAAACTTTCAAACCAGCTCAAATTAAACTACCAACAGCTTATCTATATCAATTAAAGCTAGACTAAACTTAACAAAAATGCAAATGAACAATATTAATCAAATATGACCCATTTTCACCCATGTATAAAGCTGTTCCAAACACCCCTATAGAAACTGATTATGCAAAATTTAACTACTAACCACCAATTTAAGAAACAATTCTGATCACTACTGTTTAACTAACTTATATAACAACCAATAAGCAACTTTTAATTCCTAAATAAGCTCTAAATAAGCTGTAGCCTAAGTGGACTGTTTTTGTATATATATATATATATATATATATATATATATATATATATATATATATATATATATATATATATATATATATATATATATATATATATATATATATATATATTTAACTTTTAAACACAAAACTATTTTAAACAAATCGACTATTATCAAAGATGCTATAATATGACTATATATACTAAGATAAGCTAAGATATAACTAATTTAAGCTACAAAGAACAGAAATAAGCTATTTATAACACATCTAAACTATTAAACCATAATATGCAAATTTAAGCTAAAATTGAACTTTGAAACTCACTTTTGGCCCTAGCTAAACAAGGGCTCCCAATTAAGGGCAGCTACAAGCTCCTAGCTTATTCAAGAATAAGCTAGGTAAAGTCCTTCTTGCCCCTCCTTTGCAGGCAACTTCCATAAGCTTTCCACAATTTTGCAAAGGTATAATGAACTCGATGATTTATTTCTAATTTAGTAACTATTAAACATCACAAATACTTGTTTGTTTTTCTTTTATAAAACAGTAAATGATATAATGTTTAATAAAAGAGCTTCTAAAAGCTTATAAGAAGCTTATAAAAGAAAAGAGAGCTTATTCTAGCTTATTACCAAAACCAAAGAAACTATAGAAAAAGCTTGTTAAATAAATCAAACTTAGATTTTATTATCAAACTCTGAATACAAAATGAAATTACAAACTGACTGAAAATTTGATTAAACTACAACATAATTAAATCCTAATTCGACCTATAATAACCCTAATAAGCTAACCCCTCCTGCTGGACCCTGAGGAGAGTATTTATAGCCACTTGGGAGCTAGGGTTTTCATCCAAGAAGCTCCCAGAAGCTCAATCATGGCCCTTGGATCATGAATGTCGACATCCCTTGTGATCACAGCCCTTGGATTCATCCTTATCCTCAATCCACATCCCTTCCTCCAATTAGTGAGCTTGAATTCTCCACATGTGCTAGGATGATATTGACATCGTCTAACAGGGCAGCTTTCTAGAATGATTCCAAGTATGAGGTTAAGGTACTGGTAATTTTCTGAGGTGTACGGGTAAAACTCTAAGGAAGATATACAGTAACAAGCGCTTCTTTTTATTTTTCATTGTTTAAAGGAAAGTTTGACTTGTTTCGGTGGGTTTTGATCGGGTTGAGGGGGAATCCGGGTGTGGGTTTATTGAAAGGGATATGGGCTTGTGTAGTTTTTGGGCTTTTGGGATAAAGGTTGGGTAATATTAGGTTGGGTTGTGTTATTTTAATTTGTGAATCCGGTTGGCGTTTTAATTTTAGGATTTGGTTTGATTTAACTAAGAAAATGGAGGGACTAAATATGCCAATTCATGAAAGTTCATCTAAGGGCTATTATTGACTTTTGTTGAAACTTAAGGGTTGACTTTGACCTTTTGAGCATATATATGATCCAAAAGTAGAAACTCTTCCCCGACCTCGGCTCTCTAATTCTCATTCCATTCTCGTGCTCGGGTTTTCCGGGTTTTGCTTGATTTTGTCCCTTTTTCTCGATATTCATACCTGCATATAAACAAACACAAAAACACAAATATCTTTGGCATTTTGGTTAGTTTTTGGACGTTTTGGTCTTAATTTGGTCAAGAAAAGGTATGTGTTTAAGCACATACCAGTTTCAGTCTTTTCTAATCAACGCCTCAGGGCACAACCCTCTTCAGTCCCGCCAATCCATTTGTCATGCGGTTTCGGAACTCCTTATACGTTCCCATATGGGCATCGTTTTCGGGTCTTGAAGTTCCAACTGGGTGTGTGAGTGATCCAATTCAATTAGTGTCTCGGCCTACTCATTGGGCCACTAACTGATCGATCAGAGCTTGATTCACCGTAGCATGATTTGGTGGGACCTGGTTGTTTGCAGTCTGGATTTAGCGTGGTTGGAGGCCGATCACGATGATTGGTGTTAACAGCAGTAGTAGATCGTATCCGCGTGGTTCTGGCTTGGTTTTGTTTCGGAGTTATTAATCTGACCATCAGACGTCAATGAGTGATAAGCTCTCAGATGTCAGATATCATCGCGTAGGAATTTTGATCATTACTGTTAGAATACTGGAATGAACATCAATCACAATAACAGGAATATTATTCCAATCATCGGTAGAGGGTTCCAACTCCACATAATAACTAAGTACTCGGATTCATCAAAACGTCACGATTCGTTGCAAGATCCTCAAAAATTCAACAATAGCAGATGACAAGGGACTAAAGTCTCTAACTGTGAACTTCTCGGCTTTTAGCACACAGCAAACAATTCCATAACTACTCGCGTCCTTGGTGTAGTAGCTCTCACGGTACCTTCTAGGTTGTCAAACCACATGTTCCTTCGGAATACAACCGGTGGGGTGGGACGCACTAAGAATGTGTCCAAAGTGTAAGCGTTTTGAGGTGGGTTTCCAAAGGCGTTAGACTAGGCGTTTCGGAGAAAATGGAACGAATGTCCAATCTTAGCTTTAATTAGTGAGGCTACATGGGGGTTTCGTGAACATAACGAAAATGTGTAGAACTGTTACCATAAACAGTGTAAGTGAGTGGGAACTTGATAGGGAGGAGACACGGTCTGTGACAACGGTAGTATATAGTTACCATATTTAAGGGTATCACAAACAACTGGTAATTCGTAAGGGTGGGTCATATGCTAATAAATTCCTCCGACACACTTACCGGACCCTTATTGGATTCGTCAACCCAATAAGTCTGATAACTGTGTCAGTCTGGTCTATTAACGTTAAACCGCCCCGTAACTCCAACATAACATAAATCTTCCAAAACAGTAACAATAGATACCGCATCATCCCAAACATATTCCTAAATCAAATACCACACAATTCTAGGCATGTTTCCAAGTCAAGTATCTCATAATTCTCATCCTAGTTTCCCAGTTATTCCAATCTCATATCAAACAGTTCATCAGCTCATTATATCAATACTAGAGGCTTCGGCTTGGCAGGCAGGCACGTGACGGTCGTAGGATCAATTTTGAAAATTGGTTATAGTCTAGGTTTTTGATAAGTACCTAGTTCTCTATAACCTTGAGCTCTGATACCAATCTGTAACACCCCCAAAATTGGTACAGCGGAAGACTAATCAAGCTTTCGGGGTGCTACGGGGATTGGTACACAACACAAGCATAAGAAAACGGAAATACATTATCTATTTATATAAAACATTTCAAACCCAATAATTAATGTTTACATTTATACAAAAGTGCGGAAGTAAGCCCAACAGTCAAACATAAGGTAGGTCCTCAATTTAGTTATCAGAGTTGAAATTGATCCATGAGCCGTGCCACTTGCCAAGCCTCCAAGTTAAGCATTCAAGAATAGTTGCATCAGTTACCTGAGAATACATGCTAAAAGGGTCAGCTTACGTTGGTGAATTCATAGGTTTGAGCAAAAGTATAACAGTGGACCAAAATAAGTAATTTGCTACACTGGACTAAGATAGATATAAATCACGAATTCCACATATATCAACAAAACACAAACAATCCAGTATCAATATGATAGGTCACGATAGCCCTCTCTCATATTGACAGTCACAGTAGGGCCCTAGGTATATCTGATCTTAGCCAGGCATCACGTTATAGCAAAGCATAAACAGGTTACATTGCTACCCTGGTCTAAGACAAATATCTATCGCATATCTAAACTTAGCCAGTCAACAAGTTATAGCAAATCAAAAGTAGCAGTAGGTCCATTAAAACGGTTCTTGCATGTTTTCTCACCCCAAGTTTAAGTAAAGCAGTATAAGTGTAAAAGTGGGGCTATGAAACTCACGTATATATATCAGATAAACACATAACGCCTTCAAATAACCAAATCAAATATTTCTGCCAAACAGTCAAATCATGAGTAAACAATTTGCGTATTCCAAATAAACAATCGTTGAATTGAGTTAAAACGAGCATGTATTCTCTCCCAAAACAGTTATAAAACAAGTAAAAGTAGGGGCCATGAACTTACCTCAGTCCAGCAATGCAATATCACAACAATATCAGTGGGTAGAACACCACAATAAACCAAACAGTAGCCCAGCACAACAGCTCAAGGGTAGTATAGCACAACGGCAACTAGGACAACATGACACAACGGACTCGGCACAACCTAATAATATAAAACTGGTCTTAACGTATATTCAAAAGCATAATGGTTTCCAAAAAGTTAACTAGTTCCATTCCCAAAATCAATCATTTCCATTCCCAAAAATTATTCCAATTTCGTTTCCAAAAATAATCTTGTTGTATCCGTTTATTAGAGTTTGGTATCATCGTTTGTGTAGTGGTGACAAGACGCTGACTCAAGTGTACACACGCCAAAAGAGTGACAATAACGGGATCGTCGTGGAACGGATGACGAAAAGTCATGAAGAGATGACGGAGATAATTCAAAGAAATCACACATAAAAAAATACATCAAATAGTTGAAAAGATTGGTAGTCGTCGGTTATAATCCCATTAAGTTTTGTAAAACATACATGTTTTATATATTTAAGCAAAATTCGTCATGACTTATTCGTTCGTAGAACGTTCCAAGTCAAGTGACTTTATTATTTTTCAAACACGTTTAGTTAATAAGGGATTATAAATATTATTGTTCGTTAGACATTATTTCCATATTGTTCGTTCGTTACGGCTCAAATACATTAAATTCATTTCGAGTCTAATGTATTGTAGTCGTTTCGTGTCCCAATAGTCTAATAATGTCCAAAGTCCGATAATATTCCAAATCCAACAATAGTCCAAGTTTCAATATATATTTCAAGTCCCGGTGTTGCAAAAATCCCAATGTATACCGACTACCAATCAACACTCAAACAAATAAATAATCCAACAAATAATTCCCATAATAACAATAGAAATATACTAAGGCAAATGTGCCTCGATATGTTCCCGTGATGTGTGGTTTTGCGACCTTACAACAGGTTTTACCTCTCGAGGGATCTCAAGAGGCTTGCAATCCCCACCAGGCAGTGTACCTGACCGATGTAGTATAGTGAAGTGGCAAGTACCGGGGGATTGATCGTTCTCTAGGGGAATAGTGTCATTAGGATTGAAAAACTACTCTAATAGGTCTAAGGGTGAGGGAAGATTCTTTTTGTATTTTTATATTTTATGAAAGCAAGTAAAATCTCGGGTTTGAAGGAGTGGGCGGAATTAGTTGCTAGTCAACTAACCCAAATAACTACAAATGCAAATAAAATAAAATACTGAAAATGAAAAGGTTGTGAAACTTATATGGGGAGAAATGTGTTTACTTAGATTTCCTTACTCCCTAACTATCTTTTACCGGTTGATTAGTGTGTATTAATTGCGTGGATGATGGGTGTATTCCTTAATACCAATCGTGGGGTGGCGTACGTACTTCCCCAATTCTACAAGCTCCTACTTCACTCCTATGTCGAGCCGGCTAAGAAGCTCCTAACATGGGATCACTAGAATTCGCTCATGCATTAAATACAACCATAAAAACCTTAGTACGCATTGGTTCATGTTTCTTAAGACGTTCAAACAAATTACCGTATAGGAGGTTAGCCAGTTTTCTTAAGCCTAACATCGATAAACAATCATCCAATACAATTAATAACACACCAACAACCAATAATCAATAGTTAGGTTTCATTAGATCTAAGCAAACACAAGATAAATCTAGCCTAGCATGTTAATTAAAAGACAAGAACAAGATATAATCAAACAACACATAGACATATTGATTGATTAAGTGATTACTTATCTTCAATTAAACATGGGAGATCCAAGGGTATAAAACCCTTAAAAATGGCAGAAATTCGTCTTAGGGTTTCTCCTCACAAAGTTGCACACTAATGACTAAAAATTGCAAAACTATATATAGAGTTTAGGGGCTGACGGCGTCATGTTGTAGGAGGTGACGCCGTCACCTCGCCGCGGCTAGGGTTCCCGGATGGTCTTCCTGACGCCGTCCCTCTTTAATCCTCCAAAATCCGCTCTGGCCTATCAAGGGTTGACGCCGTCAGAATAGTGCTTGACGCCGTCTCTCTTTAACTTAAACCGTGACGACCTTGATCACCTTAAAGGGTGACGCCGTCAGACTTTCCATTGCAAAACTCTCTGGCGCGTCACGTGTATTTTGTCATATCCTCCTCTTTTGCCAAGCCATGACACCGTCAGGAGCAATCCTTGACGCCGTCACGTGTACTTTTCCAGCAGCTTTGGAGACTTTGTCGTTTTCTTCACTTTTATGCTCCAAAAACGTCCAAAATGCTTCCTTTTCCAGATTTCTTCTCCAAAGTACCTAAAATGACAAAAGGAACGATTTAGGGCAATATTTGATCAAATAAATACGATTTAGGGCTTAAATGACCCCCTAAAAGCGGTACACTTTTCGCTTCATCAAATACCCTTACACTTGAGATTTGCTTGTCCTCAAGCAAATGCGCTTTTATTCTAATCAAAATACAAGTTAGGGGTCATTTAACGCTAATATAAAAGTAATTACAACAAATAGTCGTTCCACTTTACTTATAATAAGCACGGAGATTACAAACTAACACCTCACAAGTAGTATTTAGATACTCACATCTCTCAGGTGTCATAAAAGTATATCTCATAAATGAAAACGGATAATATCTCTCACTACCTGTCATAGCAAATAGATTACCATAGGCTTGGGAAAGGATCAAAAACCTCCTCCACTAGGCGTAAGCACCTAAGATAAACTATCAAATAGGGCTTTTAAACGGGTTATAACGTTAGGTGTAGGGATATGATAAACACGGATTTGTTGGATAAGGGATATTTTACTGGTGGTGAGTTAAAGATCTTGATTAATTACATGTACAATATGGCGTTGCTAAGCCATGACTAGACTCGACTTAAGCTAAGAACAAAATAACAAAAACAAAAAATAAACATAAAATGAAACGGGATGGTAGTCCGTATGTTTTTTCTACTTTTCTTTTTCTCATTTTTTTGTATTTTTCTTTATTTTTTTGATTTTTTTTTTCATACACTCTTGCCCTACCATCCAAAATAATACATCATAGGGGCGTTGCATTCCCCTTACACTTGAACTTTTACATAACTTTACAATTAACTATTCTAATGACTCGAATTAAGATAATCGAAACACTTGGAGTACTTTTAAAATATTTAGCACATATGGGGGTAATAATGTTGTTCTTCCCCATTACTCCATTACACTAGTACTTTACCCATGAGTCCCAATCGTCCCAAAACAATATGTACAAGGATATGACTCGACTTAGCAACCATGTAATCAATTAGATAATTAACTTGGGGTTTAAACAAATGTTGTCACAATAATGCACTAAAAAAATGAGTGCATACAAGGTAGGCTAAGGCGATTTGGGTGTACATTTAAGTGGGGTGTAAACAAATTCTTCCTTTAAGTAAAATGCTTAAAGGTCGAAACGAAAAGATAGGCTCTGAGGGGTGTACTAGGGGTATCGTGTACTAAAAAATGAGTACAACGCAAAGGGTGTGGGAGAATTACTTGACCAATGTAGCCAACGTAATTATAACAAAAACACAGGTGTAAAACAATGGGTTAATCCTAATGCCTCTTATCATGTAGTAAATCTAACTACACGAATGTAGTCTCACTTGTGGCCTTGGAATGGTCCTAACGCAAGTTCTAGAATCTAAGTGCTACCGGTACACACATCATAGCATAAATGCTTTTCCTACCAATTCTAGGGGCGAACCTCACATATTTGGGGGTGGAAAATTTTTTAGTGGTACGGTTTTTGTGCTAGTCATATAACTCCTATCCATGAGACGCTCATTAAGACCAAAGTTTCACTCCTATATGTTGTAAAAAAATTTAAATTTGGCACTAAAATTGCCTTAACAGGTATTTCTCTCAGTTTTATTACACATCTACCATCAAACAAACAAAAATCAAGTGCAATTGTATTCTCTAAAGTATCGTACTTTACCCCCCTTACACTTAAGATGAACATTGTCCCCAATGTTCAAATAACAAGATGTAAAAGTAATAAGGTAAAAGAATGAAATCAAATACTCCCCTGATTCGTTTGGTGGATAAAGAGGTAACATGGTTAGATCTTCTTCCAAGAGAAAGTAGAAGCTCCAAGACTAAAGCATCGCCAAAAGCTTGATTCCACATACATCTCCTTGTCCAAAATAACCTGTTAAACCTGAGAAAACAAACACGAAAACCTGCATAACATCGGCGGGATAAATCTATATAAGGATATAATGCTTGTGGAATGATTATTTTGCAGATTCCTGGAGTTTATAAGTTAGAGATTTAATAAAAACCTTTTATGATTCCGGTAGAAAAACAAAACTTTCAAAAATTTCAGAAAATTAAAACCTGACGCCGTCAGGTTGTAAAGCCTGACGCCGTCAGAAATGATCTGACAGAATTCTCATGTTAAGTTTCCGGAAAATTTCTGGAAAAACCTATACCTTACTTCCTGAAATTCCTGCAAAACATCATTATGACTCGATACAAGCATTTGACTCAAAGAATTACTAATATGCATGTTAATTTAATATTGTTATGATTCATGTTCATTTGTTCTAATAAACCGATTTGGATTTCCCTTACACTTAGCTTTTGCAAAATACCTTTATATGTAGTTAAGACGAAGTTAAAAACAAGATAAAGCATTTTCACAATTTTAGTTTTGAACATGAATCAATAATAATAAAAATTAAACATACATACGGAAGCAAATAAAATCAAACAAACACATAAATAAACACACAAAGCAAATAAAGCTTGGGTTGCCTCCCAAGAAGCGCTTGTTTTTGTTCGAGTTATGAGCCTGACTCTACCCTTATTTAACGGATAAAAGAGAGGTTTTCCCTACACTTAGGATTAAGTGCGGGTGATAGTAGCGATACACACCAACTTGGTGGAAGTATGCCGCGTGAGGAAAGAGTGGTGGATGAATTATATACTCAAAGGGGTGTGCTCCTTTCATCATAACCTTACCTAGTTCACTTTGGTCAATGGGTGAGTTAAAGTGTTCTCCTAAAAAGGGATCATTTTCTAACAACTTCGAGAGACTCCTAATTGGGAATCCATCTTGACCCAATAGACCCGGTTTAAACCCATAATGTTTCTTGTGATCAATCATGAATGGGTGATGTAGACATGTAAGGTCATTTTTCACTCCTATATTATCTTCCTCACTACAAGGCTTAATGTCTACTACCTTAAACTTAACATTACCCGGACTACATGGTTTGATGGGTGGATCGGGACCTAATTCAATTCCTAAGTTCACATCTAAGGATGGAAGATTAGGTAACGGTTTTGATTTAGGCTCCGGTTCATCAAAACTAGGAACTTCCATAGAACTAAAAGAAAGGTTATGACTACAAGTATTCAAACCTATTTCTTCTAGTTTTGTTTCTTCCAAAGGTTCTACTTCAATTGGGGTTCCTATAGTCCCTTCTACTTCTTCCGGGTAAGTCACGGGCGGTGTGTATGCCTCGAATGATGGTAGGACTTGTGGGGTACTTTGTAGGTTTGTGTTATTTACCTCATCCTTCCTTGTCTCTATATCAATTATATCCACATCATGTGTTTTAGTAGAATCTAACCCAAACATGTTCCTAAGTATCTCAAATCCTTCTCTAGCCATTTCAAGTTCTAAGTCCGATTCATAAGAATCTTCCCCGATAACATGATTACTATGTTCAATTTGCCTAAAGGATTCATCATGTGTTCCTTGAGATTCAAAGTCATTGATCATAAAACCTAGGTCTTTTTGCTCAATATGCTCATGTTCGGCTAAATCCTCCTCAATTGTTTCCTCGAGTTGTGATGTATACGAACCCATTAATTCATTAAACTTATGGTTCACGGTTAGGAGGCTTTCCTCAAAATTTTTCCAAAGGGTCTTATTAAAAGGAGTTGATCCTAACAATGATTGTTTAATAGAAGCCACACATGCACATAATTCATCAAACCTATCAAACTTTATACCCATCTCCTCTTGTATATATCGAAGATCACTTAAAAATTCATTGGAACAACAGGAAGCAAATCTATCCGTGTAAAGTAATTGTTCCTCTATTGTTAATGATCTAAATGGAATTTCATCCGCCATGGTGACAAATGAAAATGGTTTTACAAACAAAGGGCACAAAGAAAAAGATAGACTACAAGAAAGCTAATAAAAAGAAAATAAAAAATCTCACTAAGATAGGAATCTAATGAGTAGACCTAATAAAATAAAAATTCAACCTAAACAATAACTATTCCCTGGCAGCGGCGCCAAAAACTTGATGCGTGGTTTTGCGACCTTACAACAGGTTTTACCTCTCGAGGGATCTCAAGAGGCTTGCAATCCCCACCCGGCAGTGTACCTGACCGATGTAGTATAGTGAAGTGGCAAGTACCGGGGGATTGATCGTTCTCTAGGGGAATAGTGTCGTTAGGATTGAAAAACTACTCTAATAGGTCTAAGGGTGAGGGAAGATTCTTTTTGTATTTTTATATTTTATGAAAGCAAGTAAAATCTCGGGTTTGAAGGAGTGGGCGGAATTAGTTGCTAGTCAACTAACCCAAATAACTACAAATGCAAATAATATAAAATACTGAAAATGAAAAGGTTGTGAAACTTATATGGGGAGAAATGTGTTTACTTAGATTTCCTTACTCCCTAACTATCTTTTACCGGTTGATTAGTGTGTATTAATTGCGTGGATGACGGGTGTATTCCTTAATACCAATCGTGGGGTGGCGTACGTACTTCCCCAACTCTACAAGCTCCTACTTCACTCCTATGTCGAGCCGGCTAAGAAGCTCCTAACATGGGATCACTAGAATTCGCTCATGCATTAAATACAACCATAAAAACCTTAGTACGTGATGAACTTAAATAAGTACATTTTATTACTATCATTTATCCTATTAATTTGACTTGTTTTACTATATTATGTATGAGGATTGATACTTAATCGTTTACTTTTGTAATTCTCAGGTAAAAACAAGCATTTGGTGAAACTTGGCGATTTTGGACTAATTACGGAGCAAAACAAGCATAAAGTGAAGAGTCTACTGAAATGGACAAGATCAAGTCAAATCTGCTCCAGATGCGCCGCATCTCACTCATGACATGCGCCGCATCGCTATCAAGATCTCACCAGATACGATCCAAGATTCAAGAGGACATGCGCCGCATCCAAAGATAAAGATACGCCGCATCTTCTGGCGGTGTACGAATATTCCTGAATATTATAATCTTGGACCCCACGCGAAGTTAAGTACATACGCTGCATCTACTTAATAGATGCGCCGCATCTTACCCTCAGACAGAAACTATAAATACCCCAAGACCAGACGAATTTCGGAGGGCCATATATTATATACGAAACCGAAGACCAAAAACCCTAGGACGAATTCAGTCAAGGCAGCAGCACAAGACACACTCAAATCAAGGATACAAGAGCTGTAAGAAGGTGCTGCATGTGTTTAATTCATTAAGTAGTTTTGTTTTATTGTGTTAGCAAACTTTAATTCATCAGGATTGATGGCTTGTGTAATGTGACAACGGAAAGATTGCACTCCCTTAAAACTGCTTTCTCATTAATTAAATTTTATATGTTGATGTCATTGGTGACTTTTATTAGTGCATTGATAACCTCTGTGGCTAGCTGAGCGTTGATCGGGTCGCCATGCCTCTGCCCTCGCCTGTTTATTAGATGCCTATGTATTCTATGGTCTGTAGAAAAGTAGGAGAAAGATAAACGGGATAGTCATAAGTAATCATTAAGGGTTTACTCGCCGATAAGATTAGAACCAACGAGAAAGGACTTAATCTCGGTGCGTTGCATCGAACTATACACTTCATATAACACTAGCAATAAAACAAGTGACAAACTACTTATCATAAGGACAGCCCTCTTATTGTCTCGAGTATTTATCTGTGTACGTGTGTGCTACTTGCTGATTCGTGCCTATTGATTTAGTTTATTATTTAATTGCAACCAAATCGTGCCAGTCTCTCAGGCTGAACCCCCTTGCGTTAGATTAGATTGTATAGCTAACTTAATATATTAAAATACTGATTAGAATAACTAGATAATACGTTCCACTCTTAGTGATCGACACTCTACTTACCATTATATTCATACTGACCGGGTACACTGCTCGTTAGGTGTGTGTGTTATTGATAAGTTGGCTAAATATAAATTTAAAACTTGATTAGGCATTAAAACTGCTAAACCGCAACGACACACGCAGCACATCAAGTTTTTGGCGCCGCTGCCGGGGAGTGAATTGTTATTATCTGTTAATTTGATTAGTATTTTAATTAGGTTTTTAATTTTTTTTATCTAACCGCTAATTTTGTTGTGTATTAGATTAATTTGCATTCATTGTACTATTTTGCATATTTTCTGTTTTTGTGTATTATTTGTTTGCTTTTGTTTGTGTTTATTTTTGTGTGTTTTTATTTGTTTTAATTTTTCGTATTTTTTGTGTTCTGCTATCGTTGTACTGAGCTAAATCGAACGATACGGCGCATCTGATTTATCAGATACGGCGTATTGCGTTCAATTTTTTTTATATAATACAACGCGTTTAATTAATTCGATACGACGCATCTTTTCCCCAAGATACGGCGTATCTGTTTTTAATAAGAAATTTTTTTTCTATGCGATAAAGCGATACGACGCATCTTTTTCCCAAGATACGGCGTATCTGTTTTTGATAAAAAAAAATTTCTAAACGTTAACGCCATACGACGCATCTGCTTCAGCAGATACGGCGTATCTATTATTTTAATCAAAAACAGTTTTCGAATTATTAAACAGATACGGCGTATCGATTTTTATCGATACGGCGCATCTTCTGAATCAAAAATCTTATATTTTAAAACGTAACAAAAATACGGCGCATTAACTTTTGTTAATACGACGATTATAATTTGATAAATATAGTTGATTTTTGATATTTACTTTGATCGGTCTGCTACTCTCGTGTGCAAGTTGTTTATTTTCAGGATAAAGGATGATTCAAGCATCACCATGAAAGATTACATTCTGAACCAACCCGAGAGAAGCTAGCCGGAGTGATCAACGTAACCTTTTCGATTATTCAACCAGCCCAAAGGGAAGTTCTCCACATTATAATCTCAATTTTATCATCCATATTATACGTCTGATTCAAATTGTAATCTTAATTTTGTATGCTTAAAAACGATATTTGTTCCTAGCCTCGGAATAAATTCTTATCCTCTAAACTATAAGATTACAATTGTTAATAAAACGTTTATACCTATTGCTCTTATTTTGAATTCATTTACATCATATGGTATAACCGTTTTACCCCAATTTGGTGTATATAAAATAGTGTTGCGGAGGCCAAGGTACGTTCCTTATTTAAATTTCGCTTACTAACTTAGCGATACGGCGGATCTAAAATTCCAAAGCGCCATATCTCTGATTAAACTAGGACTCATAGACTAGTCAACGAAACTAAATAGATACGGCGCATCCCACTTTTCAATACGGCGCATCTCAATTCTAAGATGCGACGCATCTCCTGCAGATGGTCATATCTTATTTTATTTATCTGCATTTTTTTTTATTTTCGAATTTAAAACTTTTTATCAGTTTATTTTCAATGCGGCGCATCCCTGGTTAAGGATGCGGCGCATCTTTTATTCTGATCCGTATTTATTCCAGGCTCGATACGGCGTATCTTCTTCCATAAGATACGGCGCATCGACTGACCTGATGATTTTCATTTTTAATTTTTATGTTTTATTTTTACCTAACTACTAATGTATTATGCAAGTTTGAACCTTTCTTATCTTAGGTGTGTTTTGAAGCCTTGGTTGTATTATAGATTCCTGCGTTTCCTGTGGATACATCAGCTATGAAGAATTAAACGTTCTAATCCACAAGAAAGATGATTTTTGCTCTAATACTAATGGAAGATCATACCGAGCAAATCTCAGGGGAGTTTTTCTGTTCTAATTCTTTTATTTTCCAGTTTTTAACCTTTTATACAAACAACGAGGACGTTGTTTAACTTAAGTGGGGGGATTGGAGAATTAGAACACTTAACACTTACTTGTCCTAAAATTTTCAAAATATGCTTAAAATGTGCTTAATATATCAAAATTTAAAATTTTTAGCATGTTTTTGTTTAAAGTCTAAGTTGCATAGCTGCACACATGACGTTATTTTCAAAAATTGTGATTTTTCAAAATTCACAAATCTATGAGTGTGCCGGTGACTTGTAAACTTTAGAACTTGGCTTGTATACTATTCGAGACCACCATAATAAGTATTATTTATATAATTGGAATGACTTGTCTAAATTGGTAAATTTCTAGGATTACACCCAAATAGCCTATTATATGTTATGTGTTATTAGCTAACTACACTGGTTAGTTAACCCCCGTATAAACCCTTTGTTACTCTCATTTTTAGAGTAAGATACCCACTCAGAGCCATTCCTTTCGTTTCTTACACCTATGTTTAAAATGTTTCGTTACACCCTTACACCTTAGCCTACCCTGTAGATTAAAATCCGTGGTTGGTTAATTGCTATAGGCAAAGTGTGTTTCCTTACATTACCTGTGTTCGCGTGCGTAATTCATTATCTATGGTTAGGTCGGGAAATTGCACAATGCAATTGGAGTGAAAGTAAATATTGTATATCTTTGAGTTTATTTTTCGTGTGTTTACTACTTTCACTATTACCGTTATTTCTGAAGTATGAAAAATATGGAAAAATTATCCAGAATTATCATTATAGTGATGTGGTGAAATTTTACACATCTATGTTATGTTAAAAAAAAAAAAAAAAAAAAAAAAAAAAAAAAAAAAAAAAAAAAATCAAAAAAATTAGAAAAGAAAAAGAAAAAAGAAAGTTGGATGTTTGTTTTTAAACCAACGATGTAAAGTTATGTAAGTGGTCGATATCACCACTAGTTGTTATATATTTATGGATTGAAATGGGAGTTGGCAGTTATGGGAACGCCAACTAAGGTTTATTCTTTGATTAAGATCTTGTTGAGTATAATTCGTGTCTACCTAAAGCGTGTGTTTCAAGTGTTAAAGCGTGAGTTATTCAATGATATGAGTCTTATTCATGGGATGGTTGGGATAGTGATTAACCACACTTAGGATTTTAATTTATTTGTTTTGTTTATTTTTTTTATTTTACACCAATTTATATCCCAAATGTTATCCATACCCTATTCTTTATCCAACCAAACCTTTGATTTATTGAGATTAGGGATTTGAGCAATCTTAAGTATCGTAGTCGTGGATTCGGCTATGTATTTCTGATTTTGTCGCCCTTTTTGATATATTATTATTGGTGAAGTCTGGACCTATCTTTAGCCTATTCGAGTTAAGGATTTGAGCAATTGCAAGTATCGTGTTCGTGGATTCGATCATGTATTTGTGATTTTGTCGCCTTTTCTGGAATTTGAGATCGATAGTGAATAAGAATAATTAACCCTTAAGCCTAAAAAACCCTTTTTACCGCTTTAGACTTGTTATTTCTTAGCTTTAGTGGGGGAGATGTGTATACTTGCCAAGCTTATGATAGAATATTCGTCGCGACTGGACAGTTAAACGATTAGATTTGCTTTTATCGAAATATTTTTATTCTACTTCTAATTCGTTAAGTGTTTAGTTGTGTGATTATGACAAAAAATGAATACATGCTTAAATATAAAAATAAATCCTAACATTTTTAGGATACATTTTCATAAGATTAATTCTAAGGTTTACTTGGGGACAAGTAAAGTTCAAGTGGGGGGATATTTGATGAACTCAAATAAGTACATTTTATTACTATCATTTATCCTATTAATTTGACTTGTTTTACTATATTATGTATGAGGATTGATACTTAATCGTTTACTTTTGTAATTCTCAGGTAAAAACAAGCATTTGGTGAAACTTGGCGATTTTGGACTAATTACGGAGCAAAACAAGCATAAAGTGAAGAGTCTACTGAAATGGACAAGATCAAGTCAAATCTGCTCCAGATGCGCCGCATCTCACTCATGACATGCGCCGCATCGCTATCAAGATCTCACCAGATACGATCCAAGATTCAAGAGGACATGCGCCGCATCCAAAGATAAAGATACGCCGCATCTTCTGGCGGTGTACGAATATTCCTGAATATTATAATCTTGGACCCCACGCGAAGTTAAGTACATACGCCGCATCTACTTAATAGATGCGCCGCATCTTACCCTCAGACAGAAACTATAAATACCCCAAGACCAGACGAATTTCGGAGGGCCATATATTATATACGAAACCGAAGACCAAAAACCCTAGGACGAATTCAGTCAAGGCAGCAGCACAAGACACACTCAAATCAAGGATACAAGAGCTGTAAGAAGGTGCTGCATGTGTTTAATTCATTAAGTAGTTTTGTTTTATTGTGTTAGCAAACTTTAATTCATCAGGATTGATGGCTTGTGTAATGTGACAACGGAAAGATTGCACTCCCTTAAAACTGCTTTCTCATTAATTAAATTTTATATGTTGATGTCATTGGTGACTTTTATTAGTGCATTGATAACCTCTGTGGCTAGCTGAGCGTTGATCGGGTCGCCATGCCTCTGCCCTCGCCTGTTTATTAGATGCCTATGTATTCTATGGTCTGTAGAAAAGTAGGAGAAAGATAAACGGGATAGTCATAAGTAATCATTAAGGGTTTACTCGCCGATAAGATTAGAACCAACGAGAAAGGACTTAATCTCGGTGCGTTGCATCGAACTATACACTTCATATAACACTAGCAATAAAACAAGTGACAAACTACTTATCATAAGGACAGCCCTCTTATTGTCTCGAGTATTTATCTGTGTACGTGTGTGCTACTTGCTGATTCGTGCCTATTGGTTTAGTTTATTATTTAATTGCAACCAAATCGTGCCAGTCTCTCAGGCTGAACCCCCTTGCGTTAGATTAGATTGTATAGCTAACTTAATATATTAAAATACTGATTAGAATAACTAGATAATACGTTCCACTCTTAGTGATCGACACTCTACTTACCATTATATTCATACTGACCGGGTACACTGCTCGTTAGGTGTGTGTGTTATTGATAAGTCGGCTAAATATAAATTTAAAACTTGATTAGGCATTAAAACTGCTAAACCGCAACGACACACGCAGCACATCAGTACGCATTGGTTCATGTTTCTTAAGACGTTCAAGCAAGTTACCGTATAAGAGGTTAGCCAGTTTTCTTAAGCCTAACATCGATAAACAATCATCTAATACAATTAATAACACACCAACAACCAATAATCAATAGTTAGGTTTCATTAGATCTAAGCAAACACAAGATAAATCTAGCCTAGCATGTTAATTAAAAGACAAGAACAAGATATAATCAAACAACACATAGACATATTGATTGATTAAGTGATTACTTATCTTCAATTAAATATGGGAGATCCAAGGGTATAAAACCCTTAAAAATGACAGAAATTCGTCTTAGGGTTTCTCCTCACAAAGTTGCACACTAATGACTAAAAATTGCAAAACTATATATAGAGTTTAGGGGCTGACGGCGTCACGTTGTAGGAGGTGACGCCGTCACCTCGCCGCGGCTAGGGTTCCCGGATGGTCTTCCTGACGCCGTCCCTCTTTAATCCTCCAAAATCCGCTCTGGCCTATCAAGGGTTGACGCCGTCAGAATAGTGCTTGACGCCGTCTCTCTTTAACTTAAACCGTGACGACCTTGATCACCTTAAAGGGTGACGCCGTCAGACTTTCCATTGCAAAACTCTCTGGCGCGTCACGTGTATTTTGTCATATCCTCCTCTTTTGCCAAGCCATGACGCCGTCAGGAGCAATCCTTGACGCCGTCACGTGTACTTTTCCAGCAGCTTTGGAGACTTTGTCGTTTTCTTCACTTTTATGCTCCAAAAACGTCCAAAATGCTTTCTTTTCCAGATTTCTTCTCCAAAGTACCTAAAATGACAAAAGGAACGATTTAGGGCAATATTTGATCAAATAAATACGATTTAGGGCTTAAATGACCCCCTAAAAGCGGTACACTTTTCGCTTCATCATCCCGTAACCTCGCGTTTTCCGTTAATTCCCAACTTATTTTATCCAAAACTATACATTTTTCTTTTTGCTTATATATATTAGATAACAAATCAATTGTTATTTATTAGCCGTTTTTATCTTTTCCTTTTTAGCTTTGTTTTGTAGCACGTCACGAGGTTTGGTAATGATATCGAGTCACATTTCCAACAATTCTCACAGCTATTGGTCGGGTCAAAATAGTCAACAAGTTCAATAATAGTCAATTTGGGCACGTCGAGGTCGCTTCGAGACCACAAGGTCTCGGCTAACACTTGTAGCCATAACATCACATTTGTATAACAAGTTCCAAGTATCAAGTCACCAATAATCACAACTCGGCTAAAACTAACCTACGGCTCGAATGTTCCCAGGTCACAATCAACCACAAGTTCAACAAATAATAATAATCAATATCGATCAACCAATATAAGCCTTGCCGAGACAAAAGTCTTGGCTAGTACTCCAACCGTGAGCCACAATAACCATACGGACCAAACATTACCTCGCGCGAGACCAAAAGTGTCTCGGCTACAAACTAATACCGTGAGCCATCAAAACCAAACGGACCAAAAGAATAAATAAATAAAACAAGCAAGCCAAACATTTCAATAAGCTCGGAATAAGCTTGGGTCGAGCTTTTCTCTACACGTACGCGACTCAACACACGTACACGACTCAACACACGACTCGACACCATACGAGACCACAGGATTCGATACCAAACGTTTTATACAAGTTTTCGTTTAATATAAATTCGTTTCCCACTTGTTTCAAACCCAAACAAAACGTAAAACAACAAAACCCACTCGTACGAAACGAGTTTCGACTCACACCGTGTCACACGCGTGTGAAACGGTGTGTCTCACCTTTTTCTCCTTCAAATCGACTTGTATACGATAGGATCTACACAAAATAGTTACAAGGACGGCGCGTGTGGTGGTGGTGGTGATGTTCGAGGCGCGTGCACCACGGGTCTATGATGGAGGTGGGGTGGTGAAGGTGTGGTGGTGTCGTTTTGTTGGTGGTGGTCGGCGGTGAGCGGTGGTGTGATTAGGGTTGAGGTGCGGCGGCTGAGACAAGAAGAGGGAGAGAGAATATGTGTTGGGGTTTGGTAAAAGTGAGGGGGTGTAGGGTTTTATTAATCCCCATGGGCCAATTCTGCCAAACGCAAACTAGAGGGGGTGCGGTTAAAAATTGACGCAGGGGGGCCAATATGGCAGTTTTTACTAAACTTTTGTTATAACACTTCCCGGGCTTGTTTAGCATATTAATAATTCTCTTGGGACTTTTTAATTTACACCATTATTTTTAAATTCATTTTTCCGTTAAAAATGACTATAAATATGCCTATATTCGTTTAACGCGTCAAAATCAATATTTCTCATATTATTAGGTTAGACTGTGCCGACTCGCATTGTGCTCAAACTCAAGTTCTACGGGGAAACTTCCTATAACACATAACAATATTCCAACACAATTCCATATATTCCAAAAACAAATCCCCAAAAATTACCGGTTGTCACAAATAACCGGTCCCAAACCGATCAAACCGTTTTTTGAAAATTCAAATTTGAAGTTGGCGGGCAAACAAAAAAAAAACGCAAACCGGTCCAAACCGGTCACGAACCGTACCCAAACAGGTTTCAACCGGTTGGGTTTTTTCCTCCCCTGTGCCGGTTTGTAACCGAACCGGTTAACCGACCGGATCGGGTTTTTTTTTTTGCGTTGACTCGAACCGGTTTGGGTTTGACCGGTCGTCAAACCGAACTGGTTAACCGTTTTGTGCACGCCTACCAAGCCTTAACAGAAGCCAAACACACGAATTAGCACTCACTGCAGATGATATTTTTTGAATCATACATCCATAGTTGCCAATCAGTCGCTTTATATTCATTCGATCGTGGCACTCTCCACTCGTAACTCTTTAGTGAATGCATTGAACGATTTTATTAGTACTAGAAAGTATTTTGCCAAACACACAAACACTCCTTTCATGCCAAATGTAGTACCAGGTTGTCCCAAAAAAAAAATAATAATAATAAAAAATAAATAAATAAATAAATAAATAAACAAACCACTCGCAGACACACTGTAACGAAATTAGGCAAAACCCACATTAGCACAGATCAGTAGACACAACCATATCTAAATTTGCCTAAGACACTTTCGAGGTCCAAAAAGCCACCCACACTAACTCATTTTTCTTTCTCGATCTTCTTGTTATCCACTCGTCACTGTTAAGTTGAATGTCTTGAACGATTTTAATTATAACTATATACCGCTATAAAATCCTGTTGGGGTACTCGTCTAGTATATAATTAAATGTAATAATGTCTTGTATTCTAGGTTCTTTCTTGTGTTCAAAAACTTGAAAATGCACAAGAAATCAGCTGGATGAGATACGCTGAACTTGCGAAAAGACTCAATTAATTTTCTACTTTCAAATTGTACCCAAAGTAAGTACGCTACTATCTTTATCATAGTGCAAGTACTCTAGGTCCTAAAAATTCATTAATTGGTCATTAATTAAAAAAATAGGCTAGCAAAAAACTTTTAACTGTTTGCTGAAATGGCAATTAGTTTTACAAACTAAATGATACTCAACATTATCTAAAAGTAATGTAAAGTAACTCCCAATACCGTCTTCCACAGGTTATGGGTCCCAATACCGTTGAAGACGGTGTATGGGGGAGGTTGAGACGTAAACAGCCTTACCCCTACCTAAGATAGAGAGGCTGCTTCCAGTTCTACCAAGAGTAGAAAAGGACCCCCGGCCTTTTGTAGGGAGTGAGGATCGAACCCTTGACCTCTCGGTTGAGAAGCAAAGGGTTTTCCAACTGATCCAACCCTACTTGCATTTCTTTTAGCCATTTTACAATTTCATTCTCATTCTATCTGAAACTCTTAACTTTGGTATGTAATTCTTCCTTACGAACCTCTCACCTATATGTATATTTAACATGTGTCAAAATAATAAGATGATATGTGTGTTAGAAGATAAGTAGAAAGAAAATATAAAAGTATATAACAATGCTATATGAAAACACAGAACCCTCAATGTATAACTTCCAAAAACATTAGTGAGGCATGTCAGAGATGTTAAGTTAAGTACGGGATTTCACTAAAAATGTCAAATAATTAAAAAGTTTTATGTGGTAAATAAGCATAAGTAATTTATTATAATTTTAATTTATCAAAAAAGGTTTATTTGTGATCTTGTATCATAATGTTGATTTAACTTAACGAGCTGGGAAGCCCGCGCGTTGCGGCGGGGTGTTTTGTAAGACGTGTTGTGTTCATAGTTTGTGTTAAAATACGTGTGTGCGAAATATGCGTGGGTAAATTGATATATGTTACTATTTTTTGAAAAGGTAAATATTTTTTTTAAAAGAGGTATGGTGTATAACTTTTTATAAATTTTTTTTAATAAGTGTTGTGGATTGGGTTTTGGTTGGGCTGGATTATATGGGTTGCTTAAACGTTTTTTGATGGCCCATATCAGTTATATTATTATTAGGGTAAATCTAGGGTTTGTCGGAGTTTCCTCCAAAAGAAAAATTCTCCCCAATATTTCTAGGGTTTGTCTCAAAAATCGCCGGTACAATTTTTAGGTCTATAAATATATAAATCTAATTGTGTATCGTGTTTAATTGTGTCAAAATGAAAGGGAAAGCTTGTTGGTTTCCAAAGTGTAGGCAAATTGCAAAAAAGATTGGTCATAAGCGAACTGATAAGGTTGTTTATGAAATTTTTTGTCGAGAAAAAGAGGCATATGAGTGTGATGAGAGGGAGTACAATGGAAGGATTGAAGAGGTGCAAGCTAGGGTTGAGTATAGGCATGGGATTATTATGGAATTGAGGAACTTAGGCTTTCAGCCTGCTGTGGATGAACCATTGGCTTTGTTAATGGCAGCTGAGCAAGATGATTTGGGGGAAATTTCTAGGTTGTTGCAAATGAGTAATATTGCGGGTCTACGTGCTGCTGAGAAATCAAGGATGCTGAGGAAGATGAAGATAGGTAAATAAGGTGTCTCATCTAAGTGGTATCTCTGTGATTTAAGCTTTTGAAGGGTGGTTAGAGTTTGTGTCGGTTGGTTAAAAATAGTAGTTGTAAATGTATTTATATTATGGTTTGTGTGTGTTTCGGCTGGTTGGGTTGGATGTCTTTTGGCTGTGTAAAACAAATATCTGGGTTATATGGTTGTATGTATTTTAATGCTGTGGATGGGTTATAACTTAAAAAGTGGTTGTATGTATTTTAATGCTATGGGTGGATTGTAGTCTAATGTAGTGGAAAAATTGTGTTGTAGTTATTTTTAGTAAGTTGTAGTATTTGTGCTGGAAAGTAATTGTGGTTTCTAAGATTAAGGTGATTACTGGAGGTTTTTGTAATCTGTGTTAGTGTCTAATGTTATTTGTGTCTGTGTTAGACAATAATGCTGCTTGTTTGAAAAATTGTGGGTTTTTGTTTTGTGTTTTTATCTGTTAAACAATAATGATGAGTTGTAAAAGTAATTTCTGTAAAAGTAATTTGGTTTGAATGGTATGGTAAAATTAAGAGTGGTCAGTAGTGAGGGTAGAATGAAACAAAAAAATTGCAGATAATTATTTGCATATTTCTGTAGGTGACTTGAAGGTTTTGTTTTTTCTTAGTTGGCAGTAAATTTTGTGTATGTGTTGTCGCTGGTGTAGGGTTTTGTTTACAAAAAACTTGCAGACAATTATTTGTTATATATGGTTATAGTTTTTTTGGCTGTGTTATTTTGTAAAAAAGTTTGTGAATAGTTTCTATATGTTAAATGGCAAGTGGTCTGAGTAGATTTTTGATATTCTGCATGTGAATCTAAATTTCACATGCAAAATAGTAATATTCAATTATGTATGAACAGATGCATATGGACATTTTGTGAAGCTTTGTTTTGGTTTCTGTATTTAAGATAGTTGGGATGCACATTTGTTTTTGCAATCCATTTGATAACTACTAAAGAAAATAAAAAAAAAAAAAAAAAAAAAAAAAAAAAAAAAAGAAAATGTCTAGATATCCTAAGTGTGATCAGCTTAGAGCTGAGGCTAACTCAAATAGCTGGTCTGATATGTTAATTTTGTATTGCCGTCAAGCTAGTATTGAGAATATGCAGATGGCACAACAGCTGAATGTGTTGTGTGGTAGGTTGGCTAGTATTAATAGTGAGAGGCTTTCTTTTATTCAAGAACTTGAAACTGTAGGAAATACTTATGCTTAAAAAATGGTAGAATTTCTAAGGGAAGTGCATGCAAAGGATGAGCAGAAGCTTATGCAGATGCGCTTAGTAGCGGTTGAGTTGGGCCTAAATGCACGTAACAATGATGTATTTATTATGAAACTTCAAGGTCAAATGCGTTTTTAAGTGTGTGGTCACAATTGGAATAATTAATGTATCTTTGTATTTCATTAGCAGTGTTGCTGTAATGTGTGTTTTTTCACACTGTGTTTGTCAATGTTTTTTATGTTATTTTCATGGTGGCAGTATTTTATGTAACTTTATGCTTTATGTCATGGTTGTAAGAGATTAAGTTTATAAATAAAATGTATCATTTTGTGTGTACTTAAAAAGATTATATGGTAGTATAGTTTTTAGTGGTTACAGCTTAAGAGAGGCAAATATTTTGTGTAAAGTCATATTGATTGCAATGTCTTTTGTTTTTTTTTTTTTACTTTTTGTTTAAAGTAAGTTTGTGTAGTGGACAAATTACATGTGCTGTGTGAACTGTTGTATTTTAAAAGTAGTGGTTGGGGTGTAGTTGATGTTATTATTTGTAGATGGCTTGTTTGTCTATAAAAGTAGTGTATATGATGCCATATAGTTATTCAACAATGGTTTCTACTCCAAACTTTAATTTGTTAAAGGGAATTTGTGGGTCTAATGTAATTAAAGATTGTTTCAAATTCCTCTTTGTGCAAGAAGAGATGGTGACTGTTGGTTTTATAACAAAAGTTGATCAATGGTGTAGTGGTTTGCGTGAAAAAATTGGGTATTTTGATCAACTGATTCAGGAAGGGCAAACTTTTAGTCATTTTGATGTGGCAGCTATGAATGGGTTGCAGTGTCTTGTAGAAGCGCAAGCTAGAAATCGCGAGACTTTGCAAATGTTGGAGGGTTTTTTGAATGTTTTGTTTGAAGCGAATGTGGAAAACCAAAGTTCTATCATGCTTATGGAAAACCATGGTAGTGACGAAAGTCCATGAGGGTGATTATGTTATGTATTGGTAGAAGGCCATCTGCCTTTTGTAATGGTTTTTATGTGGGTTCTCATGTTGTTTGCTGTTAGTTGAGAGTCAATGTAAGGTGGTTGTAAGATATCAAGTTTATGAATAAAAGTCATTGTTTTGTGTTTGTTTTGTTGGTATGTTATTTTGTGATGTAGTAATGTGTCATATATTAGTTATATATTTGCTTCACACATATATTTACAATAACATGTTCAGTGTTACAAAAGCTGTTGCACCAAGTAGTAGAGGCTAGATGTTACAAAAGGTGGTGTACCAAATAGTAGAGGATAGATGCATATTTACATACATTATCAAAAGCATTAGCACTATGCGCATGTCATCAATCTTTTTTGCTCTTTTTGCTTTCTGCTGATGTGTCTTGGAATAAGGGTCTTTTGGCAGTCATCGCTTTTCCACTTGTATCACTTGTAGATACATTTATGTTGGCTGATGGAGGGGGTGTTGTATCTGTAGTAATAGAGAATTTGGAATAAGTAGTTAAATGTAAATTAGATAGCAAAATAAAAGAAATAAAGTTAGAGTAATTTGTTACCTGGATTTACTTGTTCTTGTGGTTCTTTTATGTCTTTAAGAATAACAAAAAAAGTATAGAGACATATTATGTATAAAATTTTAGTGTATGTTTTAAAATTATATGATACGTTTTGCCATAGTTGTTGGTTTCTTACGTGATGGATGTTCTTGCTGTGTTGCAGTTGTTGGTGTGCCTTAGATAATGGTAGAAGTGGCTGTTGAAGACCCATGTTCCAAAAAAGGTAAATTTTTTTCTGACGGAGGTTTGTTTATGGCAACATGTTCAACAACTTCTTGTGTGGATGTTGATGCTGGAGGAAAAAAAGATAATTTTTTTTACAAAGTACAGTATGTTTACAATAAATAATATAATTCATTTATAGTTAAAGTTTGAAGTTATTACCTGAAGGTTTGTCTGCAATTAGCTGGGGTGTATCGGGTTTGTCTAAGATAGTGTTAAAATGAAACTTATGGGTTTTTGTTTTGAAGCTGTGTTGAAATGAAATTGGAAGATATGTGTTTTCCCAAGAATGGAAAATATTCTATCTGGAAACTTTAGAGGGTCAGGCTCTGTTAGTGACTTGACCAACGATTCACAGTCAATACCGACAATATCATCTGCTTTTGGAGAGAAGAATGTAAACATAGATGTTTCTGTGTTGTCTGTTACATATGCTTTAAAACAATATCTGCATATTTTTGGTAGTCATATGAGTAAATATTGAAATTTTTTAAAGAGTCAGATTATATAGTCTTACCTGTAAGTTGGAGACACTATGGGGCCATGAAATCGGCATTCAAAGGCACCTTCATTTAACTGGACCTTCGTACTACAATCTGTGCATGAGGGGTAGTACCAATTATGTGTAGAATTAAGGCTTACGATAGTTCCTTCGCAAGTAAACCGTACACCCTGTTGAGTTTTACAATAAATAAATAGCTATCTAGTGTGTTGCTGAATAATTTGAGTTAAAAATGTAATGTAACTTACGGCGTATGCCTGTGGATTTTCACGTAAGAGTATGGTCAACGGTATCCTGTTCCTCATTTTTTCTTCTTCTTTGTCTTGGTATGGTTGTCTTACTATTTGCAGGGGTGGGTTTATGTTGAAGGCGTCTCTATACCTGTTGTACAATTGTGGGTTAGTCATTAAAGGTTTTAGTCCCAATGGTACTTGTCAAAAAGAAGTGTGGATATGACTTACTCAGCTTGATATTCCTGTAGTTCTGGAATATTTGGGTTTATGTAGTAATGAGTTGCTGGTGTTGATGACAATTGGAACAGGTCTCGGTATTTTGTGACTCGACAGGAACTAACTGCAATTATAACTGGTTTTTCAAGAGGGTCAATTTCTTCTTTTTTGAATGTAATAGCGAGATCATCAAATAATGTCAACTCCACTGAATTGCGGCTGACAAAATTGAATATTATATGTTAAATGTCAGTCATCTTTTAATATATTAGATAATTATTTCTTACTATGAAGAAAATTTGGTAATCATACTTACTTGAGATTTTGAATTTCAATTTTGCGCGTAATCGTTTGGTTTCTATTTGGATTTCCCCATTTCTCTTTTTGTCCAGATTTTATGTAACAACCAATGTAATCTGCATAAGTTGCAACATAATGTAAATTTATAAATGAAAAGTATCAAATATGTATAAAAATATCAAATATGTATATATGTTACCTGTGAGTACTGGATAGTCTTTTCTGCTTTTGTCTAATGGGTCAATAACTTTGTAAGGCAAGTGGTTGTATGCAACAAAATCGAAATAATGTTGTGGAAAGCCAGTTGCTGGTATTGCATCAAATTTTGTGTATTGGGTGAATAAAATTGTTGTTCTGTTTTCCAGGGTTTGCTGCCAATTGTCTGTAGGAATGCATGAGAAACCTGAGATTCGATATGCTCTGCCAGGTATGAGAGTGCTTGTGAACAGAGCTTTTTGATTAATTTCCATGTTTCCTTGTATTGCATCACCCTGTTTATGTTAAAGCATAATCTTAATTAAAAAAAAATAATAATAAAATAAAAAAAAATAATAATAATAATAATAATAATAATAATAATAATAATAATAATAATAATAATAAATTACAATATATGATTAATCATATATTTTGTTTAAAGATTCAATAACCTGTTTGTCAAGTAAAATCGTACGGCAGCCCTTTTCTTTGGTGTCAGGTGGATCTCTCGCTATCCATGATCGATAGACTTTTACTTCTATTATTTTGTTTCGACTTGTTGGTGTTAAGTCTTTGATGTTAGCTTCTGTCATCCTGCACATACAAAAATAAAACAATAGAGGGTGTATGTTAATATGTATCATTGTTGGTAAATACAAAAGTATAGTAACAGCATATGAATTAGCACACATTGTAGCAAAAAAACATAATGCAACAGGAAGCTAGTAAATAAGTTATGTTGTAGTGAAGTAGTATAAACCTTTAGTGGGCAAATTTTTTTCAAGAAATCTTTATAAACTATGTTTTTTGTTTGATTTGATGGATGGTCAACATGAGGTGTCAAAAGTACTTTTAAACCATCAGGCGATGTTGCACGTGATAATGCAACATATAATTGCCCATGTGTAAAAACTGGTTGTGGAAGATAAATGCCAATTCTGCTAAGAGATTGTCCTTGGCTCTTATTGATGGTCATAGCGTAACAAACTTTGACCGGAAACTGTTTACGCCTGAAAATAAAAGGGTAGTTGGGATCTTTGTGCTGTAAAGGAATTCTAGGAATATAAACTTTCTCGCCAATTCTTGTTCCTGTAATGATTTCGGCCTCAATGAGCTTTGAACTTAGGTTTTTGACAATCATCCTTGTGCCATTGCAGATACCACCTCCAAGATTCATATTTCGGAGCATCATGATCGGAACTCCAATCTTTAACTGAAGAATATTTGCAGGTAAGCCAGGAAATCTGAAGGTGTTCAAGTATTCAGGTGGATATAACATCTCAGTTGCAGCGCCATCTCTTCCAACTGGTATTGCTTCATCTGAACTTATGTACACGGTAGGTTCTCCTTGTATATGTGATAGTATTTTTTCATTTATCTCATCTGCAGTTTCATTTTTGGGGCATACAATGGCTTTTTGTTGTAGGAGTTGTGCAGTGGGATTTCTCAAAGTTTTTTCATCGTAGATAAAGTCAATGAGCTCCTGAAGGCTAGTCTTGGTATCTGATATCAAGTGTTGTGAAGGAATGGTAACCCATGCAGCATCTTCTGGATCTTCTTCATCTGGTTCTCCAAGTTTTCCATCGCCTATATCTAGGAGCCACGAAGAAAAGTCACGAACTCGAGTTCTCTGATCTTCTGAAAGGGTTGATTGAGTAAGCCTCATATTTTCTTTAAGCTTGTATACTTGAAAGTGTTTCCATAAGTATGAAGTAGCTATTGAGAGTCCAATAATCTGCGACTTTGTTCCTTTTTTTTTAACTGGGAGTGTTTGCCTGAAGTCGCCTCCCAACATTATTGACTTTCCGCCAAATAGCTTTTCTGACCTATTAAAAAGATCTTTGAGTGTTCTATCCAGTGCTTCAAAACAGTGGCGATTGTTCATTGGGGCTTCATCCCATACAATCAAGTCAGTTTCATTAACTAACTTTGCTAGGATTGTGTTTTTTTTAATTTGACACATTGATTCATCTGTCAACTCAAGCGGTATTTTGAACCTTGAGTGTGCTGTACGGCCAGATGGTAGGAGTAAGGAGGCAATTCCTGAAGATGCAACGGCTAGCACAATCTTTGCTTCTGATCGAAGTTTGTTGATAATTGTCTTCCATAGGAAAGTTTTCCCTGTTCCGCCGTGACCATAGACAAAAACCAACTTCTGTTCTTTACTGGTGCATGCATTAACTATGAGGTTGTAGACTTCCTGTTGTTCAGCGTTTAATTTAACAACTGAAGCTGCAACTTCTTCCTTTAACTGGTTTCGGTTATATAATTTTTTTCTTCCATGAGTAATCTGTTCTCCAAATCTTGAAATAGATCTTTTGGCGGCAATGAAAATCCAAATTCTTTAATGGATCTTGAAGAGTTGTTTAGTATCATTTCAATTTCATACAAAATATGATTTTTAAGTTCTTCGTCATTTATATAAATGTTTCTTACACCGCTTGTTTGCGAAACCCTTGGAGAAATATCATCTTTCATAGAATCCCAATGTCTTTCCCATAAGCGCTGTGGATTCGCAACTTCACAGTGCATCAAAATGTTTGCAAATAGAGTACGTAGCTCTTGGGATGATGCTGACATGGAGGCTTCTTGCAGAGTTGTGTCCCATTCATTATCATCCTCAAGCAAACCCATAGCTTCACATGCAGCACGGTAAGTTGGGAAGACTTTGTTGTTGACAGTGCGCACTTCGACATACGATCTACAACCTTTTTGGTGGCTGAGTAACATGCGAAAGTAGAATAGTTCGCCTGCTGCTGGATGAACATATACTAATCTACCAATTGAGTATTTTGTTTTTATTACTCGCCGCTTCCATATTTTCCGATCTTCATACCAAACATATTTAGAAGGAAAGTCTAAATATGTTAGATGACGACCATCTTCAAATAATGCATTGTATGTGAACCATTCTGTAAGAGTTGTCAGCTTTCTTCCTTCATCTGTGACAATATGCGCCAAAGGTTCTTTATCACGGAACGTTATTTTTTGCATATCTTTAAGGTGAACAGCCAGTATTTGGACTGTTGTTTCTCTATGATGTATAGGGAAATCAAGGATTCTCCAACATGATTCATGTGGACAAAGAAACCTTCCGTCAATAAAGTTTTGAACCTCGTCGATTTGTATTTGAAGAGTAGATGACGACGCCCCTGTATCCCCAAGTGGTTTGATAATTCTTGCTGCAATTCGGTCAGTCCCTTTCGATATATATTTAAAAAGATATTTTATCAACATGCTCCATCCACAGTATTCTACATTTATGTGGGCATGAAACATGAGACAAAGCTGGCGGTTATATGAGACAACATTCGTGTTGTCTAATTTCAGTTCCCCCCTTGGCACATAACTTGACGTTCTTCTTCTTTTATAATGTATGTGGCCATTTTCATCAAAATAAGTATTGTCATTGTATCTTTTAGGATACTTTTTTGTGCACATTCCTTCTTGCATACATGGGGCTTTTGGATTTGCATTTCCACACGGCCCGTGCATCATCATATCTGCTACGACTCTATAAGCTGCTGGGTCTGTTGTCTTGTCAGGAATTTCTGCTGAGATGAACCTGTCCACTTCTTCAGGGCTCTTTATTTTGGTATTCATATCTAGCCATAAGAGTGTATGACAGTGCGGGAGACCACGTTTCTGAAATTCAATTGTATAAAGAACTGCAGTTAAAAGTTTAAGCATGTTAGAATGTTTGTTTACATGTAATATGAAAAAGGTATAAGTATAACATTATTGTCTACTAAATGTTAATTACCTCCGGTAGAGTGTCCAAAAAGCTGCTGCTCCTTTAGAACTACCAGAAAGTCTTCTACTTTCTGTTGGAAAACGCGAACTATGACATCAGCTCTGTCTGATGGTGAAAGGTCTGGGTGGTTTTTCATATGTTGTTTGATCTCTGGCCAGTTCACGTTGCACGTAAATGTAATAAAATATTGTGGGTTTCCCAGAACTCTACATATGGCAAGAGCATCAAGATAGTGACTATACATATATCTTGGTCCGCCAGTGAAACTTGAGGGGAGGATTATTTTTTGACCTATGTCAGTTCCAAAATGGTCACCTCTTGACATTGCGTCACAGATGCCAGCAAGACAATCACTTCTTAGATTATTCTGCTTTGCTCGTATGAAATCAAGCCGTATTTGTTCGATTGCACAATATGCGGTAACAATATATTGCTGAAAGAGTTTGCCTGCTCTAAAAAGAATACCGAATTCATCATGACGCTCATGCAGTTGATACTTATAGTACATATTCATAGACATTTTTTTCCTTTTGTCTTTTGCATTTACACCTTTTAGTGTCATTTCTGTGTTATAACCTGGCTGACCATATATGAAAAGAAGAGGAAATTGGAGAGACATGTATGAACTGTGAAGCTTACTAATTCTTTGTGGTTGTCTGTCTTTATACTCGATGATGATGTCGTAATCTTTCTTGCTATTGGCATCAGGTTCAAATACTATTGCTCCAAGAGTGTTGGAAGAAGGCAACTGATATTCCCGAGCTCCTACCACATTGTAAAGCTGGATCTTCAACTCAGGTATGTTTCCTTCTTGAAGTTTATCTCTTGCCGTTCTGAAGAGCTTCACCAATTCATTGTGATCATCCAATATTTGTATTAAGTTCTGCACTATCTCTGGTTGTAAATTGCTGTGTTCTACACCACCATAAGGCTTTAACCTGTTAGTAACTTCTTTATCTGTGTCATAAATATATAGTTGCATGAACTTTGGGTCATTCTTATTGGTAGGACATATCGTGCCTATCCAATGGTGTATTTGACCTGAGATTTTAAAAACATATGGACCCTTTCCATTGTTTATCGAATCATCAATTTCTGCACCGAAAGATGTCATACTAAACATCTGGTTATATGCTCGAATGTTTGCTAAAAAGTGCTTATCCTTGAATATCTGTTTCAAAAGCTGCGGTGGTTCTAGTTCTTTTTCTAGATAAACTTGGCCTCCACTACAGCATTTGCTATATTTGACACTGTTTCGATGACAATTTGTTTTCAGTCGTTCTCCATACCAAAAGGATGCGTTGCAATATTCACACGCATAATTGCAATCACCCAAATTTATGTACAGATCTGAGACTCCTACAATTATAAACAAAAAACAATATCAGGAATGCATTTATTATTATATATACTTAATATATATATATATATATATATATATATATATATATATATATATATATATATATATATATATATATATATATATATATATATATATATATATATATTTTCCCTTTGTTACCTGGAGTGTTCGCTTTTGATACATGCACTTGTTCGTCATCATCTGGTCTTTGTTTTGTTGAATGTTTTTTCTGTTTTATTGCAGATGTGTCACCACTTGTTGTAAAACATACGTTTTTGCCTTTGTCATTTAGACATCCTGCATTTTTGTCTTTGTTACTTGAATTGATATAATTTTTATAAATTGATATAAATTATTGCAATAAAGACAAATGTGCACTTACTTTTTTTTGTATTCTTGCTATATGTAGATGCGGTTGTCATATTCATCGTACGATCACACTTGCTGTCCTCTGAAGCAATGTTCATATTATTCCCTTTTGACACATGCACTTGTTCATCATCATCTGCTCTTTGTTTTGTTGAATGCCTTTTCTTTTTTATTGCAGATGTGTCTACGTTTTTGCCTTTTTCATTTAGACATCCTGCATTTTTGTCTTTGTTACTTGAATTGATATAATTTTCATAAATTGACATAATTTTTATAATAAAGACAAATGTGCACTTACTTTTTTTTGTATTGTTGTTATATGTAGATGCGGCTGTCATATTCATCGTATGATCACACTTGCTGTCCTCTGAAGCAATGTTCATATTATCATCTTTTGATGATAAGCAAATAGGTAAGCTTTCTTGTGGCTGCAAACCTTTTGCTGTGTCATTCAAACACCCTACAGGAGTTGTTTTTATAAAGTAAGTATATATTTATTTAGATATTGACACAATTTTTATAATTAAAGAAATGTGTACTTACTTTTTATTGTATTGTCATTATATGTAGATGCGGTTGTTATATCCTTGTTGTTTTTTGAACTTTCTTGTTGCTGGAAAGTATTTGTTGGATAGTCAGTGCAATTGCGCTGCACTTTTTTCTGTCTTTTTGGGCATTTGTCAGCTGCATTTTCATTTTCATCAGTCAAACACCCTGCATAAATTGAGTTGTAAAGTAAATATACAACTATCTAAATTTACATAATTTTTATTTTTATAATTAAGTGAATCTGTACTTACTTTTCTTTCTATTGTTGTTGAATGTAGGTGCAGGTACCATATCCATTGTATGATTCAAAGGCATTTTATCATCATTTGATGACGAACAAATAGGTAAACTTTCTTGTTGTTGCGAAATCTTTGTTCTATATGTAGTTAACATTTCAGGATGATTTATCTGCCCTGTAAACCTTTTTTTTGGCATCTTTGCATTCACCTCATGTTTCTGCCCTATAAGCCTTTCTTTTGGCATATTTGCATTCACCTCATCTTGACACTCCAAAGTATCATTGTTCTGCCCTATAAACCTTTCTTTTGGCACATTTGCATTCACCTCATGTTGACACTCCGTATCGAAAGCATGATTGCGACGTAGGTTGTTTGCATAAATATTAAAGTTTTTTGATGCATCTAAGTTATTTATGTAGTAATCAAAATTTTTTGATACTTCTTTATTTACAAATCTTTTAGGCATATTTTTTTGTGTAAAGTGCATAAGTGTACATATAAATACTGGAATTCAGTAATTGGTACTTACCTGCTGTAATAACTTCTGCTATTTTTTGGTGGGTATGCTAACTGGAATTTTGGTCACCTTTGCAGATCTTAATGCTTTCTTCAAGATTGATTCCTATGGCTTATTAGACTGAAGTTGGTTTAAAGATTTTTTGGATCAGGATTTTGTGAAAATGTGGTGAATGTATATTTCTGGAAACTGTTTGTAAAGTCTAGATACTATGTATATGTAGATATTTATGTATAAACAAATATAGATATTTAGTCACTAATCTATGTATTAATTACACAAACAGTAGTGAAATAGTGGAAAACAGTTCTATGAACAGTACTAATCACTTTGAGAGATACTTATAGCCACACATTTGCCCTCTAATGACCACCTTAATTGCTTTTCCAGATATTTTTTACCCCTTTGACCTCCCTTGACCATACTCATCTTTTAATATATTAGATAATACACTTACAATATTGCCGTTTGTGTTACATATATGCCACTTGAAAATATTACTGGGGGCAATTTCATATCTCTCCTCCTTTTAGTTGGAAATTTCATATATACCCAAACATGCATTAAAAACATTGTACATTATGCATTCAATACTTGCACTTTGGGTATATATGAAATTAATAATGAAAGTAGGGTGATATATGAAATTAATCCATATTACTGTATCGTGATATGCACAAATACATTATTAATGTTATTTATAATGCATATAAACATTAAAAAAAAAAAAAAAAAAAAAAAAAAAAAAAAAAAAAAAAAAAAAAAAAAAAAAAAAAAAAAATTTAAATTACCAATTTACTCATAACTTATGTAGATAGTAATAAAATTCATCAATTAGTTGATAGTATAGTTATGGTTTAATTCTCAAACGTTCGTCAATCTAACTTCAGACTTTTTTCTTTCACAGTGATCTTATACTATTCTTCTCACAATATTCCAAAGATTACAACCAAGTCTTTACATGTTGCATCATAGATCAACACGGAATACCGTTAGGCTTATACTATTAAGAACCACATATAAGAACAGAAAACGAAAATTTGTTCAAAATTTTGTGTCTATGCATGATTCACATATGAATACAAACATTTTAAGGTATATTAAACTAGTATTAAGTTTATACCTTGAAGACATGATCTTCAGGATCCACATAATCATCAGCACAAACATCACATACAACTTTCCCATGTATTTCAGCGGTCCAAGCTTTTACAGCCCGCAATTGTAAGGTAACAAATAGAAGTGGAGTTAGCAATTTCGACATTGTTGTTGAACGTTTAATGTGTTGGCTCTTCAGTTTGTTTATGTGGCATTAAAGTTGTGAACAAATGGTTGTCTATCACTATCATTTGGGGTTCGATTATGGCCCGCCAGCTAACTACACAAGTAGTCAAGTACATAATCAGCTTAATAACAAATAAAAGTTTTCGTATCTACAAGGTTTTTCATAAGTAGGTAAAGAGTCACTTATCTGATATGTGCTTGTTCTAAGATATTTAGCATATGAATTTGTTAGAAATATTTATGAAAATAATAAATTGTTTGTTTGTTTTTTTTTTTTTTTTTTTTCATGTAGTATTATATCTTCTATAAATCATTTCCAAACATTGCTCAAAAAGTACTCGTTTTTTCGTTTTTTTTTCATGTACTATTATATCCGAAACACCCTCTCATTTCGTTTCAAAGTTAACGAAAAAAATATACAGTTTAAGTAAAGCACATTCATGCATTACATTGTGCCGTCAATAAAATTTTAATTTTTACTTAAATAAGAGTTTTTTTTATTGGTTGAAGCTCTAGTTCTATAAATGTATCGAAGCTCGCTATATTCCTGATGTAGAATTTTTTAAGCAGTATGAATATAAACAAACAAAAACTAGTAAAATGTTATCATTATGTAAGTACACCCATTTCAAGGCTCTAACACTTCTTGTTCCAAATAAAATTTTCATTTCTACAAATAAAAATTCTCGTAATCTACATAATTTGAACCCAACGCCACACACACTCAAACCAGGTAAAGCCCTTCCTTTTTTTTTGAAGCTTGACGTAGCTACTTGTTTGCACCTGGTATAAATTGAACATGAGACTTTTCATATTTTAATGTACATTTTAGTGCGGTAGTCCCACACTATTTTGCCAGTAGGCTACCCCGAGTGGTTAACACATACCGAACTGTTGTTGGTTAGCTCTTCTAACATAGAAAAAAGATTTTTACCTAAAGTAGTTATAACAAGATCAGAATTGGTTTAACTTAGTTGATCGATGATAAGATTGAATGAATAAAACGTTGATTAACTTTTAATAGTGGTTGTTAGTAGGGGTGTTCATGGATCGGGTAATATCTGCAGTAACCGAAAACCGAAACCGAACCGAACCGAAAATAACCGAACCGAATTCTTAACCGAACCGAATTGGTAAAAACCGAACCGAACCGAACATTTTAATCGGTTTATGGTTCGGTTATGGGTTTAGCATATTGACAACCGAAAACCGAATTATAATTAATATTTAATATTTTTTATATATTAATTAAAAAAATATAACTTGACTAACCCTAGGTCCTATGATGTTAGGGTATTTTGTGTTCAATAGATGTTAAAACTTGTCTAGGTATGTCGTTTTGCATATATTTTGGCATACCGTCATGGGGTCATGTGCTATGATTAGTTATTTTTTAGGAAAGTTTATGTATCTGGATGATGTATGTTCTATTCTCTAGGTTTAATCATTTGACATACATATCAATATGTGTATGCAAGACTGTTATGGTTCAATATTAGAGCAAATATAAATGTTGTTCAATATTCAAGTACAAAATTTCGGTTTTCGGTTTTGACCCATAACCGAACCGAACTTTGGTTCGGTTCTCGATTCGGTTCGGTCATAAATATTTTCGGTTTGGTTCGGTTTTCGGTTATGACCCAAAAAAATTTTTTAAACGAACAACCCGAACCGAATAAACCAATTAACCGAGAACCGAACCAATGAACACCCCAAGTTGTTAGTATACAATTTAAAATTCAGTTTTTTAATTCAAATACCGGGGTTGGTAAAATTCATCCTTCTTAAAGTCCACTTCCCCATTGTTATTTTTATTATTTTCTTGACATTTTGAAGTCTTAAACTACCATTGATGATAAGACTTGAAGGAGACATGCTACCAATCTAACGTTAGTACTTTAAAATATACATTAACCTGGCCTGTTCATTTATGTTGGAATTTAAATAACTTGACATTCAAATAAATAAATAACACATCAAAGTACATATAGCGAAAGCAAGGATCATATTTAACATGTATAAAGTATTACCGAATATTAAATAGTTACGTACCTTTTAGATCCTAGCAAGAACAAGGATCAAACTTGAATTCTTCTTCTCTTGAACAAATAATAGGATTACCGTAAACCCCTTACCTTTTTGTTTCACAATCCAAGATAAATAACAAAAGTATGTTATTACCGAACTCTTGTACACACGTACTATAACCAATCAAGTAATGATGCTAGTGATTAAATACGAATAACCAAACAATTTGTTACTTAGAAAAACATGGATCGACCACCCTAATAAGGTGTACGATCGGTTGGAACAAGAGAGGAAGAAACACAACTTCAAGGGTTATAGTAAATGCACAAGGTAACCAAAAACAATAACCCTTCAATTGTATTTATAGGGAAAACCTATCTTGGAGCACAAGTAGGGTAGTATGGATCGACCAAGGGTTTAGAAACCCTTAGCCCAACCGGCCCTCCCCTCTAATGGGGTTCTAGATCCTTCTTTTGCCTCCAAATTTCACTAACGGTCCTTCTATTATTCCCTAACGGTCGTTAGTCAATTCCGTTAATTACTTAACGTCCGTTAGTTATCATTTCGTGTCCAAATAATTAAAATATATAACTATTATACATATTAATTATTTACTTGATCATTCATACGGAAAGTGTGCAATCTCTCGGTCCCGGGTTCGATTCTAGTCATAAACGGTTTAATATTTTTCCAAAACTCTAACAGCTCCCACTTGGAAATCTATTAAAAGTGTAATGACATTGGTTAGCGTCTAGCAACACGCCAATGCCCCTAGTACAACTCGGGTGGTGGTCTCCTGGAAAAACCACTTGATGATTAATCATCATACTTATCCTTTTGTTTCTAATACTACATTAATAAAGATATGGATCTAAGTCATTCTTTATTAATAATTCTGTTTCTCGTTGTTTTTGATTGAGCAAGATTACCAAATCTTCTGAACCATTCAGGGGAGATCTTGGGTGCGGCCCCACAAACATCTTGTCAACCCTACGAGGGGCCCAGCAGTATTAAACTCCAAACAATTTGAAGGAACAAATTCTATCTTGACTACGAGCATAACACATGCACTTCGCAACGCTTCCGAAAACAATTCGTATAGCTACCAGTTACGTATAGCGTTAAATTGAATCACAGAAATGCACTACATGCATGACAGTTATCTGGCATCTCAAGTCTGAGGATAACTATATTCACATGATTTACTTGATGACAAGATCCATAAAGTAAACTCATGACGGCGGGATAAGTCCTATATTCAAACATTTTGAATATCATGTGAAATTGGTATGACAACGCATCAATATACTATCAAGTATATTCTACCAATACTCAGATTTGCCTTAGTTTAATGATATTCCCATATCATTAACCGACAACGGACAGTTTAGAATATATAAATATATTCAAGGATATAAACATGCAAATATAGGATATATTATTAAGAAAATGATAAACAAACATAACCATTATTTTATTTCATTAAAATAATAACTGTTCAATAACATCCCATTATCCAAACACTAAAATAGATCAATGCATGATAATTCCCATTAATGAATTATGCCTCAAGTCATGTCAAACATACTTGTTGACAAGGCATAAATCAACTAATTTTGATCTATGGGAATTTTGAGAATACTTATTTCAAGAATTCAATTAATGAAGTTCTTGTATGTGTGCTATCAATTATCTTGATAATGCCACATAATATTTCATACATACGTGACATCCTCAACCACAAATTTATGACAAGCAAACTATCAAACCTTTTATAGTTTAAAGTATTCTAATTCTTTAATGTATAATGTAACTATGCTTACAGTTAAGCATAACTAGTACACATGGCCATTAACTAGGATGAAATCCTACCATGACTAGTATTGAGTGTCATCTCAATCTTATTAGCATCATTGTATGCAAACAACAATATGCTCTTTAAAATCCCGTAAACTTTAATATCCAATGTGTAATATTTGATACCTTCCAATCTTTCAAGATTTGTTGGCTATAATTACGCAACAATTGCCATATGGTTCATACTTAGAATTTAGGAGCTATTCCAGGATGAGGATGTTAATTCTAAATCCAACCATATTCATTACACTTAGTTATCTAATAACCTTTAATTAGATATTAATGTTGTCAAATCATCTTTCATCAAGCATGATACAACAAACAACATGATGTACATGAAAAATCCTTGTGTCAAACATAGAATTTATTCATGTCATATCTTTTCAAAGATATGTATCTATCTAGACTTTCTAATAGTATAATTATGTTTATTAGAATCAATAATTTTACCGCTTATGTTTATAACAATAAACATATATTCCAAGGCTGTATGTTTATTTTCTAAATCTTCACGTGAAGTTTCATTCCAAACTAAGACTTAACATTTAATGCTTAATGGAACGTTACTTCCTATATGTTATACAACATATATGAAATAAGAAAATAAATTTAACACTCCAATAGCTTTCAGGAATATTAAGAGAATATCTTATTTTAATTATAAATCAAAACTAGGATTTAATAATTAAACATAAGTATATTCAGATGCATGCACTAATCCATTCATAAATGATTTGCACTTTGTATACTTCCAAAGATTATTTGAACTCAAATACTCCTTTCAATTACTTATCGTCCTCGCACAAGTAATTACTCAAGAAAGAGTTTTGATATTCCATTGTTAATTTCATATTAATGAAACTAATAATGACAATCATAATCTTTATACATTTAATGTCCCTAGAAAGAATATCAATCGCAGTTAATTGCTTAAGTGTGTTTGATAATCTTTTCATACATTAAATATGTATACATAATTTTGTCCATATGATTTCTACACAGGAATTTAAATCTCTAGGATTTTCGTTCCTTTTGAAGAAACTCATCTTCATTCTATAGTGTAACTATAGAATTCAAGATTAATTAAGTTTCCAAAACTAATTATCTTTATGGACTGCATCTAATCATTCATAGTATGAGCAACTTGCCAAATTCAATATTTGCAATTCTTCAACAGGTTTACCATAATCCTGTAACTCATAATCCTCAACATATTATACAAATATTTGAGATATCCTTGTGGATCTATGAATGAGAATTCCATCATCTTGAGATTTAACATTAACATGTTTAATCCTCAGCATGACATTTGCTAGTGTGTTTTAGAAGATCATGTATCTTGTAATTTTATCTCTTCAAGATAAAACTCCCACTTGCCTTTTGCAATTTATAGACTATCTATAAATACTTAGCCAGTAGAGCAATACAAAACTGTTCTCTTTTGGGACATTGCAAATACACATTGACAGTTCCTTATATGAAATTTGTTAAAACCTATTCAAAAGCAGTTTAACAAATTCTGAACTTTAATTTTAAGACTTAATGTGATTCATCACATTCCATAATAAATGGTGTCTTATTAATCTTCTAGGTTGGAGTCTAATTGAGTATATACAATGCATACTCAATTTCCTAACCTTGATAACTTTAGGAAGAAATGAAGATATAGTTATCTTTAATCAAACAATATCACTAGAGTTTGATTTTCCTAACTGAACTTACCATAACCATTATGTATTTCATTAGGATTAATATTGTAAGACAATCTTACAATATGTAAGATAAATATATTTTGTTTTGGCTCACCTATTATTCAAGCCAATTGCATGCTATATAACTTAAGTACCTTTTGACCAAGTCACTCCATGTCCATGTCTTAACAAAAAGACATAAACAGTTATAATCCCAATTTACGTTATAAATCATTGATCAACTCAATGACTTCTTGTATATGTCTTAATTAAAACATAACAAGTTAACATCTTACTTTATTATAAGTCTTATAACAATTAAAAGACTTCATATTTATATCTTTACAATAAAATATAAATTCATAACTAAAGTAATCATGAACACCACAATTTGGTTTCAATAGTATTTCCAGTTAATTTATTTACTTCATATATTTATGACATTCCAAGAATACATAAACATTCAAATTTAAAGTAGTATTAGGTTACTTCATTTATTTATGTCATTTCAATAATACATAAATAATTAGTTTGAAGTAATCTCATTATCATATTGACACTTGTTCTAATAAAAATCTAATTTAGAACTTGCAAATTAACATAGTTTCATTACATCAGTTGATCTGCTAGTAATGAAAGTATGTAATTTACCTTGTCATTAATATCTATATCAAGGTCTCACTTACGCTAGATATTAACTCCAAGTGTTCTATTAATTAGATGTGAATAAATCACATTAGAACATTAATCTCTTACGATGCAGTCAAGAGAATCCTTTAAATCATATTCCTTTGTGTTGTTGCTTGCACACAATTAAGATTTCTCCCACTTGTGCATGGAACAACATCATGTATCAGATAAACAACTCGTCAATCGTTTGTTTATGTGATCAATATGATTGTGTCATAGATATTTGTAGATATAGAACCACCTTGTCTAGTAAGGAAACGCACATGACTATCCTTAAACCACAAGTGTCTACAATTGGAAAGTAATTATCTCAAGACATTCTAGAGATAATCTGAGTTACTACCAAGATAACAAGCTTGTAGCTCCCACTGAATTACAGATCATTACATTAATATATGTTATTCAGTAATTACAACACTATGCTCCCACTGGATTTGACAACATTATAAGTGTTTCATAACTAGTAAAAGAAAATAGTGTGCTATTTACTTTCCTACACCTTTGAGTAATCCCAAACGTAACAATTACTTAGTTACTAAAGAATGTATTATACTTTGTAAATGATGGACTATCCATCAATTCAATTAACTTGAAAATAATTGGGCATGCAATTTCTTCCTTAATTTGACTACCATCCCCACAATGGTATGTAGCATCAAAAGTGGTCAAAGCACAACAACTAGACAAAGTGTGCTAGTTTGCCTTTTACCAATTTTGCGGTAACTAGTCTAGCTTCTAATTTAATAACTCATAAAATGTGCAATTTTCTTAACTATTAAAATTTTGCTATGAGTTATTCCTTAGAATTTAGACAATTCTAATTTTTCCCATCATACCCTTCTCATTAATGAAAAGGAATGGGATTTAAGTCTCACTCTTCTCAAAGAAAGTAGACTAGGTTTATTCTTTTAGTAAAGTTGACTCTAGCCTAAACCCCTACGGGTGTAGATCAATTTTCCACTAAAAGAATGCCCCACGTTTACGGTTTTAGTGTTGCATTAATACATTAAAAGAATTTACAAAATTCAACATTAGTATTTTCGATAAGACAATTTTCAAGAAAAGAAAACTACCCAGGAAATATAAAATAACCATTTAATTTTCTTGAAAACTAGGATCCAACTTTCCATAGTTCCACCACATCAGTTGATCTGCTAGCAGTGGAAGTACAAAAGATGGTAACTTGTCGTACAATAATCGCGAAACAATTTTTCGACTCCTAAATTTATGGGAATTACATTTGCCAAACAATTTTCAATGTACGCATGTTTCTTCCCATCTCATGCTTTAAGTCTCAAGGTCTCACTTATAATTTAATTAAGTCGTCTAATTTAGAAACTTGTAATTCACATAGATTCATTACATTCAGTTGATCTGCTAGTAATGAATAAAATGCAATTTACGTTATCATTAATATCTTTGTCAAGGTCTCACTTACGCTAGATATTAACTTCATGTGTCTCTTATAATTAGATAGCATGGACTTAAATTTTATAGGGTATTTATCTTGATGTTATAATCAAAATATGTACAAAGATGCATGCACTCATCTTTGTATCATAGGTTTTCAAAACTATTTTAATTACCAATTTGCTAAGAGTTAAATCAACAAAGTTTTAATTGAGGCGTTGAGTAACTTACAACTTTGCCTTAAGATGCTTCGTACATGTAATGGTTGTACTTGGTAAGTCTAATTTGATGCACAGGCGAGCGGAGAGACAGAATGGAGTCTCTTTAAGGTCACAATTTAATGCGAAACCAACCTTATACCCACTTTATAGTTTGTCAATATTAGGTCCGCCGCTTCGACCATTTGTACAGTTGCATCAATCAATTAAAAGTTTATGATTCTAAGGTGCTGTTTGTTTATTAAGAGGATCTGAATCTGAATCTGATTCGCACATCTGAATATGAATCTGAGGCGTAAATGTCTGAATCTAAATACAACAAGACCGTTTGTTTTTATTTAAAAACGTCTGACTGATAGATGTTGTTTGTGTGTATTGAAGACGGCAACACTATTATACACTAGGTGTCCAACACAATACATACATATACATACACCTATTATAAATTTCTATACACAACAAAAATAAGATAAATACATACACCTATTATAACTTTAACCAACAATTGCAACCTTTAGTGGCATAGACCCACTGTAAATTGGTGCCAACTACTGACATAATTCCACTTACAAACTAAAATATAGTAATATTGAGCCATAGACATATGGTACTAGCAGTTGTATTATCATATCATTGAACTTTATTCTTACAACTTGCTGCCATAAGCAGTACACCGCTTGTTGATTTGCATACACAATCCGTTTATCATTTTTCCAGCAACAGCTACAAACGTAACTGGCATAAATTATCCGACTAAATGGTTCAAATAAAAGACGAAAAAAAAGAAGAAAACATTATCTTTAGATTTTCCGGCAACGTGATAGGTGGTTAAGGATGTGACTGTATGTTACTGGGATGCATGAAGATCTATAGAAAATGTTTTTATGAGTTTGTGATAGAAAATAATCGCTGGTATGTAGGTCTTTTTCTTTTTGTGAGTTTGTGGAAGAAGCAGGGGTATCTTTCAGATAAGGATGATGCAACGTTCTTTTGTTTTTTGAAGGTTCAAAGGCATTAAGACTGCCCTTTCATGTCTGGTCCAACAAGATGTTCTAGCCTCTGTTCGTATCTGAATGAAGAAAAAAAAAAAAAAAAACCCTCTTTTTGGTTTTTTCCTCTGACCGAACCAGATGTCAACGTCATTCAGACCCCTATTAAGACATTTTTAAGAAAAACAAACACAACCTAAGTCTTATAAAATTATGTTGTAAATTATTAAATTGCTAGTCTCGCCTGGGAGCAAATTACCGTGCGAAGCGAACCACTGTCGGCACATAAGACTTGGCAATAAATAATTTACCACATTAAGGTTTCATAGTTATTAGGTCCATTTAATTTTTATACCAAAAATCACCCTCTTTTTGCTTACAATTCAAGAACAATTTAAACAAATAAGACAAGTAATTTTAACAAAAATTAAATAAACACAAATAACGTATATAATCTTAACAATTAAATCATATAGCCACATGCAAACCTTTTGATAAATCCTATTAATAATCTCTATGTGAATAATTATGTATATTATTAATAAAACTCTCATTGGTTTTCGAGCGCATTGTACCCAATGGACCACAGACGCCAACAATTGACCGCGTAAGTTCTAATAATAATATACCACATTGCACATAACTGATTCATTAATATATTATATTAGGTCTTCCCTAATTTTAGATTTATCTAAACATGTAGCACACAAAACAAACCCTAATCCATGAATACCTTGCATGAAGCATCATGGATTAACCAGGAACGTAACCCTTTATTCAAATAAACACATAAACATAACATGTCCTAATTTAGGGTTACAAAACTAACTTTTTTAATAAAAGAAGGGTCGACCCCCCCCCCCCCCCCTAAATTATGTACGATTTATATTTTATATTCTAAACTTAATACAAATTGATTAACATGTAAGTCCAAATCAAGATTCTATTTTTATTATGCGTTTAGGTAATAACAATTACATATTAAATTGGCTCGTGATGCCACTGTTGTAATTTAAATAACTTGACATTCAAATAAATAAATAACACATCAAAGCACACATAGCGGAAGCAATGATCATATTTAATATGTATAAAGTATTACCGAATATTAAATAGTTACGTACCTTTTAGATCCTAGCAAGAACAAGGATCAAACTTGAATTCTTCTTCTCTTGAACAAATAATAGGATTACCGTGAAACCCCTTACCTTTTTGTTTCACAGTCCAAGATGAATAACAAAAGTATGTTATTACCGAACTCTTGTACACACGTACTATAACCAATCAAGTAATGATGCTAGTGATTAAACACGAATAACCAAACAATTTGTTACTTAGAAAAACATGGATCGACCACCCTAATAAGGTGTACGATCGGTTGGAACAAGAGAGGAAGAAACACAACTTCAAGGGTTATAGTAAATGCACAAGGTAACCAAAAACAATAACCCTTCAATTGTATTTATAGGGAAAACCTATCTTGGAGCACAAGTAGGGTAGTATGGATCGACCAAGGGTTTAGAAACCCTTAGCCCAACCGGCCCTCCCCTCTAATGGGGTTCTAGATCCTTCTTTTGCCTCTAAATTTCACTAACGGTCCTTCCATTATTCTCTAACGGTCGTTAGTCAATTCCGTTAATTACTTAACGTCCGTTAGTTATCATTTCGTGTCCAAATAATTAAAATATATAACTATTATACATATTAATTATTTACTTGATCATTCATACGTAAAGTGTGCAATCCCTCAGTCCCGGGTTCGATTCTAGTCATACACGATTCTAACCTGGCCTGTTAATTTATACGTATATCACAAGACTACAAGAGAGAAAGATAATGGAAGAGATTAATCATTTTAGTCATGAAAAACTCATTGAAGATAATCGAAAACTGGGAGATGATTGTAGAGGATAATGACGAGAAGAAAGGTGTGGTATGTTGTGATGGATATCGAGAACCCATATCTTTATTTAGTGGGTGGGTTTACATATGGATGCATCTCGTGTCGTTACTTTCTACACAAGACATGTTCAGAACTACCACCAACTATTATCCATCATTCCCATCTCCTGCATACCCTTACGCTCATTGTCCGCAAAAGTGATGGTTGGAATTGTGATGTGTGTGATATGCGAAGGCTGTTACGTTGATTTAGCTACAACTGTTTGGAGTGTGGCTTTGATGTATGCATAAAATGTGGTATTGATGCTATGGCTCAAAAGTTAGCAGCTGCGTCACTAAAGAAGGAAGCATCCATCAAATATGAACATGAAGGTCACCCACAACACTCCCTAACACTCAAGTTAAGACCCGGTAGTGGCTGGCACCATCTTTTGTGATGCTTGCAAAACTGAAGATAAAGACTTATTCTATGAATGTGATAGTTGTGACTTCTGGATTCACAAGACTTGTGCTTCCTTATCTCATACCATCGATATACCTCACCACCCTAATCACCCTCTCGAACTCGTCCACTCACTTCCGGAAAATTGTCATAACTTCCCCTATTATTGTGAATTTTGTGAAAGACGAGTAATGCAAAATGATTGGTTGTATCATTGCGAAAATTGTAGATACTTTGCCCATATCAAGTGTGCCTTAAATGCGGAGCAGCCTTCCATTCCAAGGTTAAACTATTCCGGCCTCTCTTTTATTTTTATTAATCCTTCTTTAAATTGTCAGTATATATCCCATCTATATTTGATATGTAATTTTCAGTGATGGTGGTCAAGGAACTGTTGAAGACATTGAGAAGAACTTGTTGCATTTTCCCATGTCATACGCATTCACAAATCCACTGGAACTGTTACATTTGGGAAACGTAATTCTTGATGATGAAACAAATGAAATTAACCACTGGAGTCATCCTGATCATCCATTAATCCTTAATGTTGAAGAAGCTCAAGGTAACAACGTGATGCCCGACATCAACTCTTGTGATCTAATAGATGTCTGCTATGTGTGTGTAAGACCCCTCTCCTTTCCATACTATAGCTGTTGTGAAGATGGATGTTCATTCACTCTGCATAGATACTGTGCCCAATTACCCCGAACATTGGAACATCAACTTCATCCTGAAAATTCCCTTGACTTAGTAGACATGTTCTTAGATAAAGACCTGTATAAATGCAGAGGTTGTTCAAGCTACTGCAACACATTTTTGAAATGTGAAACCTGTGAGTTCTGTCTTTGTGTAAGTTGTGCATTTTTACCCAACACGATCAAACATAAATCTCACGACAACCATCCTCTTATCTAACTTTCTAATCCTATAATTCCTTGTAAGGCATGTCACAAATTGTATCATGGTATTAGTTATTCTTGCAAGTCTTGTAACTTCCAGCTGGACATGCATTGTGCAGTGAGGTCGCCACATTTCCTGGCTCATACTGTATTTGCGATGAGTGAATCAAAATATTTAGGGTGGGTCAAATCTTCTGAGATTGACCAAATTCACTACATATAATTAGGAAAGTAAACGTTCTTTAAACTTTGGGATGGGCCATGGCATACCCTGCTTCACACTTGACTCCGTCCCTGCATGACCAGTTTAGCGGGTAAACTTTTACATAAAATAAACAAAATTTGAAAAAATATGCACGAAATAATCGGATTTGAACAACGGTACATATAGATATAACTACACAAGGTGACAAGTATGATACATGTTTAGACAATTAACTCATTTTTATATCGTATAAAATTTAATGAAGCTTATCACACCGTATGTTAGCTACTTGCGACTATAAGCCATTGTCAACTAATTTGGCTTCTTAGCTTCATATTATTATCGAATGCCGCTTTTATATTGTTGCACAATCACACAGGCACCATACTATTTTTTCATATGAAATAGAATGCTATTGTTTGGAATTATTTCAACCAAAATTTCGATCTTATGTAGAGTTATTGTCACAAAAAACGTATTTTTATAAACATTGCTCGCCAAAAAAACTAATTAAATGATACCCGCCGTTGCAACGCGCGGGTACCTACTAGTTATCTATAATGACTATTAGCCGTTTTAGTGGGGAAAACATTTAGTGAGTATTGGTGCCTTTAAGCATTTAGTGAGTATAGGTGCCTTTTTTTTAGTGTTTCTTAAATGTGTTCTGTTTTTAAGTATGCTCGGTGTCGGAGAAGATGTATATTTTAAGCACTGTCACGATGTATGTAGTCATACGAAAATTGTTAAACAGTGAGTATAAAAATAAATATGAGGTTTTAACATCATAGTTCAATTTTCTGTTTTGAAACTCTCATTAAGGAAATTTTGATCTTTTACCCTAAAGGTGTTTGGAAAATGAGCAACTGGCGTGGTTCCTTTTTCCAAAAAAGCTACTGGTGTGGTTCCCTTTTCCAAATAAGCAACTGGTGTGGTTCGGTTGCAATAGATAAGAATCATTTCGTTTTTTTCTGCGAGTATCACTTTTTTAAGCTTATTAGTCAGCAGAAAGAAAAACTAACATTAGGGCATCGATCATATTCACGTCGGCATAGTAAAGTCGTATCCTTAATGATTTTGTTATATATGATCATACTCCCAGATAATAAACACTGATGACAGGAAAAAAAATATAACATGAAGCACAAGAAAATGTTGCAAGTTCTATAAATTCCCAAAACATTGTGATTATAAATCCCATAAAGAAACGTTTATCTTCAATACGAGAAGTAAGAACATACAAAATAACTTTTTCCGATAATATTATGACTCTTATGATGCTTTAGCTCTTGTGGCAACACCTTCAAACCTGCAGATACTTGATGGCAGTATGAACATCTTTGTCTCCTCTACCACTACAGTTAAGCACAACCTTGCTTCCATTAGGTAAAGTTGGACACAGTTTCTCTAGATATGCGAGTGCATGAGATGTCTCGAGCGCCGGGATTATACCCTCTAGTCTAGACAGTCTCTTAAAAGCTACACGCACAAAACAAAACAATTTGAACAACAAATCAAAAGAAGATATCATTCAAGTGAAGGAATAAAAGTTTCTGTACCTTCCAATGCTTCCTCGTCGGTGACGCTATGATATTCGGCTCGGCCTATGTCTTTCAAAAAGCTATGCTCGGGTCCCACTCCTGGGTAGTCCAGCCTATAGACATGACAATTTGAAATAAAGAATAAGAATAAAGTAGTGAATGAAGCAGGGGCTAAAGGTGGCATTTTCGACCAGAATGGGTCGATTCAGGTTATCTTTTGTCCATATTGGATCACAGATTGTCCTCTTAGTGCATAAAAATTCCTAAATCGTTCCTCTTAGTTATGTTACTATTGAAACAATGTAATGCAAAAAAACACTAGCTTAAACCTTTTCCATAGGCTATATTACAATGTGTACTACTTAGAAATTTTATACAAAAGAACCACATAATCCGTAACATTAATATTGTGGAAATCCTAAAATTTCCTTTAAAAAATCCCCAAAATCACACAACTTAATTTGTCTCACAAATTTACGTAATATCGCAAAGTAAAAATTTGCCAAAACTCAGAAAAGTTTTGAAAAAATCATGTTTTTAGCGTTTTTCTCTTGTTTATATATGGGGTTATTTTGTATAGATTTCTACCAAATAGGCTATTTTGTATCAATGGGATTATATCAGTAATTTTCCCATATATAACCTTTGTTATCATATTTAACGAACAAGTTACTTATAAAAAAACCTATAATTTTAGACAAAACGTACTTAGGGTTAACCGAACCCAACACATACCAAAATTGTCCTTTCGAAAACCCATTTTGACCCATTACCCAACCCACCAGCCTACCCGTTTGCCAACTCTAATGCAAACAAAAGCAATAAAAGTTGTTAGATTTACCCTGCACTTATAGAGTGAGGCTCAATGATTTGACCATCGTCATCTTGCAACAAATAGCTCATAGCCCCATGCAACACTCCAACCTCACCTAGTGTTAAAGTTGCTGCATGTTTTCCACTATCTAAACCATGACCCGCAGCCTCTACACCAATTAACCTAACTTCTTTGTCATCAACAAACTCATGAAATAGGCCCATAGCATTTGAACCTCCACCAACACACGCAACCAACACATCTGGTTTTCCACCCCATTTTTCCAATGCTTGTTTTCTTGTTTCTTTTCCAATTACTGCATGGAAGTCGCGTACCATCATGGGGTAGGGATGTGGGCCCGCAACAGAACCTAAGATATAATGGGTTGTTTCCACATTGGTCACCCAGTCACGTATAGCCTCTGATGTGGCGTCCTTTAGTGTGGCTGTCCCCGAATGAACTGCTCTGACCTATATGATGTAACACTTAGACAATAGTCAATTGAAGCATCGACATCAATTATGTTTCATAGAGGTGGCAAGATGGGCAAGCCAGGTGATGGGTCAAAACAGGTTGTGCAAACAATTTTTGTCCATATTTGGAGCAAAGAATATGTAATGTATATTATACCATTAGAATATAAATCTCTGAATGAAACGATCTAGAATGTTGATGCATTAACAATAGACTTTCAGGGTTTGAACGACATCTGTGTGACTCGGTCCCCATTTAGCTAAATTATCCTAATTTGACCGGTCTGAGATAGTAACATAACTAAACTGGCCCATAAAAGGTAAAGTGCGTTGACATTTCCACCCATAGTGTTGCAACAAGATAACGATCAAGAAAAAATTAGCAATAAACTTGTCTCTTTTTACTTGAAAAGGACAATGCCAATTGTAAGTTTGTAACTCTAACAGTGTATCATAAATAAAGATAAAGTTACCATGAAGTTGTTCTTCCTATCCTCCAAAAAGATAAGGAATTAGATGAAGTGCATGTTGCAATTTTGCATCCATACAAAATACCATAAACATGCAATTTTGCAATTTTGGTTCCTTTAGGGGTGTTCGGATATGCATTTTTAAAGAGATTAAAGTGACCCAGATAATCATATCAAAATAACTACATAAGTGAGATAACAATTTAATTTTAGCTAAGAGTAGTTCCTAATACTACACTTCTCTCGTAACATGTCCTTATTTGTTCATCTATAAATGATTTTTTTCGTCCTAGAAAATCATAATCGTGTAACGGATCCTTATTTGTTTGTCGATAAAAATTACCTATATTTCATGCCTCTTTCCAAAAAGACTACAATGCACACTAGTCACTTGAAAGTGCTTACTAATATGCTATCCATAAAATGACAGTAAAAAGAATGAAATTTCTTATCCATGTACCACTAATAGGAATTACCATGTCCCTGTGATAAATATAATCTTAACATGAAAAGAATATAAAGTACTTGGGATTAGATGTAAAAAATGGTGGGCAAACAAACCTCTGCTCCAAGGAGCCGCATTCTAAACACGTTAAGAGCTTGTCTTTCCATATCTTGAGCACCCATATAAATAATACACTGCAACCCAAACCGCGCACATACAGTTGCGGTTGCAACTCCATGCTGACCAGCACCAGTTTCAGCAATGATGCGCTCTTTCCCTAACTTCTTGGCCAACAACGCTTGTGCAACTGCGTTATTGATCTTATGTGCGCCAGTATGGTTAAGATCTTCCCTCTTAAGGTATATTTCAGGTCCTTCACCGTTGGGACATTTATAGTGTTCGGTAAGTCTTTCTGCAAAATAAAGAGGGCTTTCCCTACCAACATAATCCTTCAATATCCCATCCAATTCCTTCTGCACTTGCACAATATCTTACATATATTAACAAAGTATATCATAGATTCATATGAAATACGATTCTTACAAGAGCTCTTAAAACAAACTTATGTGAGCTAGCAAACATTTGATATTTTGACAGGTCCAGTCCAAATGAAGAGTGATTTTGGAGTAATACAGCACAAAGTCACAAACTTCAGTAATTTTTTTTTCCTAATAACTAGGGGGCACCGGGATCTTTATTTTAAAAGTAATTACCTTTTAGGTAATATGCTTACACATTATTAAATTTTAATAAATTTTAAAAATGTGATAACGGGATGTAACAGGACATTTTTAAAATGTTACGGCTTGATGCAACGTACACTTTTGTGTACACCCGTCATTGAACTTGTAAAAGTGTTTCAACGACCTATGCGCCACACAGACTCAAACCGGGTAAAGCCCTCCCTGTTCAGGAGGTTGGCGTGGCCACTTCAGGGTTGTTTGCACCTAGCAGGAATTGAACTTGAGACCTCACGCATCTCATAGTCACAAGTCATTTTGCCACTAGACAAGTTTCAAAATAAGGCAATATAAATTGAGCTTATGAAATATAACCCATAAGCTTATAAGTCCATAAATAAGCTTAACCAAACACCCCCTAATGTCTTGATTTTATTTGATCAAACAAATACAATGATAAACACCGAAGCACAAAATGATTGAAAAAAAAATAAAAACCTGAAACTGGTGGTCAGTAGCAAGAGCCTTAAAAGCAGATTCAAGTTGAGTTAAAGCAAACATTAATGTCTCAGGTACGTACTTCCCACCATATTTCCCAAACCGGCCAAATAAATCAGGCCGCTCATGAACCACCGCCGGTTCGTCATTAACATGAACCGCCGACATTGATTTGTCAGACATGACACAAACCGGTTTAGATGAACAAAACCCGGTTTTGTTCAGATGTATAGGATACGGCTTATGAAAAGCGGCGCTTGTGGTGGTTCTGTTAGTTAAGGTTGGTGTTGGTGTGGATGAGATGAAAGACAACATTGTTGGTTTCGTTAGTTTTGGTTTTATAATTTGTTTTGTTTTTTTGTATTGTCACAATTGTGAATTGTTGGTGGGGGGATCTGCACGAATCTGTATGTCAGGTTTGTATACACAGTGCGTCGTAACTTGGGTGTCATGAGTTTCATGAGTTACCTTTGCTAAAAAAAAAAAAAATACCCCTTATCATCACTCAACCTTAACTCAATATGAGAGTTAAACCTTAACTCAAAAAAAAAAAAAAAAAAAAAACACTTTAACGCACGTTAAAGCTTTAACGTGGAGGTGAAAGTTTCTTTTTAATGCACAATGCTGCAATGTTAACATTGCCTTAACGCCCCTTGCGTTAAACTTTAACGTGGGGAGAAAGGCAACATACCACTTGCTCTAAGAACGAACCGAACATTCAGTAAATATTTCATTAACCGTTCGGTAAAAAGTTCGTTTATGTTTGTTTATTTATTAAATTAACGAACATAAACAATATTTTACTTTCGTTTAGTTAAATGAACGAACATGAACAAAAGTCGCGTCCGTTCATTTATGTTCATTAACGTCCGATTATGCGTTCATTTATGTTCATTTATTTATTTATTTTCGTATATCATATCTTTTAATTGTATAATTTTAAAATTGGTTTGTTTAAACAAAACAACACTTATATAACAATATATTGTGTATTATTTAATAAAGTTTATATTTGGTTGTCTATGTTCATTCATGTTCGATCGTTTATGTTCGTTTAGCGTTCGTTTAGTATCTTAATGAAAGAACATAAACGAACATGAACAACTCATTTTCTTAATAAACGAACATGAACAAGAAAATTCGTCCGTTTAAACATTCATGTCCGTTTATTTGTCCGGTTAAAATTAAATGAACGAACATAAACAATGCTCCGTTCGTGTTCGTCTGGTTCGTTTACAGCCCTGTATACACACGATTTTGTTATTTCCATCCTTCTACTTCGTGCTAATTGTCATTTCATTCGCAATAAACTAAAAGAAAAAAATAAAATTTTGTCGACATGTTTGTCATTCTCAGGGTGTGCTTGGTTGGAGGGATAAGGGGGGTGGGGAATGGGTAAGGTATTCAAAAGGGCCCACCTCACTCAAAAGTTGGTGCTTGGTTGGAGGGTGCAAAGGGATTGATTACCCCGTAGTGGGTAATCAACCATTATAGAGTAAATTGGGGGGTAAGGTAATGATTACCCACCTCACTCATTCCTTTGCATTCCCTTACCCTTTTCCTTTCCCTTTCCCTTTCCCCTATACTTACCAGGCACACCCTCAATAATTAATTACACCGGGTACATCCTATTCGCTCACACACGTGCATTTCACGTGAGACACTGTTCAAACGTTCCAACTTGTTTTTGTATTCTAAAGAAACCCTCTTTCACAAGGACGAAAATTGCAACTAAAACTTAACACGGTATATTATTCCCTTCAACATTATTCTTGAGGAAGTCAAACTCAAAAAACACATAAAAAAAAAACCCAGTTATATGGGGTTGTGGTAAGCAATGTGTTATCCGCACTTATTGTTTTAGTTTTATGATGTAGGGTTCAAACTGTGGTTTCGAATTTATGATGTAGGGTGTTGGCGTATGTGTCCGGACAACCTAACTCGTCTGGACGCCGGAAGAAGCAAAACCATCCGGCAACGGCCGGAAGGCACCTAGATCGTTAGGATAAAGCAGCTGTCAACAATAGAACAAGTGGCATTACCTTTTGACAGATGGCAGCAGCAGACATAATCCCAGGATTCACGGGATTGTGTCCAAGACATGTTCCCAGAAAATCCGGCGCCGCCATCACAGGTACCAAGGCTGGGTACTATAAATACCCAGCCCATTTACTACTTTCAGGGATCTCTTTTTACCACACATTTTATTATCTATTACTGTTGATAGCCTTTCGGTATATCCGATACTTACTCTCACGCCGGAGGTGGGTCCTGGGATAACACCCGGGGCAAGCCTAACGCGTATTGTTGTGTGCAGATACCGAAGGATCCTTGGAGACCGAAGGGATCGATACACAAGCCTCTCGGAAGAACCTTCATTCAGTTCAACCTAAAGGCTTCCTTTATTTGTCAGGAGTGATTGCAAGAAATTACTTCAACAAATTGGCGCCATCCGTGGGACCAACTGCTCGATCTACCCAAAGGTCGAAATGGCTGGTCCTACACACCAAAAAAGGAAAATGATAGACGCCGAGGAGGAGTGGATGAATATCCCGATCAGTTTTCTGGCCATCCTTCCGGGAGATGTGTCGGACGAACCTTTGATAGTCGAAGCCGAGGTGGAAGGCTATACTATACGGAGGATCTATGTAGACCAGGGTGCTTCGGTTGAAGTAATGTATGAACACTGTTTCGAGCACTTATGCCCCTCCATCAAGGTCAAACTGAAAGAAACCAACACTCCATTGATAGGATTCGCGGGGGAGTCCATAAAGCCATTAGGGAAGATCGAATTGGAAGTCTGTTTTGGGAGCCAAGGTTTGTTGCATCGGACTATGATGAAGTTCGCCGTGATAAGGTCTCCTTCTCCGTACAACATTATTCTGGGGCGCTCGGGTTTGAAGAAGCTGCGGGCCATTCCTTCAACAATCCACTCGATGATGAAATTCCCCACCCCGAAGGGCATAGCGACCTTAGTTACCCGATCAGTAATTGTCTCGGAATGCCGCAAGTTAGAGGAGAAACAGATGATAGAGAAAGGAGCAAGGAGTGAACCCCGGAGTGCCGAAGTGACAGAGAAAGCTCCCAGGAAAACGTAAGGAATAATGGTACATCCGGCTTACCCGGACCAGCTGGTAACCATCGGAGGAAATTTTTCCTCGGAATGCAGAAGACAGCTGATCACGCTGCTCAAAAACAATCAGGATGTGTTCGCCTGGGAACCTGCGGATATGACGGGGGTACCCCGACGGATTACCGAACACATGCTAAACGTGAACGTCCAAGATCGGCCGGTGGCACAGAAGAAGAGAACCTACTCGGCCGAAAAGAACCAGGCCATAGCCAAAGAGGTGGAAGAATGGGTGAAGGCTGGAATAGTTCAGCCGGTGCGATACCCTACATGGATTTCGAACCCGATTTTAGTAAAGAAATCCGACGGTAGTTGGAGAATGTGCATCGATTTTAAGAACCTCAACTCGTCTTGTCAAAAGGATTACTACCCGCTACCCGACATTGATTGGAAGATAGAGTCGGTTATGGGATTCCGGTACAAATGTTTCTTGGATGCTTATAAAGGATACCACCAAGTGCAAATGGCCAAAGAGGACGAGGAAAAAACAGCTTTCTACACCGAGCACGGGACATACTGTTACACCAAAATGTCGTTCGGATTAAAGAACGCTGGAGCCACGTACCAACGGTTAGTGGATTCAGCCTTCCGGTCGCAGATAGGGAGAAATCTCGAAGCCTACGTAGATGATATGGTAATAAAAAGCAAGACTGAAAAGGAGTTGCTGGCCGACATAGCGGAAACGTTCGATAACCTTCGGAGAATTAATATGAAGTTGAACCCCAAGAAATGCTCTTTCGGGGTAGAGGAAGGAACGTTTCTGGGATACATGGTGACATCCGAAGGAATTAGGGCAAATCCAAAAAAAACAAGAGCTATTGTGGACATGCAGTCCCCGAAATCGCTCAAAGAGATGCAGAGTTTAATCGGTAAGCTGGCAGCTTTGAACCGTTTCCTATCCAAGTCAGCGGAAAGGGCGCTTCCATTCTTTGAGACGTTAAAAAATATTACAAAAGAAAATCAGGACGAATATCGATGGACGGACCAGGCCGAAGAAGCTTTTCAAGAGATGAGGAAGATGATCCTCGAGCTTCCTTACCTGGCAACTCCGAGGCCAAAAGAAGACCTATACGCGTACCTCTCGGCATCGAAAGGGGCAATGAGTGGAGTGCTTTTGGTGGAAAGGGAAGGGAAGCAAATCCCAATACATTATGTTAGTCGAACGTTGCACGAAGCCGAACAGAATTATGCTCCGGTCGAGAAGTTAGCTCTAGCCCTACTGCACATGTCTAGAAGACTTCGGAGGTATTTCGAAGCCCATCCAATAAAAGTCATCACCGATCAGCCCATCAAGCAAATACTGAATAAGGCGGAAGCATCCGGGAGAATGGCCAAATATACCGTGGAATTGGGAGTTTACAACATCACTTATGTGCCCCGAAGCGCGGTCAAAGGACAAGTCCTCGCGGATTTCATAACAGAAATACCCATGGGGACATCCGGTCATGACATGAAAGAGGAGGGTAAGGAGATATGTAACATCTCCAATCAGGAACAATGGGTGTTGTATACCGATGGAGCCTCCAGTAAGTCAGGTGCCGGAGCAGGCTTGGTATTGATTAGTCCGGATCAAACGGAGTACACCTATGCTATCCGGCTGAACTTCAAGAGCACCAACAACGAAGCGGAATACGAAGCCTTGCTTGCAGGGTTGAGGGTCGCTCGAAAGATGGAAATCCGGATATTGGAAGTCAGAGTGGACTCCAATTTGGTAGCAAGCCAGATCAACGGGGAATTCGTGGCATCCAAGGATAGCATGATAAAATACCTAGCCAAAGCCAAAGAGTATATCGCATACTTCGATCAGTTCAAAATCCGGAACATCCCAAGGGCGCAGAACCAGAAAGCCGATATACTCAGTAAATTAGCATCCATGGCTTTCGACCACCTAACAAAGGAAACCACAGTTGAAGTTTTAGAAAAGCCATCAACGGAGGAGGAGGTGGTCAACGCCATTGTAGAAGAAGAGGAGGAAAATTGGATGACCCCAATCATTCGGTGCAAGTAAGAAGGCATTTGGCCGGAGGATCAAAATGAGGCTCGGTCTCTCCGAATAAAGATAAACCAGTTTACTATGGTAGACGATGTACTTTTCAAGAAATCCTATTTGGGCCCGATGCTGAGATGTGTCAGACCGCTCCAAGCTAATTATATCATCCGAGAAGTACATGAGGGAGCATGTGGGATGCACTCCGGGCCACGATCCGTCGTGGCAAAGTTAATGCGGCAGGGATACTACTGGCCGACCATGCACCGAGACACCAGGGAAGTGATTCAGAAATGTGATTCTTGTTAGATACATGCAACCGTTCCGAGACTCCCAAAAACCGTACTAACTTCAATAATGGCCCCATGGCCCTTTTATCAGTGGGGCATGGACGTGCTGGGCCTCCTGCCAGAGGCCCCGGGAAAAATCAAGTTTGTTATCGTGGCCATCGACTACTTTACTAAATGGATGGAAGCCAAGCCATTGGTTCGTACGACCGGGAAGGAAGTAAAGAAGTTTGTCTGGGAGAACATAGTATGCAGGTTCGGTTTGCCAAGGGTGATTATCACGGACAATGGAAGCAATTTCATTCACGACCCTTTCAAAAGTTGGTGTGAGCGCCTGAATATAACCCAGATAAACACTGCCGTAGCCCATGCTCAGGCCAACGGATTGGTAGAAAGAGCAAACAAGAGTTTGATGAAGGGGTTCAAGTCAAGGCTTGGTAGGGAAAGAGCTGGATGGGTGGATGAACTACCGAATGTCTTGTGGGCACATCGCACGTCTTTGAAAACGAGCAACGGAGAAACACCATTCAGCCTTACGTATGGTAGCGAAGCAGTCATACTGGCAAAAATAGGGATGCCAACCTTTCGGACCATGGTGACCAATGAAAAAGAAAATGAGGAAGGGATCTGTTTGAACCTAGACCTTCTACAGGAACGAAGGGAGATGGCTGCGATACGAGAGGAAAAGTACAAGAAGAAAGTAGAACAATATTACAACCGAAGGGTTCGTGCCGAATCATTTAAGGTAAGTAAGAATTCACATAAATTTTTCGAAACCAAAGGTTACTACAAATATCTAATTATTTCGTTGCAATTATAATTTGTCTCTACTGTGACTAACGTGTGAAATAAAAATACCTTAACAATATAAGGTAGGTGATTTTGTGTACCGAAGGAATGAAGCAAGCAGGGTTGAAAATCAGGGAAAGCTAGGACCCAATTGGGAGGGACCCTACCGGGTCGTGGAAGCATATCAGACCGGATCTTACAAGCTAGAGACAATGGAAGAAAAGGAAGTGCCACGAACTTGGCATGCTGTCAACCTTAGAAAATGTTTTTTGTAAATGACTTAAATATGCCTAATGTAAACATCCGAAAGGAGTTGTTTGACTATTTTAAATGACAAAGTGCAGTTATCCCACAGTTGGAGGGAAACGATTCATGTTATACATTGAACTCTCGAATCATTTGTTGTTTTCTGAACATAATTAGAAAATGGCCCCCCCGAGAGGTTCACGCCCTCCGGGGAGTGTGTGGTCAATGTTCAAAGATGGTTGATACCCAAAAAGGGGTTGCCATAATCCTGGCGGAAAGGCTGAAACATTTATTACTCTCCGAACATAAGTAAAAAGTGGTCCCTCCGAGAGGTTCGTGCCCTCCGGAGATTAGTGATCAATGTTCATTGTTTTCTGGACATAATTAGAAAATGCCTCCCCCCCTGAGAGGTTCACGCCCTCCGGGGAGTGTGTGGTCAATGTCCAAAGATGGTTGATATCCGAAGAGGGGTTGCCATGGCAAAAAGGCCGGACGGCACCCAAAAAAGGGGTGGCCACATAATCATTTATTGCCTTCCGAACATAAGTCGAAAGTGACCCCTCCGAGAGGTTCGTGCCCTCCGGAGATTGATGGTCAGTGTTCGAGAAGCAAACGATCATGCGGGAAAGGCGAAAGATAAATAACTGCAAGGCGCAGGTAATGTATTACGAACATATAAAAAAAAAAAAAAAAAAAAAAAAAAAAAAAAAAAAAAAAAAAAAAAAAAAGAGAGAAGAAGGGGAAAAGTATTTTGAGAAATAACGAAATGTATAGCATTGCATAATTTCCAGACATACAAAAGGCATTTTGGGTCACACCACCCATCATTACATTCGTCCGAATCATACTAATCATTTACAAAATTAATCTAAAGGCCCAAGGGCCTTACACAAAATTGTTCAAAACAGGGCAAAAGATTTCCAGATGGATCATTCGGGAATATCTTTTTCAACAGAAGGACCTTCGGCAGAAGAATCATTCGGGGCAGGATCAGGAAACAGGACCATTATTTTCGGAAGAGGTCTTTCCGCGGCGTTGCTCACCTTCCGAACAAACGGATATTCCGAAGAAAAAAGTCCATCATACAAAGGATCAAACTTTTTGTCAGTCTCCACGTCCAGATCATCTGTCTCGGCCGCGATTTTGGCAACATCCTCCGGCTTACGACCCACGGAGACAGCCTCTAAGAACCCGGACTGGGAGGACAAACTAAAAGGCTCAGCCAAACATTGTTTGTACTCGTGACTATTCAGAAGCCGACGAACCACCTCCGGAATGAACTCCTTCACCAGCTTATGACGTTCGATTTCCGTCTGGCCTAGTTTAACGGCCAGGTCGGCCCTTTCCTTGTACAGTTTAGAACTTTCCCCCTCCTCGAAAGCAAGTTTTTCCTTAACATCTTTCAACTCAGCTTCCAAGGCCTTAACTCGGTCTGAAGAAACCCTCATCCCTTCATCTCTCGCCTGTTCCAACTAAGAGAGACGACCTTTCAGATCCGATTCCCACACCATACAACCTGCATGCTCGTATTTCAACTTCCGAAGCTCCTCTGCCTCTTGAGCTGCATCCTCGCATCCCTCATGGGTGCGATACAATTGTTTATTCTCTTCAAGAAGGGCCTCATGCCGGCCAAGAATGTCCGAATGAGCGGCCGCACCACGACCCAATAATACCCAGCCTCTTTGAATGGCCTCCGAGTCACCCAAGCTTCGAAAATAAACTCCTCTCGAGGAGTGGGCAGGTTCATCATCAAATCTTTGCAAACAGCCCCTCTATTCAAACAATCCCCTCTTCTGACTGACCAGTCCGGGACAAAACACCGCTGCCGGATCACCCTCGGCCATGACTCTGACCTTGCCACGTCCAGAAGCCTGTACGGAAGAACCCCCTGAAAGGAGAAAAACATAATCATTATCAAAGAAGTGAAGGGGAATGAGAGAAGTGCAGGGTAAGCACAGTTAGACGACTTACCAACATCAGCAGTTCCGGAGGCAAAACTTGATCCTTCCGGTCGACTCCCGATGTCTTCCAAACGAAGTGACCGGATGGGGGTAGGGTTCGGGATGACCTCGACCTCCGGTGAGTCGGGTTCCAAATCCACCATGGGAGTCTCTGTTGGTCTACGACTCTTGGTCGGACGGGTCGCACCGCTACTACCCTCACCATGCTGAACACGCGCTCGCGCCTTTTTAACCCCTGTTCCCCTCTGGGCTCTCAGAGCATCTCGGGTGACGTTCTGCCTTTGTTTTCTATGTTTGGCTTCCAAGACCCGTGCGTCAGCACTCTCGACCCTCGTCTCCTCGGCCGACTTCTCCGGTATATCGGCATTCGAAGGGGCAGGAAAAGTCACGTGCAACTCGTGAGACTCACCCTCACGGTACTCATCACCCTTGACCATTGAAACACCCTCGCGGACCATGGGATTGATCAGGTACTCGGACATCGATACAACTGCAAAAGGGAAAAAGAGCATGAAACAGTTAGAAACAAACATACCTAACGCAAGTCAATTAGGGAAACGAAGACAAGCAATGAAGTCATACCTTTACCCTCGGCATCCTTAAGCGCGGCCCGGTGACCGGGATGCTCCCAATGCGAGGTCAGCCCTACGGCGTAAAGAAAGCCCCTGGGAATCGGAATAAGATCAGTTATATTTGCGGCCAGCTTCTCCGCATCCGCAATACTGAAGTCGCCACTCGGATATGGATCCGAAATATCAGAATCATGATGCCTCCAGGGCATGGCAAAGGGGATCGCCCGTCTATCTATCAGGAAAAAATCATTCTTCCAACCCTTCAGTCCGGTCAGAATCTCCCGGAAAACAAACCTTCTTCTCCTTACCACTTCGCTTCTCGAAAGAAAACCAGTGACCTTGCTTACTCAATTTATAGAAGGCCCGGAATAAGGAAGTGGTGGGAGAGACGTCCAGGCTTCGGCTATACACCTCGAAAAGAGTGGCACGGTGTAAGCCTAGCAGCACCAGCTGGGAGATATGTACCTTGTAATATTTGATGATATCCAGCAAAAAAGTAGAGAAGGGCACGCTAAGACCACCCTCGTAAAAATACTCCACGTACAAACCAATGGCATCGCCCGGCAATTGATCCATCGTCATGTGTGCCGGAGGTAACCTCGGATGCAGATCCCCCGGTATACCCGCGTCCGTCATCACCACATATAAATCTTCCTCGCTCATTTGGGAGGTGTACTTTTGAACATCGAACTTAGGAAGGAACCCCCCGGCCTCCTGGGTATCTTCCTCATGAATTGAGGAGGGAGAATTTGACATGATTAACCGAATGGCAAAATAAAGTCGCTCGGATTAGGAAGAAATGAACCTCTCGGAAAGATGCTACAGAAAGTTTGTCAGAACAAGAAATTACAGTGGTAAAAAACCCATAGAAATGACGCTATTTATAGGCGAAAAGAAAGAATATGAAACGACGTGCCTTGTCAGCGGGTGAGGTGGCATCTCCTCACTCGTGCGATACGCGCGTGGGCACGTGTCGACATCTCAGAACCCCAGTAAAAATGACGGCTATCCTTAAAAAGAGGTAATAATGGTTTTTCACAGTTTGTGCATGGCATCAACTCATCGGATCCCGAACGACCCAAACCTTTCGGAATTAGTAGAATCAGACTTCAAATTTTTTAGAGTATCACAGTATCGGTGAAACCAATACTATGATACTGGGGGAGACATGTTGGCGTATGTGTCCGGACAGCCTAACTCTTCCGGACGCCGGAAGAAGCAAAACCATCCGGTAACGGCCGGAAGACACCTAGATCGTTCGGATAAAGCAGCTGTCAACAATAGGACAAGTGGCATTACCTTTTGACAGATGGCAGCAGCAGACATAATCCCAGGATTCACGGGATTATGTCCAAGACATGTTCCCAGAAAATCCGGCGCCGCCATCACAGGTACCAAGACTGGGTACTATAAATACCCAGCCCATTTACTACTTTCAGGGATCTCTTTTTACCACACATTTTATTATCTATTACTGTTGATACCCTTTCGGTATATCCGATACTTACTCTCACGCCGGAGGTGGGTCCTGGGATAACACCCGGGGCGAGCCTAACGCGTATTGTTGTGTGCAGATACCGAAGGATCCTTGGAGACGTAAGGTATCGATACACAAGCCTCTCGGAAGAACCTTCATTCAGTTCAACCGAAAGGCTTCTTTTATTTGTCAGAAGTGATTGCAAGAAATTACTTCAACATAGGGTTGATCCACCGATGGGCCATAGCGCAATAAATGTCATAACTAGTTTGTTGAGGTGAAGGAACGAGTTTGAGGAAATCTCGTTGAAAGTGTTCAGATGGTTCGAAAGCTCAAGAAGTACTTTGTTGTCTATTGTACAACTAACGTATAATATTCGCAGTACTAGTATCTCTTTTGTTAATACCTGTAGTTTTTCTAGAGTAAGGGTCGGACTTATAAACTTATAAGGTTAAAAGGACTAAAGTAAAACATTACAAAAATAAGGGTCATAAGTAATATACTCGGGTCATCTTGTACAGTCATCTTCTATCTTTCCTATCTGAAAGTCTGAAACCAAACTCCATTAAAATAGCAATCAAAGTTCTATTTTTTCAAAGCTTTAATAATTAGTTCATTAGCAAAAAATTGTTTTTCTCCATCATATAACCAGTTCATAAGATTTAATCACTAAACTTGAGTTTCTGCTAACATCCGGACCTAAAAACCAACTCAAAACAAAAGAAAATTGATGCCTTGGGCCGTAGCCCAGCTCGCCCATGCCCAGGGTCTGGCCTGGGTAATACCCACAGTAATCGGAAACCGAAATCGAAACCGAATTAAATTTGTAATCGAACCGAACTCGCAAAAACCAAACCGAACCGAATTAAATATTCGGTTTCCAGTTTGGTTATGGTTTTGATAAAATGAAAAACTGAACCGAACCGAAAACCGAATCACATAAATGTATATAATTTTTATATATTATAAAAAAATATTAAAACTCTTTCCTAATATGAATATAACATGTTTTAAGCTTGGATTTTTTTTGCTAAAAATCTATATAACTTAATGAAAAAATATATATATATAATTATATAATTCGAGTCAACCCGAAAACAAAAACTGAATTCAAATTCGGTTTCGGTTCGGTTTAATTCAATTTGAATTCAGTTTTACCCAGAAAAGAATTTAACCGAACCGAATAAATCCAACAACCCGATAACCAGTATCGAGTGAACACCCTGTCCGAGAGTTACCAAAAGGTAAAATGACTGCTTCCATATTTTATGTTAAGATGATATATTCACATAGAATAGATAATTATTTGCTTGAAAACCTTATGAAAGTATCACACTATGGTTTTGTTTTTGTTGTTTTTGGTATTGGTATTTTTAAATCATTGCTAAAGCTTTTTATAATATCCTTCTGCTAATTTTTCTACGTACTCAACGATATAATATATTTATTTTTCACTTATTTTATCTCTGCATTCAAATCGTCAATTCTAACATTTATAAGTAAAAAGATTATTAGGCACATCAAGTAGATTTATATTTTTTTTATTTTTTTATCCCATGAAAACACAAGCCCATCATGTGACAAAATTTATGCTCGTTGCTGCATTCATTATACTTTATAAATTTAAAAAATAAGGCCCACAATTGTTACTAGGGCTGTAAACGAACCGGACGAACACGAATGGAGCCTTGTTCATGTTCGTTTATTTAATTTTAACCGGACAAATAAACGAACACGAACACTTAAACGGACGAATTTTCTTGTTCATGTTCGTTTATTAAGAAAATGACTTGTTCATGTTCGTTTATGTTCGTTCATTAAGACACTAAACGAACGCTCAACGGGCATAAACGATCGAACATAAATGAACATAGATAAACAGACATAAAATTTATTAAATTATGCATCTAATATTGTTTAATAAGTGTTGTTTTGTTTAAACAAACTAATTTTAAAATTATAGAATTAAAAGATATGATATACGAACATAAATAAATAAATGAACATAAACGAACGTTAACGAACGCATAATCGGACGTTCACGAACATAAATAAACGGACGTGACTTTTGTTCATGTTCGTTCATTTAACTAAACGATCGTAAAATATTGTTCATGTTCGTTCATTTAATAAATAAACGAACATAAACGAACTTTTTACCGAACAGTTCATGAAATGTTCACTGAACGTTCAGTTCGTTTACAACCCTAATTGTTACCGTGGTCAGCCATAATCAACTCTGGTGCGTCTCCTATACACCGTAAAGGCACGATCACACTTTTCATTAAATTTATAGTTCCAAATGTTTATTTTATCTTATACTAGACGAGTATCCGTGCATAGCAACGGAATTTTATAGCGGCATATAGTTTTAGTGATAAAAAAAAATTTATAGGTTATAAACGAAAAATAATAAAATTTTGAGGATTTGGGGATTAAACATAAGGTTTTGAAACCCGGTTTGGCCCGAGTGTTTCAACCGGTTTAACCGTTCCGGTCAAAAAACGGGTCAACCCGACGGGTTGGGTTGAAAAAACGGGTCAAATTAAACCGTGTCAACCCGCCGGTTTTGAAACGTCTCGGTTTTCGATGTGTATTAATAGTTTCCTTTTAAAATATATGTTTTCAACATTTCCTTTTTTAGTTTAAACTTTTCACTTTACACTTTTTGATTTTTCCTATATATAGTATAGATTTAAAATATATGTTTTCAACATTTCCTTTTTTAGTTTCAACTTTTTACCTTACATTTTGGATTTTTCCTTTATATATAGTATAGATGAGGTTATTGAAAAGCCAATAAGTTAACTTCTTTTTTTAATGGTTAATGAGTTTACTATTGGTGATATGCTTCTTTTTTCTTCGGGGGCTTATTAAGGGGCTTTTGATAAGCTTCTTTTTCTTGGCTTATTAGCCTATTTTTGCAACTTTTTATCATAAGCTAAGCCAAGCACTTAACCTTAGCTTATGAGCTTACTCATCATAAGCCATAAGCTACTTATTATTAATATAAGCCTAAGCCCAAAAGAAAGCTTAGATAAACACCCCTTACATAGACAAACAACATCAGTAGTAGGTAGGGGTGGCAAAACTGGCACGTCGAGCACGTTTGAGTAACGGGCTCAAACTGGCTGTTTTTCGTTATATATATATATATATATATATATATATATATATATATATATATATATATATATATATATATATATATATATAGGGTCCGATTCTAGAGAAAAGTATAATTAGATAGAAAAGCGAGAAAAAAAGTTTTAGGGTAGATTTTGAAAACACTTGAAAGTTTAAGGCAAAAATTAAAAACAAATCAACAAAAGAGGATATCAATCAGATCGTCATTTTTAAGTTCATCCACGAAAAAAGATGAGCTACTCCATCTCCACCTTCTGCACCGTCACCACCACCACCACCACCACCGTCGCCACCGTCTCCACCTTCTGCACCATCAACATCACCATCGTCTGCACCGTTACCACCACCACCACCACCGTCGCCACCATCTGCACCAGTAAAACCGATCAAAAAAACTCCAAATATTATAAAATTCTGATCAAAATCCGATCCAAATAATTGTGAAAGCAGATATTTTATATTTCAGATTATCAGAAAAATGAGGAAATATGTTACGCCTTCAGTTTTATGTTATTTTTATATATTCAGGAATCGAATGTGAGAACTCAAACAATAGTAAGTACATAATTGTTAATTGTTTAATTTTTATGTTATTTTGTGCATCATTGGGTATACTATATCATAATTAGTATTTTTGTGAATATGTGTAAAATTAGGGCATCTGTGTAGATTCATAACTGTGTGTATAAAAATGAAATTTAAATGAATATGTGCAAAAAATTATGTTACGGTATTAGTTGGTTGAATTAATGCATCATGATTATACATTATGTAACTAGTGTACATTTTAATGCATCAGCAACTCATGTTATATTAGTATAATTAGAGTGTCGCGTGACACGTTAAGGCATCCTGAGTGTATGAGAAAAGCATCACGTTATACGTTATGGCATCTGTTTTTTCATTATTACATATGAAATAAGCGTTAGCGCATCTGTTAGTATGATTAGGGCATCACTTGTCTTGTTAAAACGTTTGTTTGTGTTGTTAGTGCATCAAAAAATATGTTACGGCATCTGTTAGTTTGACAAGAGCATCATGTTATAAGATAGGGAATCTATTTGCTTAATTATTGAATCTAAAATAAGCGTTAGCACATGTGTTAGTATTTGCATGATTAGTGCAGATTTAGACATATTAAGGCACGAGTGTGTATGTTTACTGCATCTGTTTGTATTTTAGTGCATCATTGGACATACCTTGGGCATATGTTTGTATGTTTAGTGCATCAATGATCATATTAGAGCATCAGTGAGTATGATCATACATATTAAGGCATCAGTGTGAATGTTTAGTGTGAATGATTAGGGCATCAATGAACATAATAGAGCATCTATGAGTATGATTAGAGCATCTATGAGTATGATTAGTGCATCGAAAAGGTAGATATTAGGGCATCTGTGCGTATGATTAGTGCATAAAAAAGGTAAATATTAGAGCATCTAGGTATTGCTTTTGTTGCATGGGGTCTCGGACCATTGTTACGTTCGTGTAGGATGTGTACATTACAAATGTTGTCAAGCAACGGATTCTTCTAAATTTTGTTCATTCATTGTCTACCGTTTTTGCATTTTCATATTGCTTATCCAGGTAATAGCCTATCGTGTTATCAGTTATCTTTAGTCTGCTATCAGTTATCTTTTTTGGCCTGCTATTAGTTATCTAGTGGTTTGAATGGTGTCATTACATTACTGAATTTAGTCTTCTATTAGTTATCGTTTTTGGTCTACATTTGTGTACATTTTACTACATCTTTATAGTAATTGGATTATAAGCAGGTTGCATAATACAAATATTGGATGTGTACATTTTACTGCATCTGTGTACATTTTAATGCATTTGTGTAGCTTATTTAGTATAGTATATCAAGTTTCTGTAATGAATCTCCTTAGTACCCTGTAGTTTATAAATTTAAATCTACCACTCATTATTCTGATGGTTATTAGACAATGAAGTCCAGCCTACTAGCGTCAATAAATAAGTAAATAAGCACATCAATGAGTATTGTGAACAATCCACCAATAAACTTTTGGTACCTAGTTGAATGCTTTATTAAAGCATATGTTTGCATGTTTAGTGCATCCATTTGCATGTTTGGAGCATCTGCTAGGAAATATTAGTGCATCCATTTCCATGTGTCTGATCAGGCCGTTGATCCAACGCGTGAACCTTGTGCAATATCTTATTGGTTTTTTTTTGAACCCTTTCATTTCTTGGTGGTTTTTTCTGCATTACTGAGGGTGTATTTGGTTTGATAGTGTTTGGATATGTATGGGTTTGAAAATTTGTGTTTCTTACCCGTAAAATTAGGCATACATCATACCCACCTAATGGGGTTTATGAACCCATTCCCATTCCCCTCACCTCTCAAACCCACACCTGTGACTACTTGGTGCAAACCAAATGCTACCTAATGATCACCCAACTTCTGTACTTTAATTCAATGTACAAGCATTCAGTTGGCTTTACACTAGTTTCTAAGCTCACAATTTCTTGCAGGTGGATTCAGTTGAATTGGATGAAGTGCTCTCACAGGGAGCCTATATGCTTCTGTATAGTAGGTACGTGTTTTCTCACAAAGAGCATGTAAACCGTGTTTTTTGCATACACGGTTTTGTATTTATCACCGTTATATTAGCTGGCTAAACTAATTGACATCTGCATGTTTGTTTCTTTCCAGAGTCTCTGCCAGAAGGTCGTGCTTAAACCCTGTTGTGGAAACTTCTAAAAAAGAGGAACTTAAAAAATCAAACGCATCTCAAGAAAAGGCGTTAGTTGTAAGTCAACCTCTCGACTGTACGTTGACTGCTGAGTCAGCTGATACCACTAGCGAATGTGGCATGGATTTGTCACCTGTTTTGACTTCTCCTAAGTCATCTGACAGTGCCATGGACATAGATACAGTAGATACAAAAACAGGTTCTTCTGCTTCAGGGGACGATGAAGTTTGTGACAATGGTGGTGTGGTTCCTATTGAAGAAGCTACTTTGCCTGTTGAAGATAATAATTGTTTTACAGAAACATCTACTCGGGAACATACGGAACCACCATTGCAGGTGTGCAGTACTGAAAATGATTCCATTCAGAATAATGTCTGTGATGATATTCAGAATGCCTCGAGTTCTAGCAATGGTGAAGAAGCTAATAGAATGGATTCTGTAAGCATTGAATGTAAGCCCGAGAAACCCAAGTCCACGGTGGCATCTCCTATTGGTATGGAAGATGAATCTAGGAAACCAGTAAAAGCAAAACTGAAGCCACTCATTGCCCCTGGTTTCCTCGGGAAATGACCCCGGAAAATTATCAATACCAAGAAAGACGTACCGGTCAATGGTTTCAAGAACATTGATATTGCAGAGTCAAATGGTGAATCTTATTGGTTTCAAGAACATTGATATTGCAGAGTCAAATGGTCAATGGTGGTCCAATTGTTTAACGCTTATTTTGTTATTTCTTTTATATCTTATTGGTTCATGTTGCTGATTTCTTTTGATGATTCTTCTAGTGTAGACTAGAATGGGAGATTCGCCATGGCAGTCTTTTGGGCATCAAATATTTGGTTGTTGTGCGCTAGGTACTCTTCTCATGGCCACAAACATTATAATACGTTTTCTTAATTATCTGCATGAAACATATCTAATTCAAATTATGTTCTTGTTAAGATTGTAGTCGCTTTGTGTCAATTGAGCTAGTGTTGATATGATGGTTGTTTAAAACAGGAAATTCTTCCTGATTTGCTTGGTCGTGTCCTTCTTGCTTGTGAAGCTGGTCTTGAGGATCCAGATGATGATGTAAGAGCAGTTGCTGCTGATGCGTTATTTCCCACTACACGCGCCATTGTTTGACTTAGTGGACAAATGTTGCATTCTATTGTGATGCTACTGTGGGATGTCTTGCTTGACTTGGACGATTTGAGCCCATCCACTAGCAGGTAATCTTTTTATTTCGTTAGTTTAACTTTTCTTTGATGAGAATTCGAATTTTGTTAACAAACTTGAATTAGAATAGGAAGAATGTCCATTCCAAATTGCTGCAGAATAGGATTTTATTCATGAAATTGATCCAGATATCATAATTGGTTATAATAAGGTCGTTTAGGCTTTTACTATTAAGATGGCACATTTTTAGATTTTTGCAATCATAAACTAATTAAATTTCAGATTTAACTAATTAGATTTAATAATGCCATTTATCATAGTATTGGCTGCAGTTATTGTTTGTTATTGAGTGAGTCAAATGGCCAAAGTTCATAGTTTATATTAAAGCTCATATCAATCAGTTTTGGAGACAAAAGCTGCATAAGGATGCATGTTTCATTTTAGTTATTTGGAAGCTTGAAAAACCACAGAATTATTATAAACATCAATTGATACTGGTATAATAGCAGTTAGAGGTAAAGCGTGGGAAGATCTCGTTACACTTTATCGTTACACAGAATTATTAAGGCATCTGTTTGAATATTTAGTGCATCCATTTGCATGTTTAAACATCTGTTTGGATATATTAGTGCATCCATTTGTATTGTAAGAGTTTCGATAATGGCTCTGTTAAGGCATGATCTTTGCTCACAGAAAAGAGTTCACGATAAGTTGTGGTTGTTGTATAGCACTATAGCTGTCAATCACTCACTCTAGGTATACAACCAAGAACGGGTACACAAATTTTATAAACACCCTGGTTTCTTTTTGATAAACACCCTGGTTTCTTGCAACATCTGATTGTATCTATACTATGGAAGTGATACAAAGGCTAATTTGTTTTCCACACTGCTTAGTCTGGAATTAGATTCTTAGTTTGAGGATAAAGGATGCAGGTTGTAAGTTTCTTGCTTTTTAAGAATTTGATTATATTCAAATTAGGAAAAAGCTAAAGACATTGGAATGATTGCTTTAAGATGTTGCTATTTTCTTTTTGCTTTTTAAGTTTTTAATTATATTCAAATTATGAAAAAGCTAAACACTTTGGAATGATTGCTTTAAGTTGTTGGCATTTTCTTTGGAGCCAGGTTGATCTTTTGGGTGATGAAGTGGAAACACTTTTGGGGCTTCTTGAGAAGATATATATAGCTCTTGATCATTACTCGCCGGTCTTGCAACATTACCCTGGGGTAAGATGATAATCAATCTGTGTCACAAGCATGTTATTGTTTCCTACCCATCCTTTTTAAACACTACTTTACTGTCAGTATTCCTACTCCCTTAGTATGTGCTCAGTATCATACCTATAATAGTGTGCACAGTTTCGACAAAAAAGAATTTCAAATGTAGACATGACTGTTTCAACTCATTTACTTACGATTTGGATCACGTATTGTCTACAAGGGTAAAATCGGAAAAAAAAAGAAAAGAAAAGAAAATGGGTGAAATGTTTCTGAAAGTGATCTTTTAATGCATATAACCCCCTAAATTTTAATTTGAGATATTTACTATATTATGATGATAGTAATATAGTTTTGTAATCATATTTGATGCATCAATTATTTAGAAAATAAAAAAATTGGACCAAATAGTGCTTCGGGCCAACCCAATCAATCTCATTTCAACATGTACTAAAAGATGACTGGTTTTAACACGTCACCCATCCTTTCTGGCCTGCCCATCTTGCCACCTACAATCAAATTGGCTATTTTTTGTGATTTACCAAGTTAATACAAGATGTTGAGTTGTGAATGTGATTTAATAACAAAATATTGCTGTCAAGCTTATGTGTATACATTGCTTTGCAGGTTATGGAAATCTTGGAGCTGGTTAGGAGAGAATTAAGTGGTGAATCTTTGATAGCGCATTGAATCCATCTTTGAGCGAGGTTGGTTCTCTTATACATCGTCTAGCCTACTTTACTTCGAATTAACCCACTGACATTTATCCAGTAGCTTGGAAGAATTATTGATCTTCAATAGTTGTCTAACCAGGAACCATGATGACTGATTTTTTGTTTGTTGGAAGTTGAACTTGAAACTATGAAATGGGACCATAATTGAAACAAATTTCTTGTCATATATTTGCACGTTTTTTAGATTTAGATTTTATTTTTGTGTCTTCCTACAGGTGGTAATTTCAACCCATTTCACTTATGAATGAAGGTGGTAATTTGGTACCAGGCAGATCCGTACTTGAGTTTGATTGAAGATTGCAAGCTCACTATTGGACCTGGATCAGGTAGTATAAGTTTTGGGTCTAAGGAAGACGATAGGGCTGCTCTAAAATCCCTTTCGGAAATAAAGTTCACAGAGGATCAGTCAATAGAATCCTTGTATGCACACCAGATAGACTTTCGGAGCTTCTTTCTATGGAGGCTATTGATATTTCTGGCGTTTGTTCACTGGTACTTTTCTCACATTGTTCTATATCATCCAATCCTAGATTGCTTTTTCAATGCTTCTTAAGAAGGAAAATATGCAGTTTGTTCACTTCATTGTGCCTTGTTACACATGCAGAAGGCAAAGGAAGAGCCAATAAGTTAGAGGAAGCTTGCCGATTTTATTTAATAGAAAATGGCTTTCCACCTGCAGGTGGTGTTCCTGGTGTTGTCCGTTACTCAATTGCGATTGCCATTTTGGCAACTGGGATTGATTATGATGCTATAAACGTAATCAGGGTTGAGCTTACCCGCCTGCTTCTTGAAGATTCAAAAGCTACTATTCCAGATCTTTCAAGTCCTTATAGTTGGTGGCCAGTCTTTGTTATACCTGGATTGCTGTGTATTGCAAGTTCAGTTGTTTTCGTTTTATTTTTCGATCGAGGAGACTATTTGATTGAGGTTGATACTCTTTTGATTTATATTTTAATTACTAGGATGTGAAAAGTTAGATTAGGAATTATATATGTTTTGTAATGCTTGTTGTGCATTTATAAAAACTCAATGTACAAAAAATCATACAGAAAAAAAAAATGAAACATAAGTCTGATTCTACTTCATAGAAAGTGGTATACAAAATTAAATGAAATAGGTCATCTTTGTAAAAGATATACAAAACAACCCTTGGAAAATAAAGAAAGTAACAAATAGGCCCCTCTAGTTGAAAAAAAAAATAGGGGGAATGAAGGGGGTGATTTGTACACTTTTCTCACTTTTCTACCAAAATAGACCTTTCTCATGAACCAATATATATATATATATATATATATATATATATATATATATATATATATATATATATATATATATATATATATATATATATATATATATATGTCTTTGTTATTGTATGTAATATGATTTCAATATTATTTTGGAAGCATTGGTTTAAATTTTGTTTGTGCTTACTTTCCGCTGGATCATATGACTTGTACCAAACTGCCAACAATGAGTTACTTGATTTGAAAATAGGCTTTTTTTTTTTTTTTTTTTTTTCTGCTATCACGTTGGTAAAGGGGTATACGTCTTTTTCTACCTTTGGTAGAAATGGAAGCAGACTCTCTACCTTAGGTAGGGGTGAATTGTCTGTATCTCAACCTCCCCATACACCATAGAAGATGGTATTGAGACCAATAACACGTGAAAGACGGTATTGTGAGTTAATTACTCTACTTTACATTGGCAAAGGGGTAACTATATCAATTTACATGATTTATCAAAGTTTTAATATGTAAATTATGTATTCTCTTGATTAATTGTAAACTAGGCAACTTTCAAAAACATACACTATATTATTTTTTTTTAAAAACACGTTTTGTATTTCAAAAAAACACACGCTTTGTATCAAGGGTCGAACCAGAATGACGATATCACAAGTATAATTATTTGCCGTTATAAAACATCGCTTTGCGCGTGTATAATCCTTAAAATCTCACATTTAATCATCATGGCTGTGCTTCATCACGGCTATAACGTGGGACAAAACAAAAATGAGAAAATCAACAATGGAATCGGAAACCCGAACCAATAAACGAGAATAAGTTTGAGTCGCCTATGTAAGTAGATTGAAGAAATACGATTATCTACTGATCGATGATTTGCCAGCGTAGTGCTATTTTAGAAAGAAACTAGATTGTTGTACCATATGCATTGGTCATTGCCCTTATATCATTGATCAATCGAACCAAATTCATAGATGATGAACCCAAATCCTTTATTGAATCGTTGGCCAGATCTTTCCAACTACTTGTTGAATGTGTAAACACTGCTAGTGTCATGTCCATGACATCCCTTATTGCCTTTTCAACGATATACCGATTGCTAGTATCTTTAATGTCTATCCCGACCTTCCATACCTCTCCAACAAATCGACTATTTACTTGTTGGTCTGTGTAGAATGGCCAGCATATCATTGGAACACCCTGAACTATACTCTCCATCGTCGAGTTCCATCCACTATGTGTGAAAAATGCACCAATGGCTTGATGTGCAAGGACATCTTCTTGTGGCGCCCAATCTACTATACACCCTTTTTCTTTTGTATAATCGAGTAGTTCACTTGGAACCTTAGCCTCGTCATATCCACCAGTGATAGACCCTGGACGTCTCACCCACAAAAATGGTTTACCGCTATTAACCAAACCATGCCATATTTCAAGTCGTTCGCTAACTGTCATGGTTGCAAGACTGCCCATGCTAACATAAACAACGGATTTAGGAGGGTGTTTCTCTAGCCACGTCAAACAAGTGTTATCTTCCTTCCAAACACTGTTCGAGGAGGAGGTTTCTAGTGATGTTGATGTAGTGTTTGCCATGAGTCGTTCTTTGTGGAGAGCGTGTAATGGGCCTATAGGGTAAATATTTGGACAAAGGTTTCGCATGTGTGGGAGTATGAGACCATCCAATTGTTCGAATGTGTTGAGTATAAGACCTTGAGCTAGAGGAATGGTTCGAGCTTCTTCTAAAATGGATTTAATTTCAGGGTTTGATAGGTCATTAGTACGACAGAAAAGAGCAAGGTCCCGTTTTCGTAGAATATGTTCTGCTCCAGGTACATTTTCTACTAATTCATCTAAATCATTACCTAATGAACATGAAAAAATGGATGTCAATGGCGAAAATAATCAAATAGCAGTTAATTAGATGCGAATATTCTTTCCATCATTTTCATTTTTTTTAATCATCTTGTCCTAAATTAATCATGGTGGATGCTACTTCATACATAGTATAGCATTATATATGTTAGTCGTTGCTTATAGAGTATAAAAAAATTTATGTATATTGAAAATAGATTTATAAAATGACAATTATTGTATAGTTCTGCAATGTGACATGACATTACAAATTGATAAATCTTTGTAAAAGATCTGTTGTGTTAATTAGAAACTCTGTCCCGCTTTAAAAAGGAAATATTAGACACTCAAGCATAAGTACTATACGCACCTTTGAACGGAACATTCCCAGCCTCAATAAGATTTACAAGATTGAAATAAGAAGTCCACAAGCAACATGGACTAATTGTTTCAAAGCAAATCACTGGAGTTGATGTCTCAATACCTATTTCCACAACAAAACTTAACAGCGCATCTGGTATAATCACCGTCACGGGTCGCTTAGATCTTTTACTCAAAGAACCGGAAACCATCATCTCCTGAAAAAGTGGTTTAGTAACAATGTCTATAGCATTCATCACCTCAAAAAACTGGCCACCGGAGACAGGGTTTTCATGCTCGAGTCCATCAGGGATCGTCTCAAATTTGAAGTTGGGGTAGCGTTTGAAACGGGACAATACATGGCTGTGACGGAGGAGAGGGCGATGAATGTGGCTCGTGTTAAGAAATGTGACATAAATGCCCGAGAAACACAAGAGCTCAGCTAACTTTAGAGCACAGTTAACCGGGCCTTGAAATGGGATTGGAAAGATTAGTACATGAGGTTCGAGTGGGATCTTGGCATTGTTTTTTCGATCGTTTTCGTCCATTTTTTTTTTGGCTAGATTTCGAGCTCTTTTTGTGGGATAGTTCAGGTGATCGGTATGAAATGAACCAAGTACCAAAATGTGTATAAAATATGAAGAGATGTTAAATAAACAATGCAAGCATGTAAAATGACCACATGATGGACGGCGAAGCAAGATATTCCCTATGACTATGACTATGACTAGTGGGAATAAAGTAATTTTTTTTTTTGAGAATGTGACTTTCAATTTTTGGTTTAGAGAGTCGCACCTATCACGAGGCAGGCCCTCATCCACCACATACCCAGACTATGTTGTCTTAACCGGGCCCACGCTGGCGTAGTGTGGATTCAACGGCTTCCGCCCAGAAACCGTACTGCCTCCACACGAGAATTCTCGCTGGAGTAACAGCCGGATGAAAAACCGGGGCCGGCTCGGATTCGAGTCTCCGCAACTAATGGCTCAAAGACTCTCCTCTTCATTGCCTAATACCGACAGGGCATTGTGGTCCAAAAGTGAGGACTTCCCGGTAGGTCACCCATACCGGTACTACCTCACCTGGGCACGCTTAACTGAATAAGCTCTACCCAGTGGACCACAAGCCCATTGGTGTGGGAATAAAGTAATTACTTGTTGCTTCCTGCCACATAAGTACTCCCTCCGTCCCAAAATTATTGTCACCGACAAAAAATATATTCTTTTAAAAAATGTCACTATCACTACTTTCTCTCTCTTACTTTTTTGCCAAATGACAAGTTTACCCTTAACCAATTAATTAACACTTCTTTAAAGTTTGCAATATTAATTTCAACCTAGGGTAATATAGTAAACTTTACCAAACTCCACTATCTATTCACTTTCTATTTTGGGTATGTGACAATAATTTTGGGACGTCCGAAAAAAGAATAAGTGACAATAAAATTGGGACGGAGGGAGTAGTAGTTATCTACCGAGAGCAGGGATGGCAAAAAAATCCGTATTTGACAGGATCAAATCTCCAAACCCGATTTGACTAAGGAATCTTCAAGTTGACTAAGGATGGGGACGGGGAATCCTTGAATTATAAATCTCCAACCCCGAACCCGACCCTGAACTTTTTAATGTACAAATAAGTATAAATTATATGTATATTAATACTAAACGTATTTATATATGTATATGTTATTGAGTATTGACAAGTATTATACTTAAAGTGCATGCAATTAGGGGTGTCATTCGGGCCGACCCGACCCGAACCCGACCCGAACCCGAGCCGACCCGAGTCAATTCGGGTCAACCCGAATTGACCCGAATTTATATTCGGGTCAATCGGGTTGACCCGAATTGACCCGAGTTCTAAACAAGGTCGGGTTCGGGTATGTTTTTAGGAGCCTTGACCCGACCCGAACCCGACCCGAACCCGATTGACCCGAGAAAACTAACAAATTATAAGGCAAAAACTCGGGTTGACCCCAAACCCGAGTTGACCCGACCCGAGTTGACCCGAGACCCGAATTGACCCGACCCGAGTTGACCCGAGTTCAAACAGGGTCGGGTTCGGGTAATTTTTTAGGGGTGTTGACCCGAGTTGACCCGACCCGAGTTGACCCGAACCCGACCGGGTCAACCCGAATCACACCCCTAAAGTGCATGCAATGTTAAGCATTAACTATGTATTTTTCAACCAATATTTTGTCCGAATACACTCATTTGATGCACTTTATTTTTATATTATATGTGATGTTTCAATATATAAAATGCTTTAAGGTTGAATGACATTTTAATTAATCTAACTATGTGTTATTACAAATAATGTCAAAAACGTCATTTGCATTATTCGGTCTCTATACGTTTTGATAATCACAAAATATAAAAACATGTTACGTAAAACTACACTTAATAAGTTTTTAATCGAGCAAACTCGTTTCGACAATGTTTTAACTACAACATCACTTAAGGTATGAACAAACACTATACCAATTTAGTGTTGTGATCAAAGAAGTTATTTTTCTTAAAACCTCACATTTTTATGTGACAAAACATTTTGACAAAAGTATTTTTGTAATTATAAAGAAATGTTTTAATAAGAAAATAAATTTGAATTTCAAAATTCTCCAACGGCTAGTTTTCCCACCCAAATTAGATAAAATTTTCACCAGATAAATTTTTACCACACCAGGACAAAAATAGGAGCGTCTTAGGCGACAGTCACTTAAATAGGCGACGGTCCCTTATATATACGGGACCGTCCAATGTTTACGGGACCCGCTCCTCCTGGTGCCTATAAATACTGCATTATTCCCTGCAGAAAATTAACCCTCTTTGCACAAAAAATATTATGTTCTTTCTTCCTTCTTCTTTGAACACTATAAGTGTTGATATGTGTTTATAAGTGATCTCCTCTATCTCAAAGTGCAAGAGAAGAACGCTCGTATTCGTCAAGAAACGAAGTGTTATAGATTAGTCATCACGCACACGTAACTTGTGTTACGATTCTCTTCTTCCTCCAAACTCTCTCATTTGTCTATATTGTATATTAGTGTATCCGACTTGTGTGTGAGTCGAGATTAGGTGTGTTAGTGTAGACTTGGACAAAGTGTGAGTCCATGTTTAGGTGTGTGAATACTAGGACTTGGTGTGAGTCCTTGTATCGGTGTGTGAAGACTAGGATTTAATGTGAGTCCGTGTATTGGTGTGGACTAGGTGAAAGTCTGTGAAGTGAAGTGTGAAGACTTGGACCGTGTGAAAGTCCAAGAGGACGGTGTGTACGTCCGTGTGAAGACTTGGATTGTGTGTAAATCTAAGTCGACAAGGTGTATGTCCGTGAAGTGTGTGTAGATTGGTTCTAGCTAGGATTAGGACTCGACATTCCACTTACACTCTGTTCCCGAGTTCTTATTTGGAGAGAAGAGAAGAGAAGTGGAGAGGAAACTGAAAAAAAATCACGTTCCCAAGTTTTTTTTGGAGAGAAGAGAAGAGAAGAGGAGAGGAAATTATGGCAAAACTTCTCTCCTAATCTTCTTCCCAAATTGGGATGATTTGGAGAGAAGAAGGTTTTGAAGCCATTTTTTCTTACATGCCCTTTCTTTTCTCTCCAACTAGGGAACACAAAATTAAAAATCATTTTTTTTGCCTCTCCTCTTCTTTTCTCTCTTGTTTCCTCTCTTCATTTCTCTTCTTTCCGTTTTATACTCGGGAACAAAGTGTTAGTGTCGTAAATTGGTGTAAGAGTTGGTGTACGGTTTGCTCCGCCTGAAGGGAGTTTGTTGACATAGTGATTGTGAACTCTCGAGTGTGATACTCGAGGAGTGGAATAAGGCGAAGAGTGAGCTTCGTGCCGAACCACTATAAATCTCCGTGTCTCGGTTTGGTTGTTCCTTTCCTTTATCTCTTGTTTATATCTTGTTTACTTTACGCATTATTATTGTATTCATATACATTTGATAAGATATCACATAACTTCGAATCAAACGATTTTCAAAAAGAACAAAAATGATCTAAATATTCTTAAAACGCATTTATAAACGGTGAAACTATTCAACCCCCCCCCTCTAGTTTCTACAATTGGTATCAGATCGGGCCACTCAAGAGCTTTAAAATATACTGTATTTTAAAACTTAAATCAATCTATGGAGTCTGAAAGATATCTAGAAGGGCACTTTTTTCACGAACCACCATTTTTCGAAAACAATAATTTTATTTAATGGAAAAATAGATTCGAAAATTATGTGAAATTAATAGATCAAGATCTTTGGCATGTTATTACAATTGATGATTTTCAACCAACGGAAATAAATTTTGAAAATCAAAGTGATGATTTTAAAAGAAAATTTTACAAAAATGTTGAAGATAAAATAATGATTTACAAAGCTTTGCCGAAAATTGAATATGAAAGAATTTTAATGTGTCAAACGAAAAATGATATTTGGAAAAATCTTTCAAACTTTCATCAAGAAAATAGTCAAGCCAAAGATAACCAAATTGATCTTAAACAAATATATGAACAATTCGTCACTTATGAAGACGAATCAGTAGATAGAACTTTAGATAGATTAAATACAAGTGCTACTAGTTTAAATGTTTTCAATGAAGGAAATGCCATCAAGGACTACATGAGTAATTTGCAAAGATAACTCATTGGAGAAACGTGGAGTGATACTGATAAAGAAGACAACGCTTGTCCTGAATACGAAATATGTCGAATGGTTGGAACTTCAAATGAGGTACATTCCGAAATCGAACATTTTTGCTATGACACATTCATTCTAGAAATTTCTAAATTAGAAAGTGATTTTGAACATCTTTGCAACATGAGTATAAAAACATCTCCGGAAAATGAATCTTTAAAGTCTTTTGAAATTAAATTGGAAAAAGAAATCATTTTGGGAGATAAAATGTCTAGACTTGAAAGTGGTATAGAAATTGATCTAGAATGTAAAATGTATCAAGATCATAAAATTGAAATTAAGAAGCTTAAGGAAAAGGCTAATAAGTTAGCTAAATTTGAAAAGAGTTCTCGGTCACTTAAGGATTTACTAATTAGTCAAAAGGCATTCGGAGATAAAACGGGTCTAGGTTTTAATTCATGTGAGGCATCAACAAGCAAATCAAAACAAATTAAATTTGTGAAACATCTTAGACAAATCTAGATTTGTTATTTGGAAAACTCAATGTTTCTAAAATCTTGTTTATCACTAATGAATTTTAAATAAAATATCTCTAAATAATATCTTCTATAACTTGGAATAAAATTCAACAAGACTTGTTATTCCCTGACGACATCCTCGTCTTAAATATGTAAATGCAAAGGATGTTTATCACTAACCATCTTGGACCCATGAGAAATTGGGTACCAAGTTTTCTTGTGAGTTATTTCTTTAGATGCACGAGGGAAGCAACTTAAAGATATGAATATCTATTCATACTCTCTTCATACGTGGGATAATTCTTTATTACTCAAACCTTGCTTCACCCATAACATCTCTCACGGTAATGTATCTTTAGGAAATGCTATTGGCAAAGGTACGCTTTCTCAAAACCGTGATAGCCTTACTTGCTACGTACTTGCTAGTGACATGATAATTGTTTGACTGAAATCCTATGTGCTTTAAATCTATATGTGGTAGATAAAATTTAGGAAATTAGACTCTTTGCCTAAATGCTTATCCCCCGTAGGATCTTAGTAAATTTTTGGAGATAATGGTCTTGTTACAACCATTATCGATAGCCGACTACGCAATCGCCGAAAAGGCACGTCTATCAATCACTATGGATGACACAAACTCTTAACGACCTCGACATCTCTTCTATTTCTCGTCTACGACTACTATTCTATTCCTCTCCTTGTCTCTATTCTCTATAGACATGATTGACCTCGGAATAACCCCATTCAAGTCTCGCATTTGAATCTCGTCTCATCCATATCTCTTCTATACTTCTTCTGTCTCAACTCTATTCCAACTCTATATTCAGCATCTCATCAACCTCCTCACCTAAAACAAGTCTCTTCTATTTCTTCTGTCTCGATTCTCCTCAATACCCATTCCTTTAGACTACTTGTACGTGTCTTGTTTCCTCTATTCCTCCTATTCCGTGTCTAGTATTTCATATCATCTAAAATACTTAATCCTAAGCGTCTTCAACAATTTTCCTTTCATAAAACTCCAGTTAAAAACTAGTCACAAAATTTCTCTTTCAAAACCATCTACTGGCGACGGTCCCTCAAATACCGACGGTCCTAAGACGGTCCTCCACATTTAAGGGACCGTCACCAGTTTTCTCATGATACCCGTTTTTCTTTCACACTTTCAGAAAA
>CP139507.1:369973597-370043007 GCA_021014915.2 Artemisia tridentata subsp. tridentata
CGGGGGAGTTTATACGGACCCTCCCGGGGGGGGGGGGGGGGGGGGGGGGGGGGGGGGGGGGCTCGCGGGCTCTGTGGATTGCGGGTTTGTACGGTGTGCATCGCGGTTTGTACATTTTGACCAAAACCCCCTATTGTCACATCATAGGGGGGACTTAATAAGATAACCTTTTGAACCATGTGACTAATAATTAAAGTTTTTTCTAGCTTTGTGATAATCATAGTAATATACTAGGGGTAATATGGGAAAGTTGTACAAATCGGTTTCTGAAAATGGATAATTATGTTAAGATACACCAAAATGGAAAGGTAAACAATCATTGGAGAAGGAGGAATTTTATTTTAGGGTAGCATTTTCGCTAAGTTCATATCTTGAGTTCAAGTGTAGTCACTAATGTGGGCATCACATGTAGTGTCGAACGCATACAATCATGGCTCACGGTAGTTCTCCTAAAGTGTGGAACATCAATCCGAATGTCTTTCGAAAACATTGTAGCACACGCATTGCCCATTTTCTTTTCTAAAGAGTGCAGACATCGATTAATGTTTTAGTTGAGAAGATCCTCTTCTATATTAATTACATGAGACTGTCAACCTGATTTCTCTCTTGAATGGTTACCAACGTCAATTCTGTGAATGAACTTGATAATATCTCTGTTAGTACAAATCTTGGGCTATCCGACCAGACCTAGGATAGACTAGCTCTTGGCGGGTACAGATCTTGTGCTAAGTACTTCAGAAAAAGCACCACCGTTAGTCTTACCGCGGAAGAGGGCTTCCGCGGTTGGCCTCCAGTGTGAGAGTAAGTATATTGTTTGAGATATGAGGTGTAAGTGCGGACTAGGTGGAAGTAAATGCTGTCAGTTGAGAGTAATAAATGAGATGGAGGTATTTATACTACCCATATACTTACTGTATCTGCCTCGGGACTCTGCGAGTTGACTTACGCCTTACCGAGTAGGTAGGTGTCAGAGCAGAGCCGAATTGCGCCATACCTAGCAGGTAGGTGTCAGATCAAGTGGGAGACACAATCCCACAAGATCTGGCTTTTGGCAGCGTGGTGATCCGGCTGCGGCCAATGATGTGTTCCGGCCCGGCCTAGGGAGACCGGGGCATGTTCTTGTCCTGGCTTGGCAAGACTGGAGTCTATAATGTGTATTTGTCCGTCTTGACTCTGCCGCGGTACAAGTTATAAGCATGCCCGGCCCAGTATGCTGGGTCCGGGGATACTATACACGATCAAGTCCCCCCAGTCTAGTATACTTGTTTGGATTAAGGGCAAGTGTTCTAGACTTATTTAGAAGTTCTGCGGCTTGTTGAATAGACTTTTGTAGCATTCGCGGTTGATATTGCCACGTGTCCCATATTGCTGACTAGATATTCCACTTTCCGCGCGTGTTAGTGGTGACAGCCTGTCATTGGTAGTCGCGAAACGTTTTTCACCCACTTATTTACTGACTGATGTGACGTTTCTGCGGCTGACCGTTCGTTTTCTGCGACAATCTTGACGGTTCATCTGGGTAGATCTTTAACCGTTCAATAAGTATCCGGGGACGTGGCCATGTTGTGGCCGTCCGATAGGCGTGATAGCACGTGTGTGTATGTGGCTATAAATACCAAGATTTACACCACTGTTATTCTTTTTTCACACACAGTAATTATTTTTTCTTCTCTCTAGAAAAGTACATCTTCCGCCTTCATTCCTCTTGCTATCTTTATTTCCGGACTTAGATTTTCAGGTTAGGTTTCTCTCAAATTCGTCTTTTGATTATTTAGAATGGCTCCTGAACATATAAGTAGTGTGACTTCTAAGCTTTCTCAGGAAGATGTAAATGATTTTTTGTAGGAAATATAATATTCCGGGCCATCTTTTGCCTGAAGCGCCCGGACCCCTGGATTCTATTAGAGATGCTCCGGAGGGGAAAATAGGAGTATATACTAGATTTTTTGAGTTAGGTAATTTGAGGATTCCTATTTCATTGTTCTTGCTTCGCGTTCTAGAGTACTTCCAGATCCATTTGTCTCAGTTGTCTGTTTTAGCGGCCTGTAGGATTAGCCACTTTGAGATTCTTTGCCGCGTACACGGTGGTACCCCCACCGTTAACTTATTTAGGAAGTTTTATTATGCCGATATTAACAACGAATGGATGACCTTAGAGAAGAGGAAAGGTCCTAAGTCTTTAGTTGTTCCTATCTGTTATACTGCTGCGCTTAATTCGGTCAAGAATTGGAAGGACCGTTTCTTTTTGTGAAGAAGACCATATTTCCCCTTTCCATCCCATGGTATGAAAGAGTGTCCATAGACCGCGACCCTCCTCCGTCTGACGCGGGCTTGGATCTAGAGTTGTTGCGGCGCCTTGATACTAATAGGGTCGCCTTTAAGAAATATCCGGAGGTATTCTTGAATGTCATAGGGTTGAGTCAGACCAGGGATGATGATAGTTGCCGCCTGACCTTTTTATGGCCGGATGATACGGGTGGGTTATTAGATCTATTTGATTGATGTTTTCTATTTGCGTTTGTCCGCGTCTAATCTCATACCTTGTCTTTTGCAGAGATGTATTTGTTTTCTTTTATTACTCAGCTGGATGTGTTTAAAGTGGCTACCGGGGAGCGTACACTAAAGGATGGTGAGCCCACTCTGAGGGCGGAGACGGCTTCGCGTGTCGTGGAACCATCAGAGAATGTGATAAGGCTATTGGATAAGACTGTTGTGGATGAGGTGGAGGTGGCTAAGGCTGAGAAGAAAGCTGGAAAGAAGAGGGTGGTGATTAATGCGCCCGATCAGTCTAAGAAGAAGAAGAAACTTGTCCGTAAGGAGACCGCGGCCGGGTCAGGTATAACTTGCTAATTTCTTCCCTTTTTTTTTTTTTTTTTTTTTTTTTTTTTTTTTTTTTTTTTTTTTTTTTTGCCGCGTATGTTGTTTGTTCTAACATACGTTTTGTTTTCATTTTTTAGGTGATCCTCCCGCGGAAGACCCTCCTGTGTTTGAACTCCATGACGAGTCGGGGTCTGATATGGAGCGTTCCGGTCCTCATACGGACGCCAATATCATGAAGAACGCTACCGTTCTTACTTCTTCTTCGGCTACTCCTACCCATGAGGATTCTGAGGGTAAGGTTTCTGAAACTCCTGACCTGGAACATACTGAGTCCCTGCACCTTGAGTCTTCAGGGCCATTCAGCGAGGGGTCGCACCCGGACAATGTTGAGGATGTATCCGGGAATGTTGAGGCCGAGGGTGAGGGTAATGAGGAGTTTGGTGATTCTTCTGGGGATTTTTATCAGTCTGTTTCGGTTGATACCACTGAGGCTTCTTCCACCTATGTTCCCAAGTGGCTGCCCACTAACGGGTTTAAAATGGACGACCCTTGGATTTGCCGCAGCATTGTTGATAATGTGGCTACCCCTGGGTACGTATCTGTGTTGCGGAACATGGCCGCCAAAGACTTGCTGGATCAGTACAACATGCTCTCTTCTCGACAAATATGCATGAATTCTGAGATCCGTCTGAGGTTGGAGTATGAGCTGCAGCAAAACGACAAGCTGGGTAAAAGGTTGGAGAGGAAGGAGAAGTTGGTGTCAGATTTAAGGGCTAGGGTTGCTGAGTTGGAGGGTGGATCTTCCGGGGTTGCTGCTCTCCGTAGTCGCGTATCCGAATTGGAGGCGGCTGCGGAAGCTAAGGATAGGGAGTTGTCAGGACTCCGTGCTGAGTGTGAGAGATTGTCTACGTCGGTAGCCCTTGTTGGTAAGTTCGGTAAGAAGAATGCGGAGTTGGCCGCACAAAATGTAGAGCTTCTTGCCAAGAATGAGGAGTTGGTTCAGAAGGTGTCCGGGCTGGTGATAATTTGTAGCACCTTGCAGCAACAGGTTCAGGTGCAGATGGATAAGCATGTTGAGGAGAGTGTGAGTATTGCCCGTGCCAGTTTTAAGGAGCGCATAGCGGAGTTGGAAAAGAGGTTGGTCGCTATTAATGAAGAATTTGATACGGACCTTTTTCCGCAGTGCTTGAGAGCTGTTGAGGGCAGACGTTGGGTCATTAGGCATGGTTTCCGCTACGCCTTCCGTAAGTTCAAGGAGTCTTTTGAGTTGAAGACCAGGCTCGGAGGTTGTATTTTCGCGGCAATAGCGGAGGGGGTACGTCAGGGTTTGGAAGCCGGAGTTGTTCACGGGGCCAAAGGTATTAAACTCCAAGACGTGGAGGCTTACGACCCTGAGGCAAAGAAGCACTTTGAGGACTCAGTGGAGAGACTAGGCAATGTGTCGTTCCCCCTGCTTGAATCTCTTGAGGCGTGTAAGGATGCCCCGCTTGAGTATCTCATGTCGCAGCTAATGTTAGAGGAAAACCGTTGTCCCGGATCTGAGGAATTTACTTTCAAACCTCCAGTCGCGGAAGAACATGTCCTTCCAGAATCCATGCTCAGGCTTGTCACTCGCCGCCCCAGGGCTATTTCCGCTTATAAAGAGCAAAAGAACAAAAAGTATGGGGTGGAGTTTGACTATAGCGACAAGGGCCTTGCTGTTGTCCTTCCTGTTCCTTCAAAGTCCGGACCCTCATCCAGTTCTGATCCTACGGTTGCTTAGGCTGCGGCTATTGAGCCTGTGAATGTGGTTACTCCCTCCGGGCCGGTGACTGATCCGACCGGGGATGGTAGTGTCCAACATGACGACATGTTTGATACTTCCGTCCTTGAAACTAAGGCCTCCGGGAGTTAGTTGTCTTGTTTTCTGCGGCTTTTGTTCGGGTGATATTTTGACTATATCAACCCTGCCGTGAATCTTGTGAAGCTTTTATCTTTAACCTCTGTTGATGTAGTCCGGATGAATGCATCCGCGTATATTGTAATTGACTATGAATATAACTTAACCGTTTTTTATGTGTTTAACACTTGGCTGTTTATATCATGTATCTATTTCTTTTTTGCCGGAGCTTGTATGGACGGGTGATTCGCGGGAATCAATGTGTAATTTATTTCCGAGGAAACACAAGTGAAGTATGTGTAACCCGGGTCGTTATCCCCAACGAAGGTTTGAATGGAATTCGTGTTCTCGAATCGTGAAACGTGTTTGAATGGTGAGAATAAAGAGATTTTGGGTTTTTAATCTAAAATAAGTGAACATGAATTAAAAACGATTTGAAAGCTAAGGAAAACTATAATCTAAGGAACGCGCGATTAAAAACGTAAAGAAAACTGAAAACGTAATTAAAAACGGGAAAACGCGAGACTAAAACGTGCAATCTAAGAAATATTAATCCTAGAAATACCAAATTATTTTTCCTACATCCTAAATGACAAAAGAAAATTTTAAAAAAAAAGAATTACATTTTTCTGAATTATATTTTATTTAATATGAATTAAAAACTAATTTAAAAAGAAAAATACATTAAAAATACTAAATGAAAAGGGAAAAATCTGAAAAATTGCAGGTAAATCTAAAATTAAACTAGGAATCTAGGAAAAATGAAATAAGAACTTTGTTCAACCTAAACAAGCAGAATGGGCCAATAAGCAGTTTGATATAAGCACTAAAATAAGCCAAACAGCTCCAAAAATTCCCAAAAGCTCAAAAATATATTAATACACTACTAGAAGCTTAAAACAACTGAATAAACACAAATAAGCACAAGGAATACGCAATTAAGCAGCTGTGCAGATGCAAAGATAAGACAGAAGCAAAAAGGCTTATCAGCCTACTTCCAGCTGTTCTAAAAGTTAATCAAAAGCTAATCAGGGAAAAACAAAAGCAGATTATTGAAGCTTATACTAGAGGCTACTCTTAAACTAAAAATGCCCAAAATATACTATCAATTGCTTATCCAATTGGGGCCTAGATCAGATTGATGAAATCAGAAAAAGCTGAGTGCAGAGTTGGATCAGTCCAAGTGGGCTTATTGCAGACCCAAAATAAGCTAGCATATAAGCTCCAAATTCAGAATTAAGCTAAAACAGATAAAGACTAACCTACAAGCTACTTATAAAACAAAAATTAGAAATTTAATCCTACTTAAACTAGCTTAAAACTGATATTGAAAAGGGCTGCAAAGGGGAAACCTAACTGATGCAGCAGTAAGACAGATATGGGTCTAAAGTGCCTCAAATCCTAATGGGATAGAACAAACTCATGTATTATCACTTAAACACCCTAAATACACCTATATTCACCAGAAACTATGATCAATTAAGCTTTGGCTGATCAAAAGCTTAATATGGCAGGTTTGGATCGAACAATCCACTAATCAACACATAACCTCAAAATCATTAAAAACAGTTTAAATCCTACTGAAAACAGTTCATCTAACTTAAATTAAACTAAATCAAACCTACTCTAAAGGCAAATGAACAGTGGAACTCACTATGACCCATTTCAAGCCTTGACCCAAACACTCCATTCCTTGGATTGTTTTGACTTTTAACTTGAGAATTCCAATTTTCAGCTAACACATGAAAAGAAAAAGGTTAAATAAGCTATGATAAGATCCAAAAAACAGAATTGACCTGGAATTAAGCACTATACTAAGCAGGATAAGAAGTTTGACTTTATTTTGACTAATTTTGACTTCTTGAAATAAAAAACTGAAATTGACTCAAATTAAGCAACAATACATTAACAATGGCTAACATGACTTTATATAAACTAAAGGGAGCATAACAGAGGCTTAGGAAATCTTAAACAACAACTATCTTTAATTTACTGAATTAACATTAAAATTCGAATTAAGAGTGAAACAATACAAGGCTTAAGAACTAAAACTGAAATTGAAATTACAGTTGACTGAAATTAAATTGACAATAAAACTTAACTAAATTTAACTTAAAAATCTACACTACGAATGTGGTCTAAAAGCAGTGACAAGCTTTTTCTCTGTGTCTTCCTTTCTTTAAATATCCATCCAAAAAGCATCACTGACCCTTCCTCATCAAATCCCACTCGTTGGATTAGATCAAATCAATCCCCACCCTTCTTTTCACTTTTGGCGGGAAAACAGGAAGTAGTGGGATTTGGTATTTAGAGCACGTGAGGAGGGTACTAGCTAGGAGGGGGGGAGGTTGGCGTGTGATGCGTGGTTTTGCGACCTTACAACAGGTTTTACCTCTTGAGGGATCTCAAGAGGCTTGCAATCCCCACCAGGCAGTGTACCTGACCGATGTAGTATAGTGAAGTGGAAAGTACCGGGGGATTGATCGTTCTCTAGGGGAATAGTGTCGTTAGGATTGAAAAACTACTCTAATAGGTCTAAGGGTGAGGGAAGATTCTTTTTGTATTTTTATATTTTTTTATAAAAGCAAGTAAAATCTCGGGTTTGAAGGAGTGGGCGGAATTAGTTGCTAGTCAACTAACCCAAATAACTACAAATGCAAATAAAATAAAATAACTGAAAATGAAAAGGTTGTGTAACTTATATGGGGAGAAATGTGTTTACTTAGATTTCCTTACTCCCTAACTATCTTTTACCGGTTGATTAGTGTGTATTAATTGCGTGGATGACGGGTGTATTCCTTAATACCAATCGTGGGGTGGCGTACGTACTTCCCCAACTCTACAAGCTCCTACTTCACTCCTATGTCGAGCCGGCTAAGAAGCTCCTAACATGGGATCACTAGAATTCGCTCATGCATTAAATATAACCATAAAAACCTTAGTACGCATTGGTTCATGTTTCTTAAGACGTTCAAGCAAGTTACCGTATAGGAGGTTAGCCAATTTTCTTAAGCCTAACATCGATAACAATCATCCAATACAATTAATAACACACTAACAACTAATAATCAATAGTTAGGTTTCATTAGATCTAAGCAAACACAAGATAAATCTAGCCTAGCATGTTAATTAAAAGACAAGAACAAGATATAATCAAACAACACATAGACATATTGAATGATTAAATGATTACTTATCTTCAATTAAACATGGGAGATCCAAGGGTATGAAAACCCTTAAAAATGGCAGAAATTCGTCTTAGGGTTTCTCCTCACAAAGTTGCACACTAATGACAAAAAATTGCAAAACTATATATAGAACTTAGTAGCTGACGGCGTCACGTTATAGATCTTGACGCCGTCACCTCGCCGTGGCTAGGGTTCCCGGATGGTCTTCCTGACGCCGTCCCTCTTTAATCCTCCAAAATCATCCCTGGCTTATCAAGGCTTGACGACCTTCTTGACGCCGTCCCCCTTTAATCTTCCAAAATTTCTCTGGCTTATCAAGGGCTGACGGCATCACAATAGAGCTTGACGCCGTCACATGTACTTTCCAGCATATTTTTGAGACTTTGTCGTTTTCTTCACTTTTATGCTCCAAAAACGTCCAAAATGCTTCCTTTTCCAGATTTCTTCTCCAAAGTACCTAAAATGACAAAAGGAACGATTTAGGGCAATATTTGATCAAATAAATACGATTTAGGGCTTAAATGACCCCCTAAAAGCGGTACACTTTTCGCTTCATCAAATACCCTTACACTTGAGATTTGCTTGTCCTCAAGCAAATGCGCTTTTATTCTAATCAAAATACAAGTGAGGGGTCATTTAACGCTAATATAAAAGTAATTACAATAAATAGTCGTTCCACTTTAATCATAATAAGCACGGAGATTACAAACTAGCACCTCACAAGTAGTGTTTAGATACTCACATCTCTCAGGTGTCATAAAAGTATATCTCATAAATGAAAACGGATAATATCTCTCACTACCTGTCATAGCAAATAGATTACCATAGGCTTGGGAAAGGATCAAAAACCTTCTCCACTAGGCGTAAGCACCTAAGATAAACTATCAAAGAGGGCTTTTAAACGGGTTATAACGTTAGGTGTAGGGATATGATAAACACGGATTTGTTGGATAAAGGATATTTTACTGGTGGCGAGTTAAAGATCTTGATTAATTACATGTACAATATGGCGTTGCTAAGCCAAGACTAGACTCGACTTAAGCTAAAAACAAAATAACAAAAACATAAAATAAACATAAAATGAAACGGGATGGTAGTCCGTATGTTTTTTTTTTTTTTTTTTTTTTTTTTTTTTTTTTTTTTTTTCTTCATAAACTCTTGCCCTACCATCCAAAATAATACATCATAGGGGCGTTGCATTCCCCTTACACTTGAACTTTTACATAACTTTACAAATAACTATTCTAATGACTCGAATTAAGATAATCGAAACACTTGGAGTACTTTTAAAATATTTAGCACATATGGGGGTAATAATGTTGTTCTTCCCCATTACTCCATTATACTAGTACTTTACCCATGAGTCCCAATCGTCCCAAAACAATATGTACAAGGATATGACTTGACTTAGCAACCATGTAATCAATTAGATAATTAACTTGGGGTTTAAACAAATGTTGTCACAATAATGCACTAAAAATGAGTGCATACAAGGTAGGCTAAGGCGATTTGGGTGTACATTTAAGTGGGGTGTAAACAAATTCTTCCTTTAAGTAAAATGCTTAAAGTTAGAAACGAAAAGATAGGCTCTGAGGGGTGTACTAGGGGTATCGTGTACTAAAAATGAGTACAACGCAAAGGGTGTGGGAGAATTACTTGACCAATGTAGCCAATGTAATTATAACAAAAACACAGGTGTAAAACAATGGGTTAATCCTAATGCCTCTTATCATGTAGTAAATCTAACTACACGAATGTAGTCTCACTTGTGGCCTCGGAATGGTCACACACATCATAGCATAAATGCTTTTCCTACCAATTCTAGGGGCGAACCTCACATATTTGGGGGTGGAAAATTTTTTAGTGGTACGGTTTTGTGCTAGTCATATAACTCCTATCCGTGAGACGCTCATTAAGACCAAAGTTTCACTCCTATATGTTGTAAAAAAATTTAAATTTGGCACTAAAATTGCCTTAACAGGTATTTCTCTCAGTTTTATTACACATCTACCATTAAACAAACGAAAAATCAAGCGTAATAGCATTCTCTAAAGTATCGTACTTTACCCCCCCTTACACTTAAGATGAACATTGTCCCCAATGTTCAAATAACAAGATGTAAAAGTAAATAAGGTAAAAGAATGAAATCAAATACTCCCCTGATTCGTTTGGTGGATAAAGAGGTAACATGGTTAGATCTTCTTCCAAGAGAATGTAGAAGCTCCAAGACTAATGCATCGCCAAAAAGCTTGATTCCACATACACCTCCTTGTCCAAAATAACCTGTTAAACCTGAGAAAACAAACACGAAAACCTGCATAACATCGGCGGGATAAATCTATATAAGGATATAATGCTTGTGGAATGATAATTTTGCAGATTCCTGGAGTTTATAAGTTAGAGATTTAATAAAAACTTTTTATCAAAACAAAACTTTCAAAAATTTCAGAAAATTAAAACCTGACGCCGTCAGGTTGTAAAGCCTGACGCCGTCAGAAATGATCTGACAGAATTCTCATGTTAAGTTTCCGGAAAATTTCTGGAAAAACCTATACCTTACTTCCTGGAATTCCTGCAAAATATTCATTATGACTCGATACAAGCATTTGACTCTAACAATTACTAGTATGCATGCTCATTTAATATTGTTGTGATTCATGTTCAATCTTGTTCTTGTAAACAAATTTGGATTCCCTTACACTTATCTTTTGCAAAATACCTTTATATGTAGTTAAGACGAAGTTAAAAACAAAATAAAGCATTTTCACAATTTACTTTGAAACATGAGCACAAACAATAACAATTAAACTTGCATACGGAAACAAATAAAATCAAACAAACAAACAAATAAAGCTTGGGTTGCCTCCCAAGAAGCGCTTGTTTTTGTTCGAGTCACGAGCCTGACTCTACCCTTATTTAACGAAAATAGGGGAGGTTTTCCCTACACTTAGGATTAAGTGCGGGTGGAAGTAGCGATACACACCCTTAGGGTGGAAATATGCCACGTGAGGTGAAGGGGGTGAGTGAATGGCTTCCTTCATCCTAAAACTACCCGGATAATATTGGTTTATGGGTGGGTCGGTTCCTCTTTTGTCTCCTAGATGTAAATCTAAGGATGAAAAGTTGTGTAAAGGTTGAGGTTCCGGCTCATCAACACTAGGAAATTCCCTAGAACTAAGAGTAAGGTCATCACTAAAAGTGTTCAAACCTATATCCTCTAGTTGTGCTTGGTCCAAGGGTTCTACCTCCATCGGGATTCCTAAAGTCTCTTCTACTTCTTCCGGGTAAGTCACGGGCGGTGTGGGTGCCTCAAATGATGGTGGGTTTTGTGGAGTACTTGGTGGACTTGGATTTTCTACTTTATCCTCCATCTTATCTTGATTACCTATGTGCTTATTATGTGATTTGTTGAAGTCTATCCCCAACATGCACCTAGGTATCTCAAATCCTTTTCTATTCATCTCAAATTCTTGGTCCGATTCATAAGAATCATTCTCAATAACTTGATCACTATGTTCCATTTGCCTAAAGGATTCCTCATACTCATCATATGTCTTGGTGAAATCTAATCCAAGCATGCACCTAGGTAGTTCAACATTAACCATCTCACAATCTTGGTCGGGTTCATAAGAAACTATCCAAGGTGAAGGCTCATATGGTGCATAGGTTTCACTTAATGAGGTATTTTGAGGGTTTGATGGGGCTCCTAAGGTGATTTCCTCAAAAGTTTTATGCACTTGGTCTCTTTTCTCAAGGTACTCACTAAAATCTATGTAAGATCCTGTTCTCATTACTTCATTCCACCATCTTGATTTATCCAAATTAGTAAAATTATATTTCTTCATGTAAAACTCTAGTCGCGGATTTGGTAGATTCACGTTCTCTATAATGGCGAACGGAAGAGTCAATGGAAATTACGAACAAACACACAAAGAAATAAGATAGACTAAAGAAAACCTAGAAAAATAAAATAAAAATCTCACTAGAAAGGAATCTAGTGAGTAGACCTAATAAAATAAAAATTCAACCTAAACAATAACTATTCCCCGGCAGCGGCGCCAAAAACTTGATGCGTGGTTTTGCGACCTTACAACAGGTTTTACCTCTCGAGGGATCTCAAGAGGCTTGCAATCCCCACCAGGCAGTGTACCTGACCGATGTAGTATAGTGAAGTGGCAAGTACCGGGGGATTGATCGTTCTCTAGGGGAATAGTGTCGTTAGGATTGAAAAACTACTCTAATAGGTCTAAGGGTGAGGGAAGATTCTTTTTGTATTTTTATATTTTTTTATGAAAGCAAGTAAAATCTCGGGTTTGAAGGAGTGGGCGGAATTAGTTGCTAGTCAACTAACCCAAATAACTACAAATGCAAATAAAATAAAATAACTGAAAATGAAAAGGTTGTGGAACTTATATGGGGAGAAATGTGTTTACTTAGATTTCCTTACTCCCTAACTATCTTTTACCGGTTGATTAGTGTGTATTAATTGCGTGGATGACGGGTGTATTCCTTAATACCAATCGTGGGGTGGCGTACGTACTTCCCCAACTCTACAAGCTCCTACTTCACTCCTATGTCGAGCCGGCTAAGAAGCTCCTAACATGGGATCACTAGAATTCGCTCATGCATTAAATACAACCATAAAAACCTTAGTACGCATTGGTTCATGTTTCTTAAGACGTTCAAGCAAGTTACCGTATAGGAGGTTAGCCAGTTTTCTTAAGCCTAACATCGATAAACAATCATCCAATACAATTAATAACACACTAACAACTAATAATCAATAGTTAGGTTTCATTAGATCTAAGCAAACACAAGATAAATCTAGCCTAGCATGTTAATTAAAAGACAAGAACAAGATATAATCAAACAACACATAGACATATTGAATGATTAAATGATTACTTATCTTCAATTAAACATGGGATATCCAAGGGTATGAAAACCCTTAAAAATGGCAGAAATTCGTCTTAGGGTTTCTCCTCACAAAGTTGCACACTAATGACAAAAAATTGCAAAACTATATATAGAATTTAGTGGCTGACGGCGTCACGTTATAGATCTTGACGCCGTCACCTCGCCGTGTCTAGGGTTCCCGGATGGTCTTCCTGACGCCGTCCCTCTTTAGTCCTCCAAAATCCTCCCTGGCTTATCAAGGCTTGACGACCTTCTTGACGCCGTCCCCCTTTAATCTTCCAAAATTTCTCTGGCTTATCAAGGGCTGACGGCGTCACAATAGAGCTTGACGCCGTCACATGTACTTTCCAACATATTTTTGAGACTTTGTCGTTTTCTTCACTTTTATGCTCCAAAAACGTCCAAAATGCTTCCTTTTCCAGATTTCTTCTCCAAAGTACCTAAAATGACAAAAGGAACGATTTAGGGCAATATTTGATCAAATAAATACGATTTAGGGCTTAAATGACCCCCTAAAAGCGGTACACTTTTCGCTTCATCAGCGTGTATCAGTGAAAGCATGGGTGAGGGGGTGGGATTGTCAGGAGAGGACATGGTTTTGGTTTTGGCGGGTGGTTTTGGGAAGAAGGAGGTTTTGACCAAGTCTGACCCTCGAAAATTTTAGCTAAACAAAAGAAACGGGTTGAGGGTTTAATGGTTGGGCTTTTGGTGTTTGATTTGGGCTTGGGTTTTTAGGATTGGGTTTGTATCTATTTTGGGGTAAGGGGTTGGGTTTTTAATTATAGGGTAAATGGTTTGAGGTTTATTTAGGATTAGATTTGGGATTTGTGTTAAGGACCAAATTTGCCACTTTTCAAACTTCAGGGACCAATCTTGTAATTTCTACAAAATACTTCCAAGGGCCAATTTTGACAATTTGAACATAAATGTGGTCCACCCTCGTAAATTCCTTTCCCGTCCTCGGCTTTTCACGTCTTTCCAATCTTGTGCTCGGTTTTGTCTGTTTTTGCCCTGTTTTCGATCCTTTTGTACCTGAAACACATAAAAACACAAACCAAGGATATCTGCAGTATAATATGGTCTATTTTGGTGTTTTTGGTATTTTTATGGTCTAAAATGGGCATAAAATGATGAGTATTTACACACTCATCAATCCCCCACACTAAGCTATTGCTAGTCCCTAGCAATCCGATCATATGAAGTAATGAAAGGACCAAGCATACCCCGTTTCGACTTTTTATTAAATACGAGAAATTTAGACTAGAACTAAAATAAAATGCTTGATTTTCAAAAATGGTATCATGGAACGGGATTCACACAAAATGGGTGTCTCCAGGGAATTGTAATCGTCATCCTCTTTTTTATACTCCCAACTAAGCTTAAACTCAATGTGCAAAATGTTTTTGTAAAATGCTAACACTACTTATACTAATAATCTATGTAAGCCGAAACTTAACTTTTCACTCCCACAATTTATTTAAGTTAAGTGAATGTGCTTGATTTTCAAAATTTTGATCACAAAAATCGACGTTTTTATAAGGTTTTGACTAATACTAGTTGAAAGATAGATTTAAAATTCACAACAAGCAAGTTTCAAAACACATCAAAATTTATTGCATTTTGCAATATCATTCCATTTTATTTTATTTTTTTCTTTTCATTTTTTTCATCATTTTTTTTTTTTTTTTTTTTTACAACATAAACTAACGGAGTTTCACGGGAACCAAGACCTTACACCTTCCTGGAATAAAGGATCCAAGGGCCGTTACAACGGAGAGTTCCAAGACCTTAACGCCTTTCAGAATTAAGGGTCCAAGGGCCGGTGTAAGAGGGTAGCCAAGACCTAAACGCCTTCCGGAAATAAGGATCCAAGGGCCGATCTTGAACCTTAGCTTTTTAGCACATTTATTTATTACTTAACTTTTTGCAACTTTCAAGCAACGTCTCACTTTCATTTTGCATTATTCTGACATATGCTTGTTCCGAAGTTTAAATAAAGCCTTGAACTAGTATTTTTCAAAATCGTATGAAAAAATGATTTTGTGTGTTCAAATGTTTGAAAATAAGCACTTATTAAGTCAGATTAGGAGCTACTGGGAGGAAAAGCCATAGATTACTTATATAAGCTCTAAAGAGAACCAACTACTCTACGCTTAGCATTTTCATTTGCACACATCGTAAAACCTTAGTCTAAACGTTAAGGAAGCAGCTAGATCAACACTCTAGCAGAGTCGGGATTCCCTTTGTTCTAACCTAATCAAGACTAAACACTTTTATATATATATATATATATATATATATATATATATATATATATATATATATATATATATATATATATATATATATATATATATATATATATATATATATATATATTTTTATATATGACAAAAATTTTAAAATTTTGGTCAAAAACGGGGGTACTAGGGAACTAGAAGGTACAAATGTGACAAAATTCGCGAGAATTCCCCCTCACACTTAGAATTGAATATTGCCCTCAATATTCAAAGTACCGGCTATTATGCCGACACTTAGAACGTAAAAAGGTAATACTAATAGCCAAGTGTGGAACAGAAATCTCTCTATTTCACAAACAGGATTAAAAAGATATCCCTAGATAATCGTTAGCAAAAAGATCGGATATTGGGCGGCTGGATTGAAAACAGGCGCATCAATCATCACGATCTAAGGGAAACCTGCAAACAAGGGTAAACAACACACAAAACAAAGCACAGTAGAGGAATCCCCCCACACTTAGTGTCAGAAAATAGTAAGAAGTCAGAAACATGGGTTGTCACCCATGTGGTGCTAATGTTTTTGTTAACCGAGTCACTAGCTTGACTCGACCCCGAATTCATTTTTTCTTGGGGAAGCATGTGAAAAAGAAAATCTCCATCGGACTTTCATTCGAAATGTTTGGATAAACATTGAAGTTCTTGAAAGTTACTCTCCGATGAGATACATCCGGCTCAAAAGAATGATAAATGGAGATGCCGGGATCATAAATTTTGTCCTCATTCCCAAACGAGTGAGGGAAAGGACAAGCTACCTTATAAGCACAAAAAGGTAGAAAAACTCGAACGACATATGTGAAGTCAATATAATGGCAATCCTCAGACGGAACTGTCACATATGTCGGAGAAAGAACGTCTCTATGAATCACGGGATTGATATTTGAGGTCATATCATCAGGGTTAGAAATAATAGAGTCCTTGACCTCATCGTTCTCTAACACTTCATCAAAGAGAGGATTTATATTGCTAGAAAAGTACCCATCATCAAATTCAAAAAGAGAATTCGAATAGACTTTGAGACTTTCATTTTGAACGTCCTCATCAGAAAGTGATTCGTCATCACTAGAGGAAAAATCATCGTTTGAATTGAAAAGAGGGTTAGAAAACGTCCCGGAAAAATCATCAGTAGTGTCAAGAGGATGATCACTACAAATAGACAAATCACATTCATTTTCGGATATATCCTCGGACTCACTTAGGATTGGGATAAGGTTCTCAGCACTAGACTTATTGAATTCGTCCGATTCCTTTTCAGGAATAGTGCTAAGATGCTCATCCCCCATAATGAGAGAGTCCTTGGAGTTCATATATGGTAAAAATGATGTGATTGCAATAGACTGAGGGAGTTGAGAAATGATATCGCTCAAAGGAATAGTACTCTCCTCGTCGTCTTCATCTTCGTCATCGAGCATGCAAGCCTGATTAAACAAGAAACGATTGTGTGCTGCTCGTTCTTTGGCGAGTAAATCTTCCATAGATTCTCCATGACGATCTTGTGAGTAAGATAAGTCAATGGGAGGAGCTTGTTTTCTAAAAATCATCTCCTTAAGACTGTCTATTTCAGTTTGAAAGTCCATGTTGAGTTGATTTTGAGAAATAATCACTTTAGTGATCAATTCAGCTCTAGTTAACTCGCTTTGAAGAAAGTGGTGAGGGGTTGTTTATTGTGAAGGTGGGTCAAATCCGGATGATGTCTGATTGTTATAAGGGTCGTGCTCATAGAAGCATGTCTCCCGTTCGATAATCAAATTCCGGATGAGGAAAACTTCCACAATATTCAGAAGAATATGTTTCCATCTTATGGTGTGGAGGTTGGTTAAGGAAATTGGTTGTTTCATTGTAGGGATTTTGGTCGTAGACAAACCCGTTTCCCGAATTTACAATGCTACAACCGGGGAAATTTCTACCATTTAGAGGTCCCCCACACCATTCACAACCATAATGGTAAGATGAAGACATAAAAAGAATTAAACGGATAGAGGGTGAGATAAAGAATTAAACGAATAAGAGGAATAAGAAGAATATTTTTGTATTTTTGGAAACATTTAAAAGAAAAAGGAAAATAATTTTGAAAAGAAAATCTTTTTGGGTTTTAATAAGAAAATATTTACGAATAAAACGATAACTTCTCGGGAGAAGGGTCTTCAAAACACGCAACGACAAACGAGAATTAAAAACTCGCTTCAACCTTCCCCGGCAGCGGCGCCAAATATTGATTCGCGGGAATCAATGTGTAATTTATTTCCGAGGAAACACAAGTGAAGTATGTGTAACCCGGGTCGTTATCCCCAACGAAGGTTTGAATGGAATTCGTGTTCTCGAATCGTGAAACGTGTTTGAATGGTGAGAATAAAGAGATTTTGGGTTTTTAATCTAAAATAAGTGAACATGAATTAAAAACGATTTGAAAGCTAAGGAAAACTATAATCTAAGGAACGCGAAAAGTGTACCGCTTTTAGGGGGTCATTTAAGCCCTAATCCGTGATTATATGATCAAATATTGCCCTAAATCGTTTCTTTTCTCATTTTAGGTACTTGGGACGTGATTTCTGGAATATGAAGCATTTTGGAGCTTTTTGGACGTTTTTATGCTCAAGAATGAAGTAAACAAAAAGACCAAGGAAACTCAGGATTTTACACCTGACGGCGTCAGGCTTTGGATGCTGATGCCGTCACTTGAAGATGAAAGTGGTGGAATTATACACGTGACGCGCCAGAAAGTTTTACATAGGAAGTCTGACGGCGTCACGTGTTAATGGATGTAGGCCGTCAAGTGTTAAGTTAAAGAGAGACGGGCCAGAGGATTTTTGAAGGTGACGGCGTCAGGATCATAGACCTGACGACGTCAGATGATTTAGAGTGACGGCGTCAAAGTATTCTTACACGAGAAGGAACCTTAGTGAAACCGCCACAAGTTTATCAAGACAATCACAACTTACGCGCGGAGTAGCTGTCACTGTTTTGGCCATAAAATCTTCATACGAACTCGGATTTAGGTGATTCAAGAGGCCACGGAATCGGGACGAAAAGATCTACAATTTGGTGAAAAAGGGGAGCTGACGCCGTCACTTGTGAAGGCTGACGCCGTCAGATCGGGCCGACAGAAAGTTACCTATAAATATAACCTTATAACTTCATTATTTGTAAGCCCTAAACCCTAAGTCCGATTCTAGGGTTTAGGTAGGTGTTTTTCCAGCAACTTAGAGGGTTTCAATCACTTCATAAACATCAAATATTGGTTTGTTGATTCTAACTTAATTATGTCTTTCATTATTGTGGTTGTTTGCCCTTCATTGATCATGCTTTGCTAATTCACCTTGTGTCTACTTATGATTGTGTGAAACTTGTATATAATTAATTAGATCTTATTGATTCCTTGTTGATGTATGTGTCTATCGTCATCAATAAAGGTGTGACACTTCAATAGATCTAATTGGTTTAGCTTATAATTCTTGTTTCCTATTGTCTCTTGTTTGATTGGGTGATATCGATGTTAGGCTTAAGAAAACTGGCTAACCTCCTATACGGTAACTTGCTTGAACGTCTTAAGAAACATGAACCAATGCGTACTAGGTTTATTTGGTTGTATTTAATGCATGAGCGAATTCTAGTGATCCCATGTTAGGAGCTTCTTAGCCGGCTCGACATAGGAGTGAAGTAGGAGCTTATAGAGTTGGGGAAGTACGTACGCCACCCCACGAATGGTATTAAGGAATACAACCCGTCAATTAAAACAAGGTGTGACAATTCAATAGGTAGAATTGGATAGCTAGCAAGGAGTAATACATCATAGGTAGACATGCTTCACTTCCCTTGTAGAACCCTAGTTTACTTTCCTGCACATTAGTTTAATTAGTAGCTTTTGGGTTAGTTGATTAGCAACTAATTCCGCCCCTTCTTCCAAAACCAGAGATTTTTACTTGCTTTCCATAAAATATAAAAATACAAAAAGAATCATCCCTCACCTCTAGACCTAGTTAGATTAATTTCAATCCTAACGAACACTATTCTTTGAGTTGAACGATCAATCCCCCGGTACTTGCCACTTCACTATACTACAACGGTCAGGTACACTGCCTGGTGGGGATTGCAAGCCTCTTGAGATCCCTTGAGAGGTAAAACCTACTGCGAGGGCGCAAAACCACGCATCAAGTTTTTGGCGCCGCTGCCGGGGAATAGTTATTGCTTAGGTTGAAATTTATTTTTATTAGGTCTACTCATTAGATTCCTATCTAGTGAGATTTTTATTTTCTTTTTATTAACTTTCTAGTAGTCTATCTTTTCTTTGTGTCTTTGTTCGTAAAAACCTTTCCATTGACTCTTCCGTTCACCAATATGGAGTACGCGAACCCACCATACTACCGACCACGAAATCCATTTGCCCCTAATAACATCTTGATGTTCAACCAATATCGAGATGAACCCATATATGATGCATGGACTCGTTTTAAAAACTTATTCCGAATAGTCCCTCATCATAGCTTCGATTTAGCATCCCTAACCCAAATCTTTTACGATCGTGTCGACCGATATGACCAAATGTGCATTAACGATTTTGCCAATAGGGACTTTAGGGAATTAAATGCTGAAGAAGCATGGGATGCCATTGAAGATTGTGCCCAGTATTATTATAGAGTAGACAACCCAACAAACGTTGGTACAAGTCAATTGACCACAAATTCCAAGGATCATGAAACAAGTTTGTCTGGGGATGACTATTTTGGGATACCTAAGTGGATGTCATGTAACATCATAGTACAAAACAAACACATAGGTAATCTAGATAAAATGGAGGATGAGGTGGATAATCCAAGCCCACAAAGTACCCCACAAGTCCTACCATCACTTGAGGCACACACACCGCCCGTGACTTACCCGGAAGAAGTAGAAGAAACTTTAGGAATCCCAATGGAGGTAGAACCCTTGGACTAAGCACCACTAGAGGATATAGGTTTGAATACTTATAGTGATAACCTTACTCTTAGTTCCAGGGAATTTCCTAGTGTTGATGAACCGGAACCTCAACCTTTACACAACTTTCCATCCTTAGATATATTTCTAGGAGACAAAAGAGGAACCGACCCACCCATCAACCCTTATTATCCGGGTAGTTTTAGGATGAAGGAAGCCATTCACTCACCCCCTTCACCTCACGTGGCATATTTCCACCCTAAGGGTGTGTATCGCTACTTTCACCCGCACTTAACCCTAAGTGTAGGGAAAACCTCTCCTTTATCCGTTAAATAAGGGCAGAGTCAGGCTCGTGACTCGAACAAAAACAAGCGCTTCTTGGGAGGCAACCCATGTTTTTAATTGTTTGATGTTTTTATTTTATTTGTTTGTTTGTGTCATATATGCTTAATCATAATTGTTAAATTTTCATGTTTCGAATAATTTGTGAAAATGCTTTATTTTGTTTTTAACCTCGTCTTAATTGCATATAAAGGTATTTTGCAAAAGATAAGTGTAAGGGAAATCCAAATCGGTTTATTAGAACAAATGAACATGAATCATAACAATAATAAATTAACATACATATTAGTATTTGTTTGAGTCAAATGCTTGTATCGAGTCATAATGATGTTTTGCAGGAATTCCAGGAAGTAAGGTATAGGTTTTTCCAGAAATTTTCCGGAAACTTAACATGAGAATTCTGTCAGATCATTTCTGACGGCGTCAGGATTTACAACCTGACGGCGTCAGGTTTTAATTTTCAGAAATTTTTGAAAGTTTTGTTTTCATAAATTTTTTTTATTAAATCTCTAACTTATAAACTCCAGGAATCTGCAAAATAATCATTCCACAAGCATTATATCCTTATATATAGATTTATCCCGCCGATGTTATGCAGGTTTTCGTGTTTGTTTTCTCAGGTTTAACAGGTTATTTTGGACAAGGAAATTTATGTGGAATCAAGCTTTTGGCGATGCATTAGTCTTGGAGCTTCTACACTCCCTTGGAAGAAGATCTAACCATGTTACCTCATTATCCACCAAATGAATCAGGGGAGTATTTGATTTCATTCTTTTACCTTGTTACTTTTACATTTTGTTATTTGAACATTGGGGACAATGTTCATCTTAAGTGTAAGGAGGGGGGGGGGGGGTAAAAATACGATACTTTAGAGAATACAATTGCACTTGATTTTTGTTTGTTTGATGGTAGATTTGTAATAAAACTGAGATAAATACTTGTTAGGGCAATTTTAGTGCCAAATTTAAATTTTTTTACAACATTTAGGAGTGAAACTTTGGTATTAATGAGCGTCTCATGGATAGGAGTTATATGACTAGCACAAAAACCGTACCACTAAAAAATTTTCCACCCCCAAATATGTGAGGTTCGCCCCTAGAATTGGTAGGAAAAGCATTTATGCTATGATGTGTGTACCGGTAGCACTTAGATTCTAGAACTTGCGTTAGGACCATTCCGAGGCCACAAGTGAGACTACATTCGTGTAGTTAGATTTACTACATGATAAGAGGCATTAGGATTAACCCATTGTTTTACACCTGTGTTTTTGTTATAATTACATTGGCTACATTGGTCAAGTAATTCTCCCACACCCTTTGCGTTGTACTCATTTTTAGTACACGATACCCCTAGTACACCCTCAGAGCCTATCTTTTCATTTCGACCTTTAAGCATTTTACTTAAAGGAAGAATTTGTTTACACCCCACTAAAATGTACACCCAAATCGCCTTAGCCTACCTTGTATGCACTCATTTTTAGTGCATTATTGTGACAACATTTGTTTAAACCCAAGTTAATTATCTAATTGATTACATGGTTGCTAAGTTGAGTCATATCCTTGTACATATTGTTTTGGGACGATTAGGACTTATGGGTAAAGTACTAGTGTAATGGAGTAATGGGGAAGAACATCATTTATTACCCCCATATGTACGTTAATATTTTAAAGTACTCCAAATGTTTCGATTATCTTGATTCGAGTCATTAGAATAATTTTATGTAAAGTATGTAAAAGTTCAAGTGTAGGGATGGTACAAAGAATCCCTAGTGATGTATTGTTTTGGATGGTAGGGCAAGAGTGTATGCAAAAAAAAAAAAAAAAAAAAAAAAAAAAAAAAAAAAAAGTGAAGAAAAAGCATACGGACTACCATCCGCCTCTATCTTTTATTTATGTTTTGTTTTGTTCTATGTTTTTTAGTTCGTGATTAGTTTAGGTTGAGTCGAGTCTTGGCTTAGCAACGCCTCATTCTACATGTAATTGACCAAGATGATTGACTTGCCACTAGTAAAAATATCCTTATCCAACAAACCGTGTTTTCCTTATCCCTACACCTAACGTTATAACCCTTTGTAAAGACCTCTTTGATAGTTTATCCTAGGTGCTTACGCCAAAAGTGGTAGAGGCGTGATCCTTTCCCAAGCCTATGGTAATCTATTTTCTATGACAGGTAGTGAGCGATATTCTTCCATTTCAATTTATGATATATAAATTTACAACACCCGAGGGATGAGAGTATCCAAACACTTATTGTGAGGTGCTAGTGTATAATTTCCGTGCTTATTTTGACCAAGGTGGAATGATCATTTGTTGTAATTACTTTTATATTAATGTTAAATGACCCCTAACTTGTATTTCAATTGGTGGAAAAGCTCATTTGCTTGAGGACAAGCAAATCCCAAGTGTAGGGATATTTGATTAAGCAAAAAGTGTACCGCTTTTAGGGGGTCATTTAAGCCCTAATCCGCGATTATATGATCAAATATTGCCCTAAATCGTTTCTTTTCTCATTTTAGGTACTTGGGACGTGATTTCTGGAATATGAAGCATTTTGGAGCTTTTTGGACGTTTTTATGCTCAAGAATGAAGAAAACAAAAAGACCAAGGAAAGTCAGGATTTTACACCTGACGGCGTCAGGCTTTGGATGCTGATGCCGTCACTTGAAGATGAAAGTGGTGGAATTATACACGTGACGCGCCAGAAAGTTTTACATAGGAAGTCTGACGGCGTCACGTGTTAATGGATGTAGGCCGTCAAGTGTTAAGTTAAAGAGGGACGGGTCAGAGGATTTTTGAAGGTGACGGCGTCAGGATCATAGACCTGACGACGTCAGATGATTTAGAGTGACGGCGTCAAAGTATTCTTACACGAGAAGGAACCTTAGTGAAACCGCCACAAGTTTATCAAGACAATCACAACTTACGCGCGGAGTAGCTGTCACTGTTTTGGCCATAAAATCTTCATACGAACTCGGATTTAGGTGATTCAAGAGGCCACGGAATTGGGACGAAAAGATCTACAATTTGGTGAAAAAGGGGAGCTGACGCCGTCACTTGTGAAGGCTGACGCCGTCAGATTGGGCCGACAGAAAGTTTCCTATAAATATAACCTTATAACTTCATTATTTGTAAGCCCTAAACCCTAAGTCCGATTCTAGGGTTTAGGTAGGTGTTTTTCCAGCAACTTAGATGGTTTCAATCACTTCATAAACATCAAATATTGGTTTGTTGATTTTAACTTAATTATGTCTTTCATTATTGTGGTTGTTTGCCCTTCATTGATCATGCTTTGCTAATTCACCTTGTGTCTACTTATGATTGTGTGAAACTTGTATATAATTAATTAGATCTTATTGATTCCTTGTTGATGTATGTGTCTATCGTCATCAATAAAGGTGTGACACTTCAATAGATCTAATTGGTTTAGCTTATAATTCTTGTTTCCTATTGTCTCTTGTTTGATTGGGTGATATCGATGTTAGGCTTAAGAAAACTGGCTAACCTCCTATACGGTAACTTGCTTGAACGTCTTAAGAAACATGAACCAATGCGTACTAGGTTTATTTGGTTGTATTTAATGCATGAGCGAATTCTAGTGATCCCATGTTAGGAGCTTCTTAGCTGGCTCGACATAGGAGTGAAGTAGGAGCTTATAGAGTTGGGGAAGTACGTACGCCACCCCACGAATGGTATTAAGGAATACAACCCGTCAATTAAAACAAGGTGTGACAATTCAATAGGTAGAATTGGATAGCTAGCAAGGAGTAATACATCATAGGTAGATACGCTTCACTTCCCTTGTAGAACCCTAGTTTACTTTCCTGCACATTAGTTTAATTAGTAGCTTTTGGGTTAGTTGATTAGCAACTAATTCCGCCCCTTCTTCCAAAACCAGAGATTTTTACTTGCTTTCCATAAAATATAAAAATACAAAAAGAATCATCCCTCACCTCTAGACCTAGTAGATTAATTTCAATCCTAACGAACACTATTCTTTGAGTTGAACGATCAATCCCCCGGTACTTGCCACTTTACTATACTACAACGGTCAGGTACACTGCCTGGTGGGGATTGCAAACCTCTCAAGATCCCTTGAGAGGTAAAACCTACTGCGAGGGCGCAAAACCACGCATCATAATCTAAGGAACGCGCGATTAAAAACGTAAAGAAAACTGAAAACGTAATTAAAAACGGGAAAACGCGAGACTAAAACGTGCAATCTAAGAAATATTAATCCTAGGAATACCAAATTATTTTTCCTACATCCTAAATGACAAAAGAAAATTTTACAAAAAAGAATTACATTTTTCTGAATTATATTTTATTTAATATGAATTAAAAACTAATTTAAAAAGAAAAATACATTAAAAATACTAAATGAAAAGGGAAAAATCTGAAAAATTGCAGGTAAATCTAAAATTAAACTAGGAATCTAGGAAAAATGAAATAAGAACTTTTTTCAACCTAAACATGCAGAATGGGCCAATAAGCAGTTTGATATAAGCACTAAAATAAGCCAAACAGCTCCAAAAATTACCAAAAGCTCAACAATATATTAACACACTACTAGAAGCTTAAAACAACTGAATAAGCACAAATAAGCACAAGGAATAAGCAATTAAGCAGCTGTGCAGATGCAAAGATAAGACAGAAGCAAAAAGGCTTATCAGCCTACTTCCAGCTGTTCTAAAAGTTAATCAAAAGCTAATCAGGGAAGAACAAAAGCAGATTATTGAAGCTTATACTAGAGGCTACTCTTAAACTAAAAATTCCCAAAATATACTATCAATTGCTTATCCAATTGGGGCCTAGATCAGATTGATGAAATCAGAAAAAGCTGAGTGCAGAGTTGGATCAGTCCAAGTGGGCTTATTGCAGACCCAAAATAAGCTAGCATATAAGCTCTAAATTCAGAATTAAGCTAAAACAGATAAAGACTAACCTACAAGCTACTTATAAAACAAAAATTAGAAATCTAATCCTACTTAAACTAGCTTAAAACTGATATTGAAAAGGGCTGCAAAGGGGAAACCTAACTGATGCAGCAGTAAGACAGATATGGGTCTAAAGTGCCTCAAATCCTAATGGGATAGAACAAACTCATGTATTATCACTTAAACACCCTAAATACACCTATATTCACCAGAAACTATGATCAATTAAGCTTTGGCTGATCAAAAGCTTAATATGGCAGGTTTGGATCTAACAATCCACTAATCAACACATAACCTCAAAATCATTAAAAACAGTTTAAATCCTACTGAAAACAGTTCATCTAACTTAAATTAAACTAAATCAAACCTACTCTAAAGGCAAATGAACAGTGGAACTCACTATGACCCATTTCAAGCCTTGACCCAAACACTCCATTCCTTGGACTGTTTTGACTTTTAACTTAAGCATTCCAATTTTCAGCTAACACATGAAAAGACAAAGGTTAAATAAGCTATGATAAGATCAAAAAAACAGAATTGACCTGGAATTAAGCACTATACTAAGCAGGATAAGAAGTTTGACTTTATTTTGACTAATTTTGACTTCTTGAAATAAAAAACTGAAATTGACTCAAATTAAGCAACAATACATTAACAATGGCTAACATGAATTTATATAAACTAAAGGGAGCAGAACAGAGGCTTAGGAAATCTTAAACAACAACTATCTTTAATTTACTGAATTAACATTAAAATTCGAATTAAGAGTGAAACAATACAAGGCTTAAGAACTAAAATTGAAATTGAAATTACAGTTGACTGAAATTAAATTGACAATAAAACTTAACTAAATTTAACTTAAAAATCTACATTACGAATGTGGTCTAAAAGTAGTGACAAGCTTTTTCTCTGTGTCTTCCTTTCTTTAAATATCCATCCAAAAAGCATCACTGACCCTTCCTCATCAAATCCCACTCGTTGGATTAGATCAAATCAATCCCCACCCTTCTTTTCACTTTTGGCGGGAAAACAGGAAGTAGTGGGATTTGGTATTTAGAGCACGTGAGGAGGGTACTAGCTAGGAGGGGGGAGGTTGGCGTGTATCATTGAAAGCATGGGTGAGGGGGTGGGATTGTCAGGAGAGGACATGGATTTGGTTTTGGCGGGTGGTTTTGGGAAGAAGGAGGTTTTGACCAAGTCTGACCCTGGGAAATTTTAGCTAAACAAAAGAAACGAGTTGAGGGTTTAATGGTTGGGCTTTTGGTGTTTGATTCGGGCTTGGGTTTTTAGGATTGGGTTTGTATCTATTTTGGGGTAAGGGGTTGGGTTTTTAATTATAGGGTAAATGGTTTGAGGTTTATTTAGGATTAGATTTGGGATTTGTGTTAAGGACCAAATTTGCCACTTTTCAAACTTCAGGGACCAATCTTGTGATTTCTTCAAAATACTTCCAAGGGCCCATTTTGACAATTTGGACATAAATGTGGTCCACCCTCGTAAATTCCTTTCCCGTCCTCGGCTTTTCACGTATTTCCAATCTTGTGCTCGGTTTTGTCTGTTTTTGCCCTGTTTTCGATCCTTTTGTACCTGAAACACATAAAAACACAAACCAAGGATATCTGCGGTATAATATGGTCTATTTTGGTGTTTTTGGTATTTTTATGGTCTAAAATGGGCATAAAATGATGAGTATTTACACACTCATCACCGGGCTTAGTTTACTATCTCTGTGTGTCCGTACTTCAGGATTTTCGGGGATAGCTTGGTTTGGTCAATGGGTTTGCAATACCACTTATATGCCTTAGATAATTTGGAGGTACAGTGTCCTCATGCCAGGCTTGCAATGCCTCTTACGCATTTTTGTAAACTCGGAATTGTTTTCCGGGTTATGCATGTATATGACAGGAGTAATAAAAGAAAAAATAACTAAGTAATTTTTAGAAAATACGAGGAGCTGATCAGGCTTCGCATGTCATTAATTAAAAACAACGTACATGGAAATGACTTAGATATGCTAGGATGAGTTCCCGCTGCCGGTTTTGAATCGCGGTCAGCCACAAAAGATGGGAACACTTACATTTTAATTACAAGTAACATTTCTTGAGATTCCGGATATTCCATGTCCGGGGTATGTCTTGGCCATCTTGGTTCTGGAGCTTGTATGCTCCTTTTCCTAATGCTTCCACAACTTCGTATGGGCCTTCCCACTTGGGGCCCAGCTTTCCGGTGCTCTCAACCAAGCTAGCATCGTTGTTGCGGTAGACAAAGTCTCCCGGATTAAAGCTTTGGCCGCGGACTTTAGCATTGTAGTATTTTTCCATCTGGGCTTTGCTTCTCGCTTCTTCAATAGCCGCAACCTCTCTTCTTTCTTCCACGAGATCCAGGTTTAGCTGTAAGGCTTTATCATTTGCTATAGGATCGAATATAGCACACCTGAGAGATGGCATTCCTATCTCTACGGGAATCACGGCCTCCGTCCCATAGGTCAGAGAGAACGGCGTGTCTCCATTACTAGATTTGATCATTGTTCGATGCGCCCAGAGTACATGCGGTAGCTCTTCTAGCCAGTCCCTGCTCCCTTGGTCGATTCTTGCTTTAATCCCTTCTCCCAAGCTCCGGTTTGCCCTCTCGACCAATCCGTTTGCCTGCGGATGCTTTACCGACTCAAACCGCTTCTTGATATTGAGCTTCTCACACCAATCTTTGAAAGGATTATCCCTGAATTGTTTGGCGTTATCCGCCACAATCTCCCCCGGCAAGCCGAACCTGCACACGATGTTATCCCATACAAACTTCTTGACTTGATTGCCGGTGATAGTTGCAAGGGCTTTAGCCTCGATCCACTTTGTGAAGTAATCTATTGCTACTATCAAGTATTTGATTCTTCCTGGGGCTTCTGGAAATGGGCCGTAAATGTCTATACCCCATTTGTAAAATGGCCAGGGGGAGGTGATAGGAGTCAAGTTATGCTGGGGATTCTTGGGAACCGGCCGGTGCACCTGACAGTCTTGGCACTTGTTGATTACCTCTCTTGCGTCCTTATGCATTGTAGGCCAATAATATTCGGATCTTATTGCCTTTGCCATGATAGCCCGTGGTCCAGAGTGCATGCTGCACGAGCCTTCGTGAATTTCCCTAATCACATAGTTTGCCTGTATTGGGCCCACACATCGCAACCACAGCTCCAGAAATGATTTACGAAATAGCACTCCGTTAATGACAGAGTATTGTCTTGCCTTGATTTTTAACTTTCTGGCATTTTTCTGATCCACGGGAAGTACTTCGTCCTTCAAGTATTCTAGGAGCGGGGTCATCCAAGTGTCCCCTTCTTCTTCAACTACGGCCATAACTTCTTTCTCCTCTATTGATTTATCTTTCAAGATTTCAACCAAAACTTGCTTTGTCAGATGGGCGAAGCTGGTGGAGGCTATTTTGCTAAGTGCGTCCGCCTGCTTGTTCTGACTCCGCGGAATTTGTCTTATGGAGAATGTACAGAAGTTTTGTATCAGGGCCTTGGTTTTCGCTAGATACCGTGCCATGCTTTCCTCCTTCGCTTCATATACACCATTGATCTGATTTGCGACTAGCTATGAATCTACATTTGCGGACAGGTCCTTCATTCCCATATGTTCCGCTATCCTTAAACCCGCTAATTGTGCTTCGTACTCTGCTTCATTATTGGATGTATCAAATTCAAATCTTAGAGCATAAGTGAATTCTGTACCTTCAGGGTTTGTAAGGATTAAGCCTGCTCCGGATCCTTCTTGACAAGAGGATCCATCAGTATACAAGTTCCATGGCTCAACATACGGCAGATCTTCCGCGGTTACTTCTGTTGCCGGGGTTTCTTCTTCTGGAATTTACGAGATGAAATCAGCTAACACATTTCCCCTTATGGCTGTCGGCGGCCAGAACCTGATGTCGTGTCCTCCTAGTTCAATAGCCCACTTAGCCATTCGGCCTGTATTTTCTGTCTTCGCAAGCATCTGCTTGATTGGTTGGTCTGTGACGACCACTATTGGGTGTGCTTGGAAGTACCTATTGAGTCTCTTAGCCGTGTAAACCAGTGATAGGACCAACTTTTCCATTGGGCTATAGTTTATTCCGGACTTTGTAGCGTGCGGCTGATGAAGTAGATGGGTTCCTGGTGCGATCCTCTTTCTGCCAAAATGACTGCACTGATGGCTTCTTTCACCGCGGACAAGTACATGATTAGTTCTTCTCTTGGTTGGGGAGCCGTGAGGGTGGGAAGATTGGCGATGTGTTGCTTCATCTCTTTGAATGCCTCTTCCGCATTCGGTACCCAGTGAAAGTCGCTTTTTTTAATACACTTTTTCAGTGTCTTGAAGAAAGGTAAGGACTTTTCCGTGGACTTTGATAAAAAACGGTTCAGACTAGCCAATTTTCCGTTTAAGCTTTGCACTTTTTTAAGAGTCCGCGGTGAGGGCAACCAGGAAACGACCTCGGATTTCTCCGGGCAAGCCCTGATTCCCTTCTTACTGATCACATGCCCCAAGAATACTCCTTCTTCTGCTCCGAAGGTACACTTTTTTGGGTTTAACTTCATGTTTATCTTCCAGAGAGTCATGAAGGTTTCTTCCATGTTCCTTAACATTTCCACCTCCGTATGGCTCTTAATGACCAGATCGTCAACGTATACTTCAAGGTTCCTTCCAATCTGTTTTTCGAAAACTTTGTCCACTAGACGCTGGTATGTGGCTCCTGCATTTTTCAATCCAAAGGGCATTTTCTTGTAGCAAAAAATCCCTTGGCTTGTGTGGAACGCGGTTTTTTCCTCATCTTCCGCGGCCATTTGTATCTGGTGGTATCCTTTGTATGCATCCAAGAAACCTTTGAAGGTGTATCCGCAGAGGGATTCAACTTTCCAGTCAATCTCCGGAAGAGGGTAACAATCTTTCGGGCATGCTTTGTTCAGATCCTTGAAATCTACACACATTCTCCAGCTTCCGTCGCTCTTCTTGACCAGGACCGGGTTTGGCAGCCAGTCATGGTAGTGGACCTCCCTCATTATACCGGCTTCTACTAATTTTGCAACATCCTCGTTAATTGCTTTGTTTCGTTCCGGGGCCTGCCCGCGTTTCTTTTGCCTTACTTCGGCATACCTTTCCCGGATGTTCAGTTTGTGTTCTGCTACGCTCCGCGGTACTCCGGTCATGTCCGACGGTTGCCAGGAAAAGATGTCCAAATTGCTCTTTAACAGTTCACACAGATCCTTCTTCCCCTGATCTGTCAGGCTTCCTCCTATAGTGACTGTCTGATCCGGAAATTCTGGGTGTATTGCTACCTGAATTCCATCTTTTGCCGGAGTTTCCTTAGGATCTTGCTGCGGTTGGGGTTCCGCGACCATTTGGCACTCTACCGGGGTGACTTTGTCACTATATAAGGTGACTACTCCACCCTGGGTGGGGAATTTAATCATACCGTGGGCCGTGAAAGGGATAATTTTAAGCTGTCTTATCGCCGGCCAACCGATTATGCCATTGTATTGAGAAGGTGATCTAACCACCATGAAGTTCATCCAAGCGCTAGCTGAGTTCTCTTCATCACCTAAGATAACCTCAAGCAGAATCTGCCCCAAAGGCCATGATAACTTGCCACTGAAACCGAGAAGAGGAGCGGTAGTGGGGATCATTCTTTTCTTGACTTCCGGGCTCAGTCGGTTAAAACAATGTTCGTAAAGGACTTCAGAGGCGCTTCCGTTTTCCACGTACATCCGGTGCACGTGGTGTCCGCCCACTCCGGCCTTTATTACCAATAGATGGTCATCCCAGTCGTCTTCCGCTATTGGAGGGAAGGATATTTCCAAATTAGGCTCGGTACAAGAGGATACCTTCTGTTTCACGCTTTGTTGCCAAGTTCGTATCATGAATATGGCCGAAGCCTTATCTTTGGTCGCGGCTTCTTTTTTACTGCCTTTAGCGGTTCCGCCCTTCTAGCTTCCATTCTTGATCTCCTTTACCAAGTGTGCTAATTGGCCGGACCTGACCGCCTCCTCAACCTGCTTTCTCAATTGGAAACACTCATCCGTATGGTGTCCTTTTTCTCTGTGGAATTCGCAGTACTTGTCTTTGTTTCTTGTTTCCACTGGACTTGCCATGGGTGGTGGAGCTGTGAATTTTACCGCGTCCATTGCCAAAATCTCCTTCGGTGTTTTTGTGAGGGGCGTGAACCAGTCGTTCTTTCTCCGGTCCGTCCTTGAACGGCCTTTGAATTCTGTTTTTCTTTCAAAACTCTGGTTCTTGGATGCCCGGGATCCTCCTTCGTGAGTTTTCCATGAAGAGCGGTCTTGTTTTTTTCTTGACACATTTGCTGCGACAGTTTCACCACGGATGAAGGCCGTGGTAACCTTCCACATTTTGTCAACCGACTTCGGGATTTTATCATTGAGCCTTCTGATCAGCTCTGGGTTGTTAATCCCGTGTATGAATCCCGAAACCTTCATGCATTCAGGGGCGCCCTTCACATGCATACTTTCCGCTTTGAAGCGGTCGACAAACGCTGCCGTTGTTTCTCCTTCTCTTTGCTTGATAAGATGGAGTTCCACCAGATCTTTGGTGTATTTCTTCTGCTGGAGGAAGTAGGATAAGAAACTTTTGCGGAGATCTTCGAAGCTATCTATGCTCTCTGCCGGCAATTCATCGAACCACATCCGAGCGTGGCCCATCAGGGTGGAGTTAAACATGTGGCACCAAGTGGGCATAGCCCATCACTCGACTTTGGCCGCAGTACAAAAATTCTTTAAGTGGTCCTCTGGATCTCCCGTTCCGTCGTAAGTTTTGACATTGGAGGGCATTCAGGTCCTTTTTGGGAACTCAAAGTTTCTGAATCTTTGCGTGAAAGGATCCTTGTCATCGATGTCGTACGGGCGATAAAGATCGTCCGCGTTCCCTTTGTTCCTCCCAGACCTGGCTTCCCAATATCCTCCATCACTGTCTCCATTCTCCTCCGATGTCCGTTCCCTCTGCCTTCTGGAACCGGAACAGGCGGATCCAGATCTGACGCCTCTCTCCCTTGTGCCGGGGGCGCGGCTGTGGGTCGGACTTGGAGTTCTTCTTCTTGGGCTATCCGGACTTCCTTTCGCAAAAGGTCGTCCGTCTCGCCTGTAACGTCTAGCTTCAACTCTACGCTCCCTTCGAGCGCGGCTCTTGGACTTAAGCCGAGAAAATACGTCCGGCTTTCTCTCCCCTAAGCGTGACTTAACACCTTCTCTTCTCTCCCCTAAACGAGTGAAAACGGCCGACCGGGGGTGCTTGGCCCTTTCATCGTTATCCTCGGGTTCTTTACTAAGTCTGGAGAAAATACTCCGGGAGTAGGAACTTTCGGAAGGTTCAGGCCTCGCACCGGGGCTTGTCTTCCGCTTTCTCCTGTCTCTTGATTCAACATATCGGGATGACTCTTGGGAGTGTGAATTCCCCTGTGACTCGTCATCGAAGTTGAGACGGGTTTTTAGTTGTCCCATCTTCTCCGCATGGACCTTTTCGGTCATTAAGGGAAATAGTTGGTGATAATGCTTGTCGCAGAACGCCCTTATTGCCTCGTCTGGAAGGGAGTCTGAATGGTGCTCTCCTTCTTTCCCCTTCCTTTTCTCACGAGTTTTCCGTACTGTGGAAGGCTCTTGGGATGGGGAGGGGTTGTTTGTTTGATTGCTCATGGTAAAGTTTTTTTTAGAAACGCAGTTGTGTAACTGGTCCCACGGATGGCGCCAACTTGTTAGTACAAATCTTGGGCTATCCGACCAGACCTAGGATAGACTAGCTCTTGGCGGGTACAGATCTTGTGCTAAGTACTTCGTGAGCTGCTAAGAAAAAGCACCACCGTTAGTCTTACCGCGGAAGAGGGCTTCCGCGGTTGGCCTCCGGTGTGAGGGTAAGTATATTGTTTGAGATATGAGGTGCAAGTGCGGACTAGGTGGAAGTAAATTCTGTCAGTTGAGAGTAATAAATGAGATGAGAGTATTTATACTACCCATATACTTACTGTAGCTACCTTGGGACTCTGCGAGTTGACTTACGCCTTACCGAGTAGGTAGGTGTCATAGCAGAGCCGAATTGCGCCATGTCTAGCAGGTAGGTGTCAGATCAAGTGGGGGTCACAATCCCACAAGATCTGGCTTTTGGCAGCGTGGTGATCTAGCTGCGGCCAATGATGTGTTCTGGCCCGGCCTAGGGAGACCGGGGATGTTCTTGTCCTGGCTTGGCAAGACTGGAGTTTATAATGTGTATTTGTCAGTCTTGAATTTGCCGCGGTACAAGTTATAAGCATGCCCGGCCCAGTATGCTGTTTCCGGGGATACTATACACAATCAATCTCGCTAAAGGGCATAGGGTCATTAGGAATCTCTACCATCATATGACAAGCAACCAGTGAAGTAGCGAGCATGAAGGATACCAATACAAGTCATCGAGTTTAAGGGCGATATAACTTTATTTCACATATGCTCGATACTTTCAAAGAAGAATACTAAAGGGAACTTATGTTTGGATATTTTTTTTTATCTTCGATGTAATTTGTTTAATGTATCTTCTTGCTAGTTTCTTAATACAAAAGTATGATTTTATTTTGTGCTTGACTTTTAGCTTTGGTATTTATTTATTTATTTATCAATGTTTGGTGTTTTGGTAGTGTGTTTTTTTTTGGTTTGTTAATTATCAATGATATATTTTCCGCCAGTTGGAAAAAAGGGCAAAGTTTACAAATCAGCAATTTACTCTCTGATTGAACAAATAATTGCACAACCAAGCCTTCGATGATGATCAAAGGAATAATGGGGTGTTGAGATTGCGCCAAGCTTGTTCTTAACCTGAAATAAGAAATACGAAGACACTACGTTAAGTGATTGCGCAGGGGTTGGACCCTGCGAACTACCTCCAGCGTGCGAGTTAGTATGTGTAATGGTAATGTAGGTCGTAAATTGAGAGAGTGAAGTTAACTTACTTTGTTTCAGCCCGACTAAGCTATTTATAGGGGAGAAATAGGGCTTAGTGGGCGGTTTGTGCATGATTCGGAGATCATGGGGGCGTCCCATGAAATATGGTAACCGCTAGGGCTTTGTAGCCCACGATCTCTGTTTTGGCGGGAAAGACAAGAGGAAGAGGAGACGTGGGTTTGACCAGGTCAGGATAGCTCTCCATGCTAGTTCCTTCGTAGGAGATACCCCGAAGGGCTTAAGGCTTCGATTGGCGGATTCCCACATGGTAACCAGTTCGCAGGCGAATGGTTTTATGCCAATGAAACGTGTTAGGAGATTAACCTGGGCCTCCGAAGAGAGGGCTTTCTACAGGCTCGAAGGGGAGTCCTTCGACCCGTTCGGAGGGTACATCATCAAGCCCCCCAGTCGAAAGTGATATATACGTACGAGTATAAATTGCATTCGACTCAAAAAATAACCCATACACCATTCGTTTTGTCACAAAAACGTATAACGAGAAAATATAAGGATTAAACTGATTTCCGCATTAAATGCAAAATCATCATTATCCGCCCACTTACCCATAGCCATAATGGCCGGATCTTCGGTAAACGCAAAACGTCATTTCAAATTTTGTATCCATTTGAAGTCCGCTTATGCATTAGATATATATGAAACACGTGTGTGGCTAGGATTAAAAAACATGATGGGTATTTAAACCCTTAAAATTGTAAACCCTAGATCACTTTCACCTTCCGCCCAAAATACACAAATATCCATCTGCGTATTTGTGCTTCCGTTGGAACGATAAGGTAAAAATTCTAGCCTTTTTCTTTGATCTTTTTACTATTTTAATAGCAATATGAGCATGGCAGCAAAGAGAAATTAGAGAACAAACATGCACTTTGTCAAAAGTAGCATTATCTGAATTCCTTCTTGATTACCCCTTACCTGCTGGGCTCAAAATCATACTTCCAAGTAAAAGACAATGTTTTTGATGCCCCCGCAGGGTATGTGGGCTTGTATGTGCACGCATTTACCCAGTCAAACCTTCGGATTCCACTTCATCCTTTGATTCTTGAGTTTTTACAATACTATAAGGTGCACATTTCCAGATTTAACCCCTTTGGGCTAGCCAAACTGACTACCTACATTGTGATGTGTAAGGCTTACGGGCATGAGCCCTCGTTAGATGTTCTTAGGGGTTTTGTAAATTTGTATCCCGGCGAGGATTGGGTGACTATTGCCAAAAGAGGTGAACATGATGTTCCCGTCCTTGTGACGAAGCCCTTTTCGAATATAAGAAACTGGAAAGGTCAGTTCTTTTATGTTGAAAGTACAATTATACCGTCCGGTTACCCAGCTTTGCTTGGCGAAGCGTTTATGTATGATGAGAAGAAATATAATGACCCGCTGCCCTATGAGGTAAGGAGCGAGCCATTGTATCAAAGACTTGCACGACATCCTGCTAATGTCCAGACATTCCCCGAACCTGTCCTGTTCATGGTTGGTATTGCTGAGAGTTGGGAAGGCTCTCCGTTGCATCCTGAAATACTTTGTGAAGGAAAAAGTATGTATATATCTTATTCAAATAATTTAAATAACTTATCTGCTGATATTCATCTCCTTTTCGTTTGTTTTTGCAGAGATGACTTTCAGAAATTTTGTCGTTGCCGGAGGTGCCAAAGTAGTCAGTTTCATTCCAAGGGAACCCGAAGATGCAAGCTATGGAGTTGGATCTCCATCTAGGTCTGTCAACAATAATGATGTCGATGCCTCTGCAGTGAAACCTCTTTCTATACTTCCTCCTACTAAGCCAGTGAGTACCGAGGAAACCCCTCTTCTTGTGGAGGACATTGCTGATTCTGATGACCCACCTTCCGATTCTGATCAACTGAAGATCACGGGCTCCTCTGGTATTGCAGACAGGGTGAGGACTAGGAAAGGTACTAGTGCCAAAGCTATTAAGGCTTCCGCAAAAAGGAAATCCAATGCTCCTACCCCCCCCCCATCGAGGAATATCAAGCAAAAAGTAGAGAAAGCTCGTGGGAAAACCCTGATGTACTCGACTGAAGAAATTGGTGATGATGACATTCATGGTGAGCAACCCACTCCTCATTTTTCTTTTCTTAAAATGCTCCGTATCTTATGTTTCTCTTGCTTTTGTCCTTTATTTAGGACTGCCCAACACTAAGGAGCTGCCTGATGCCCTTTCCTGCCGCTTGCTTGTTGAAAATGTCACTCCCGCTTCTTGGAGGAAAACGATGACTGAGATGTCTATTGAAAAGCTGTGTGATCTCTATGACAAAAGTTACACCCGGCAGGCCATGTTGGATAACCATTTTAGTTTTCGTACAAGGGCATTAATTAACAAGGTTAAGGAGGCTAAAGAGGACGTTGCTGTCATTGTAGCTAGGGAGAAAGAGAGGGAGGAGAACTATGCTAAGTTGGAATCCAGATGTGATGAAGCAATGGCAGATTTTGAGAAGCATCCTAGATACGAGGCCCTTCGAGCAAAGATGGAAGATCTTGAAGAGCAGTTGAAGAGGTCGCAGGCTGAGTGTGGTAGGCTAAAGGTGTAGGAGGCTAAAGTTGTTGGTTATAAGACCCAGGTGAGTGCCCTGGAGTCTAAATGTGCTGGTTTGGAAACTGAGAGGGTCAGATTGGTGAAGCAGGATGTCAAGCGCTGTCAAGAGTTGGATGAGTTGAAATTTGAATGCCAAGGTTTGAGGAGAGATAGGGCTGAGGTTGTATCGAAAGTTGTCCCCTACATTGCTATGGAGCTATACCATAGCGACGAGGTGGGAGAGGTTGTGGGGAAGCTAGTAAATGCGGCTATATTTCATGGAAAGTGCACAACTTTGGAGGAGATTGCTGAGACCAAAAAACCAGTTGTGCTGTCGGAGGTACCATACTACCGTCCGAATTCTGTGCGAGAATATGATGAAGCCGGTAACGAATTTACCATAGCAGAGTACCCCTTCCTTGTCGAAGCAACCAAAGATCCTTCAGCCTCCATCGAAGATCTCCTCTCTAAAAAACCAAAGAAGATACAGCCTCCGTCCCCCACCAAGAGGACCTTATCTGTGAAGCCTATGTCTCCAGTTCACCAAGAGGATCCAAACTCTTCTAAAAATGCTTGAAGGTTGCCGTGTGGGCATTAATTCAGTCTCTGGGGGTGGCATGTACCCCTTTTTAAACAATTTATCATGGTTGAAGGCATGTGCCTTTGTGTTTAACAATTTATGGTGCTTTTGTCAGGCGTGTGCCTGCTTGAACAATTTATCTTTCGTATGTCTGGGCTTCGGCCCGAAATTTAGACAATTATTCTTATGTTTATGTTGGATATGGCCTTATAAATGCCAATCTTAGGGATTACGTCCCGTTTTTGATATCATGCTGAAATTCAGATAACCCGTAAAATTACCAAATTACCCCTGATAATATAAAACCTTATTAAACAACTTATAAAATTCCGAAATAATTCCAAAACATCTGAAATCGAACTATATCTGAAACAAATAAAATTCTGAGACAATGTTACATCATTTTACATGTTCAAAAATTATCATACACATTTAATTATTAAAATTTCGAAAATTACAATTTAACTAAACATAATGTTTTATTTCTTTTAATTAAATAATATGTAAATAAAATAAGGAAATGTTGAATAAAATCAACCCAATATATTTCATGATTCTATGGACCGAAAATATACAGATCTTGCCCCCCAAAGTCGGTTTCTCAAGATATCATCAAATCTCTTTTATTTTCTCTTCAAAAACAAAACCGCATAAACACAAAAACCCTAAGGGACACAAAGAAATTTGACCAAGGCTACTACACGACTTCTGAACTTGAGCAAGGATTTTTCTGGTGTTTTTGGAGGTGCAAGGAAGCTAGGAAAATTAAGGGTTGCTGCGTTTTCTCCTTGGTTCGTTCTTGTTCTTAATTTCTTGTCGATTTGCTCTAAAACAAGGTAATAATTCTTGCGACTAAACCAAACGTTTTAAAATTATTATGGCAATTTTACAGTGATCTTTAGATGTTATATGACTCATATAAAATATGTAAATCGATCCATGCATGCTAATTCTATGCGTATGAAAATATAATGGTCATAAAACACGTAAATCACAATAATATGTAATCCGAATTTTTGGACATGATAGCTATTTTATTTAGACCTCTTATGATGTATTAGACCTGGGAAAAATGATAGATCGAATTATAATAGCCTAAATCATGTCGTGTTAATTTTAATGTCTAAAATGTACGTAAATATGCAATACATGTTAAACGATTTTTATGGGCATGTTCATTATTTTTCGTGGGTTTCTTATAAGTAATATAATCTGGGAAAAATATGGTTTTGATTTTTAGAAGCTTAAATTTAACGTGGTTAATTATTGTATAAACCGGATTTTGGAAAAACAAAGAATTAAAATAAAATGAAAATCGGGGTAACTAGGGTTTGATTTCTTGGGTGAATATCTGATCAATTAATATGTTTTAATGATGAATTAATGATGGTTCAATGATTGGTGAAAAGTAGGGTTTGTAATTGTTGTTAAAAAGTCTTACCGATTTAAAGATAAAAGTAAAAGGACCTGTTTTGCCAACTTTGAAACTTATGGGATATTTTTGTAAGATCATATACATCTGTAAGAATGTGGGAAAAATATAACTTTGGGGTCCTAAGTGTAAATATTGCATAATAATGAATTAATGGCAATTTAGGGTTTCGATTTGGAATTAATTAAAAGTGAGGGACCAAAATTGTAAATCTGAAATTCTGAAGTTGTTTTGTGTTAATACTGATATAAAAAGGTTGTTGTGTAATTTTGAGGATTTTTGGGCTAATTATGTAATTGTTATGAAATTATGATTTACTCCCTCCGTCCCATATTAAGTGTCCACTTTCCAAATGCACAAAGTTTTAGGAAAGTGGGGCCAACTACACTCTCCACCAATCAAATATCACTATTACCCACTAAAGTCTCTTCTCATTGGTTGAAAATATTCCCTGGACACTTAATTTGGGACATCTCAAGATTCCATTATGGACACTTAATATGGGACGGAGGGAGTAATATATATGTTTTGTAAACTTAAAGGACTAAATATGTAAATTCTGAATTCTGAGTGGTCAAATATGTAATGTACTAACTTCTGAGGATATATTCTGTAAATATGAAATATAATATGCTTGGTTGGTAATTATGGATATTGTAGGGTTTAATTTGTAAAATATGTAATTATAAGGTTGGTTTTGTAAATTATGTAACTAAAGGGGTGTAATCTGTAAATTGTGAAACTTAAGGGAATAAAATGTAATTCTGAATAAAATGAGCATATATTTCTGTAACTTAAAGTAATTTTCACTAATGACCTTGGAAATTAATGAAGTTACATTTAAAACCCTAAACATTGTATAATTGTCATAATTAACCCTAAAATTCTGTAACTTGATAAAATGTACTGTATTCCATAATAATCTTTGAATAAAGGTTCAACCTAATCTGAAATGATAATATCTGTTAATTCTGGAAACCTGATAATTATGGAAACTTACTAAATTCTGGAAACCTACTAAAAATAGAAGTTACTTATAATGGGAAGATAACTGAAAACCCCTTTCGTATTTCTATTTTATACTCCTTAGGTTCGAGGAGGGAGTGATTTGATTTCCTGTCCGCCGTTTCTATTTTGTGTGCTTGCATTGGAATAAAGTACAGATATTCTGCCCTTTTTAGTAAGGTGCCTTCGTTCTCTTTTGATTATTGATCTTGATTCGTATTAGGATTTCTCGATGCCATTGCTATGTTTTCCCTGCTTGTGAACCTTGATCTGTTGTACTTGTTCTTGAACCTTTGTTTAAACCCTGTATTGATCTTTGGTTTACACCTTGTTCTGAACCCTGCCATGAACCTTGATATGAACCCTGCCATAAAACCTTGACTTGAACCTTGATACTTGTGATATTATAACTGGATGAGAAAACCTTTTTAAATGATTTATGGATATGTTTTAAGAAACTATTCGTAAGGCTATCTTTATAGAAACCATTTTTAAAAGACCTTCTTTATGAAACTGTTTTAAAGATCACTTTTATGAAAGTCATTATTAAAGGATTTCTTTTCAACACCTATGATATGGACTTGTAATATAAACTGTTAAAATGAACTTTTAAACAAAACTGATATCGACCTTCCTGATATTGACCTCCCTGATATTGAACCTTTGGACTACCTGATATGGAACCCTCTGATATGAACCTTCTGATATCCTGTCTTGAACCCTGATATGGAACTTGATTCTGAACAACTTGATACTTGACATCTGACACTTGATACTTGACACCTGACACTTAATACTTGATATCTGATACTTGACACCTGACACTTGATACTTGACACCTGATACTTGACACCTGACACTTGATACTTGATACTTAACCTTGACCCACAGTTTGATATTACGAGCCACCCACCAGGCATGAGGTGTTCATGTCCTTGTCATTGATGCACCGATGACTTGACTCTAGGGTAGGAGAGAGATGTCCTATCCCGTCCCTGACTTGATTATATGGTGTGTATTGGTAGACTCTGGCCACCTGGGGCGTATGGATGCATCCTAGACTTGACCTGATCTGTTTATATTACTTGTTATATCTGTTGACTGATGGTGTGTGCGATGCACGTCTTTCACAACCTCTGGGAGCTCATGACTCCAACCCTGCGAGGTAACCCCTCACCCTGTTGTATCTGATACATGAGGACACCCCTCATATTATCTGGTTACTTGAGAGGCATCCCCTCTGGATTTCTGATATGGCTACATGATTATGATATCTCTGATTTCTGGGCTCGTAGTGGATTTCTGTTACCCTTATACTTTACCTGTACTACTTACCTGCTAAAACCTTGACATATTTGCATGACCTTGACATCACTTATCTTTCTTTACTGTTACTTTATACTTACACATCATTCCTGACCGGTTCGTATTCCTTTCTTATTCATTATTCTGTATTATTGCTTGTTTCTGTTATATCTGTTCACTGAGCTCTCGTAGCTCAGCCGCATTTCTTTTCCTGCGGCAGGTACATTTAAGCTAGGAGCTGGGTTTATCTTGGGATGAGAGCAACTTGTGTGAAGTTTAGACCTTGTCATTCTAGTGTGACCATTTGGATATTATTTCTGTTATGCCATTGTTTGGGCATTTTGGATTCTGTTTTGTACTTCGTTATTTCTGTCTTGCACTTGATATAAGTCGTGTTGACTTATTTTCCTTTGGATTTTAATGTTAAGGCTTCCGCTATTTTATTTCTTGAATGCTTGTATCTGATATGAAACCATGTACTTGTGACACCTTTGCCCTTGTCGGGTTGGGGTGTTACAATTTGTGGTATCAGAGCACAGGCATCCGAAACCCGTAGGCTTAGGCCATTGACCTGTGAGGATTGGGTAGACATTAGGTTTCCTTTCGCGTACTCTTTTTCCTTATTCTGCTCTGTCATATTTTGCTTGATCCTGCTAATCGTTTGATAATCCTGTAGATGGTTAACACTCCTGAAATCCCCAATTTGGAGGCTATGGTGGCTAATGCTATAGCCAATCTGCTACCCGGCCTTAACACTGATGCGGTGATCAACCGGCTTATCAGTGGTGGAGCTAGTTCATCTGGAGGTGCTGGTAGTTCTTCTGGTGGTGGGGGCCGACCCACTACCATTAATGGGTGGCTTGAGAGTTTCAATAAACTCAAGCCGTTGTCTTTCAGTTCTGCTGCTACTCCTCATGCTGCAGAGGACTGGATTACCCACATGGAGAAGCTGTTTGAGGTGCTAGGTTGTGAGGACGAGTTTAAGACTCGTCTGGCTGTGTTTAAGCTTGAGGGTGACGCACTTAACTGGTGGAAGGCGCACAAGGCAGCTAAAGGAGGTGATGGGTATGTTCTTGGTTGTACTTGGGCTGATTTCCGCACTACATTCTATAATCGGTACTTCCCTGACTCTGAGCAACAGAGGTTTATTCGAGAGTACAACACTATCTCCCAGCTAGATTCTGAGAATGCAGGGCAATACCTGGAGCGATTTCAGAGATTGGTTAGTTTCGTGGGTTCCGCTGCTGGAGATGCAAGGCGTCAAGCTAAGCAGTTCAAGTGGGGACTCAAAACGTGGGTGCTCGATCGTATGCTTAATGATCAGTTTGAAGATCCGTCAGCATGTTGCGATGCAGCTCGCAACATTGAGATTTTTCATGAGGGCGTTGGTTACAAGAGGAACCGCGACGGTGATAGGATTCAGCAGAGTCAGAGTCGGGACGTCAAGGAGTTTTCGGGCAGGAGCTACGATCAGAAGAAATCAGATTCGAGGGGCCGGGATTCGAGGTCAGCTCCTAGACAGGGAAATGAGCGTCTGGAAGAAAACAACAACCAACGGCAGAAGAGATCATCTGAGTACTCTACTTCCTTACCTGTTTGTGGTTCTTGTGGGAAAAACCATACTGGAGCTTGTCGTACGACGTCTGGTGCTTGTTTCAGATGTGGTTCTTCTGAGCATCAAGTGAGAAATTGTCCTAAGCAATCTACGTCAGCACTTGAGAAATTTCTTGATCCTCCTCCTCCTGCTCCTCATACCGGTCGTGTCTTTATGCTTTCTAGTGACCGGACTGATCGCACGTCTGGTATGTCCTTGTTTGGTTTCCGTTCTCTTTCATTTATGATTCCTTGCAAATTTCGAGGACGAAATTTTTTTTGTTAGTGGGGAAGAAGTTGTAATACCTGAAATTCAGATAACCCGTAAAATTACCAAATTACCCCTGATAATATAAAACCTTATTAAACAACTTATAAAATTCCGAAATAATTCCAAAACATCTGAAATCGAACTATATCTGAAACAAATAAAATTCTGAGACAGTGTTACATCATTTTACATGTTCAAAAATTATCATACACATTTAATTATTAAAATTCCGAAAATTACAATTTAACTAAACATAATGTTTTATTTCTTTTAATTAAATAATATGTAAATAAAATAAGGAAATGTTGAATAAAATCAACCCAATATATTTCATGATTCTATGGACCGAAAATATACAGATCTTGCCCCCCAAAGTCGGTTTCTCAAGATATCATCAAATCTCTTTTATTTTCTCTTCAAAAACAAAACCGCATAAACACAAAAACCCTAAGGGACACAAAGAAATTCGACCAAGGCTACTACACGACTTCTGAACTTGAGCAAGGATTTTTCTGGTGTTTTTGGAGGTGCAAGGAAGCTAGGAAAATTAAGGGTTGCTGCGTTTTCTCCTTGGTTCGTTCTTGTTCTTAATTTCTTGTCGATTTGCTCTAAAACAAGGTAATAATTCTTGCGACTAAACCAAATGTTTTAAAATTATTATGGAAATTTTCCAGTGATCTTTAGATGTTATATGACTCATATAAAATATGTAAATCGATCCATGCATGCTAATTCTATGCGTATGAAAATATAATGGTCATAAAACACGTAAATCACAATAATATGTAATCCGAATTTCTGGACATGATAGCTATTTTATTTAGACCTCTTATGATGTATTAGACCTATAAAAAATGATAGATCGAATTATAATAGCCTAAATCATGTCGTGTTAATTTTAATGTCTAAAACGTACGTAAATATGCAATACATGTTAAACGATTTTTCTGGGCATGTTCATTATTTTTCGTGGGTTCCTTATAAGTAATATAATCTGGGAAAAATATGGTTTTGATTTTTAGAAGCTTAAATTTAACGTGGTTAATTATTGTATAAACCGGATTTTGGAAAAACAAAGAATTAAAATAAAATGAAAATTGGGGTAACTAGGGTTTGATTTCTTGGGTGAATATCTGATCAATTAATGTGTTTTAATGATGAATTAATGATGGTTCAATGATTGGTGAAAAGTAGGGTTTGTAATTGTTGTTAAAAAGTCTTACCGATTTAAAGATAAAAGTAAAAGGACCTGTTTTGCAAACTTTGAAACTTATGGGATATTTTTGTAAGATCATATACATCTGTAAGAATGTGGGAAAAATATAACTTTGGGGTCCTAAGTGTAAATATTGCATAATAATGAATTAATGGCAATTTAGGGTTTCGATTTGGAATTAATTAAAAGTGAGGGACCAAAATTGTAAATCTGAAATTCTGAAGTTGTTTTGTGTTAATACTGATATAAAAAGGTTGTTGTGTAATTTTGAGGATTTTTGGGCTAATTATGTAATTGTTATGAAATTATGATTTAATATATATGTTTTGTAAACTTAAAGGACTAAATATGTAAATTCTGAATTCTGAGGGGTCAAATATGTAATGTACTAACTTTTGAGGATATATTCTGTAAATATGAAATATAATATGCTTGGTTGGTAATTATGGATATTGTAGGGTTTAATTTGTAAAATATGTAATTATAAGGTTGGTTTTGTAAATTATGTAACTAAAGGGGTGTAATCTGTAAATTGTGAAACTTAAGGGAATAAAATGTAATTCTGAATAAAATGAGCATATATTTCTGTAACTTAAAGTAATTTTCACTAATGACCTTGGAAATTAATGAAGTTACATTTAAAACCCTAAACATTGTATAATTGTCATAATTAACCCTAAAATTCTGTAACTTGATAAAATGTACTGTATTCCATAATAATCTTTGAATAAAGGTTCAACCTAATCTGAAATGATAATAATCTGTTAATTCTGGAAACCTGATAATTATGGAAACTTACTAAATTCTGGAAACCTACTAAAAATAGAAGTTACTTATAATGGGAAGATAACTGAAAACCCCTTTTGTATTTCTATTTTATACTCCTTAGGTTCGAGGAGGGAGTGATTTGATTTCCTGTCCACCGTTTCTATTTTGTGTGCTTGCATTGGAATAAGGTACAGATATTCTGCCCTTTTTAGTAAGGTGCCTTCGTTCTCTTTTGATTATTGATCTTGATTCGTATTAGGATTTCTCGATGCCATTGCTATGTTTTCCCTGCTTGTGAACCTTGATCTGTTGTACTTGTTCTTGAACCTTTGTTTAAACCCTGTATTGATCTTTGGTTTACACCTTGTTCTGAACCCTGCCATGAACCTTGATATGAACCCTGCCATAAAACCTTGACTTGAACCTTGATACTTGTGATATTATAACTGGATGAGAAAACCTTTTTAAATGATTTATGGATATGTTTTAAGAAACTATTCGTAAGGCTATCTTTATAGAAACCATTTTTAAAAGACCTTCTTTATGAAACTGTTTTAAAGATCACTTTTATGAAAGTCATTATTAAAGGATTTCTTTTCAACACCTATGATATGGACTTGTAATATAAACTGTTAAAATGAACTTTTAAACAAATTGATATCGACCTTCCTGATATTGACCTCCCTGATATTGAAACTTTGGACTACCTGATATGGAACCCTCTGATATGAACCTTCTGATATCCTGTCTTGAACCCTGATATGGAACTTGATTCTGAACAACCTGATACTTGACACCTGACACTTGATACTTGACACCTGACACTTAATACTTGATATCTGATACTTGACACCTGACACTTGATACTTGACACCTGATACTTGACACCTGATACTTGATACTTGACACTTGACCCTGACCCACAGTTTGATATTACGAGCCACCCACCAGGCATGAGGTGTTCATGTCCTTGTCATTGATGCACCGATGACTTGACTCTAGGGTAGGAGAGAGATGTCCTATCCCGTCCCTGACTTGATTATATGGTGTGTATTGGTAGACTCTGGCCACCTGGGGCGTATGGATGCATCCTAGACTTGACCTGATCTGTTTATATTACTTGTTATATCTGGTGACTGATGGTGTGTGCGATGCACGTCTTTCACAACCTCTGGGAGCTCATGACTCCAACCCTGCGAGGTAACCCCTCACCCTGTTGTATCTGATACATGAGGACACCCCTCATATTATCTGGTTACTTGAGAGGCATCCCCTCTGGATTTCTGATATGGCTACATGATTATGATATCTCTGATTTCTGGGCTCGTAGTGGATTTCTGTTACCCTTATACTTTACCTGTACTACTTACCAGCTAAAACCTTGACATATTTGCATGACCTTGACATCACTTATCTTTCTTTACTGTTACTTTATACTTACACATCATTCCTGACCGGTTCATATTCCTTTCTTATTCATTATTCTGTATTATTGCTTGTTTCTGTTATATCTGTTCACTGAGCTCTCGTAGCTCAGCCGCATTTCTTTTCCTGCGGCAGGTACATTTAAGCTAGGAGCTGGGTTTATCTTGGGATGAGAGCAACTTGTGTGAAGTTTAGACCTTGTCATTCTAGTGTGACCATTTGGTTATTATTTCTGTTATGCCATTGTTTGGGCATTTTGGATTCTGTTTTGTACTTCGTTATTTCTGTCTTGCACTTGATATAAGTCGTGTTGACTTATTTTCCTTTGGATTTTAATGTTAAGGCTTCCGCTATTTTATTTCTTGAATGCTTGTATCTGATATGAAACCATGTACTTGTGACACCTTTACCCTTGTCGGGTTGGGGTGTTACATGTCTTCTCATACGTTTTCTTTTCTTTAAAAAACGTGAACATACATCCTGAGCTTATATCCTCATTGTGTGTATTTTGGACCAAGATTTTAGCAATCGTATAATTTGACTGCGACAGAGGGTCGCGACCCACTCCGTCTTTATCCTTAAGTTGCAGAGGGCTTTTGTTACCCTAAGACTTTATAGGAAAGTTAATGTGAATTGTAATGGATGCTATTTGTATACAAGACATGTGTCTTGCTTCATCCTTCAACATTGAAACTTGTAGAGTACTTGGCTGAACAAATCTTTGTTGTATAAAACGAAACAAGTGATTTTGAGGGAAATGCGTTATATCATTAAGTGGGTAGGGAGGATTACATTATTGTAGAAATGAACACTAGGACACCTACCATTAATGCTTCTTTCCCATGTGAGAAGAATGCGTTACATGAAATTGAAAAACAACTAAGTGCTTTAAAAGAAATAATAAGTCTTATATGTAAAAACTTACGAAAGCTAGTATCCAGTTCTTCGGGCTCGCATGCTTTGTTTTCGCAACATCTCTCTTTGCCGCTGGACCCTTCGACTTGGTTTTGCTAGCGTTTATTTAAAGGACATATTCTTATATGCCCTCAGGGTTTTGGGTAACTTGTCAACCCACTCATGCTGATACTGTCCCAACTTTGTCTCGATTTCAATGACAATGTCCTTGTCGACACAAGTGAATATTTGCTTCACATTCAGGCTTTCGCAGAAAGCAGGGAATACCCCTTCGGCAAAGTGTTTCCCTTTATAAGAAGTGATGACTTGTGGGACTCCAAACCTGCAGATTATGTGTTCCCACACAAATTTTTCCACATGCTTTCCTGTTATTAATGCCAAAGGCTGAGTTTCCACCCATTTGGTGAAGTGGTCGATGGCTATGACCAAGAATTGTACCCCTCCGGGGGCTGCTGCTAGGGGCCCGATTATGCTGACTCCCCATTGGCCGAAAGGCCTTGCTGATGTGATAGAAGACGTGCCATACTTTGATGGGTTTTGAGCTCTTGAGTACGTCTGACATGTTGTGCATGCTTTGATTACTCCTGTTGCATCTTCTAATATAGATGGCCAATAGTACCCCCATCTTGCTACTTCTGAGGTTATTGATCTATTGCTTACGTACCTTCCACAAGATTCTCTATGAATATTATAGAGAATGCTTGAAGCTTGCTTCAGTCCCACACAACGAAGCCATGGGGACGAGCAAGACCTTTTGTAAAGGTTTTCCCCTATAAGCCTATATTGAGGGGCTTTAACTTTGATCTTTCGTGCTGTTTTCGGATTATCGGGTAGAGTACCACTTATCAAGTATGTCCTTATTGGAGCCATCCAGCTAGAGCCTTCGTCAGAGGCTTCATCTTGTGCGATCGACCTATGGGCCAATATTTCTACTAACACCTCTTCGGGTAGGCGGGCCATAGTCGTTGAAGATAGTTTGTTCAGGGCGCCTGCTTTCTTGTTCTGGCTTCTGTGAACATGCGTTACCTCATATGGTTTAAATTCCTGAAGAAGCTCCTTGGTCACGTCCAAATACTTCCTGATTGTAGGCAGTTCTACCGCCTGGGAGCCATTGATTTGGTTGGTAACTAGCTGTGAGCTTACAAAGGCGGAGAGGTCATCTGCCTCCATGCCTTTTGCAAGCCGGAGGCCAGCTAATAGCGCTTCGTACTCTGCTTCATTGTTCGTAGCCTTGAACTCAAATCGTAATGCGTAAGCGTACTCTTTTCCTTTTGGGCTGATTAAGATTAGACTCGCTCCTGATCCATCAGAATTCGAGGTCCCGTCTGTGTATAATTTCCACTTCTTCTTCGTCCTTGGTGGTTGTTTTTTGTCCTGACCGTGTTCGGAAAGTGCTTTAGTTAGAGGGCTTGCGAATATCTTATTTCTGACAGATTCTGACCCCCTATGCCTTTTTGATGATTTAGAAGCCTGCAGATTATCGGTAGCTTGGACTTTTGAAGAATTAACCTTGACCCCATGCTCAATTGGTGTGACGTGTTTGTACTTATCAAGCGTGTGTTCTGCATCGGAGGACTTGCCCTCGATTCTTAGTGCTCGAGGGGCTTTAGCTATGTCAGAATGTGTCCGCGCGAGAGTTTCCTTGTTGGCTTTGCGTGGCTTTTCCAAATTTGTCTTGGGATTAATAGGGTTTTGCTCTTTGGTGACCATCGCCTGCTCTGGATGGTACTCATTTATCACAACTTGCTTTTTGGTGCTCGTATGACTTGGAATAGCCTTCGAAGGCTCCTGATGGCTTTCCTTGATTCTTCTATCAATTTCTCTTTCCCTTCTATGACGATGACTAGAAAATACGGTTCCTATTCCATGAGGTGTGTGGAATTTTATTGCCGCGTGTATGGTGGATACCACGATGCCCATCCTTTGCATGGCTGTCCTTCCTATCAGCAAGTTGTAGGGGGAATTGGACCTTACTATGGTGAACATGAGGGTTTCTGTTCTCATGAGCTTGCCTTCTCCAATGGTTACTTCTAATGGAACTTCTCCCAGAGGCCACAAATGCTTGCCAGAGAATCCTACCAAGGGCATCTTCGAATCAACCCTTCGGGATTTGATCGAAGGCTCGAGCTTTAGGAAGCAATGCTCATATATGATTTCACAAGGGCTTCCACAGTCCATAATAGCTCCATTCATTTTCTGGTTAGAAATGAGGACTTCGATGACCACTGGATCATTCGAAGAGACCTTGCCTGCGATAGGGGGAAACGTTATCTCCCTTATCTCGTTAGTCTCTGGCTCCGGCACCTTTCTCTTTAAACTGGTTTCGCCCCAATGAACCATGAGTATTGGGGCTTCGAGAGGTGCAGTATCTTTAGCCAATTGAGCGTCGGTCATCTTTTCCTTTCCCTTCTTTATACCCTTCACCAAGTGTGCCAATTGCCCGGACTTCATAGCTTCTTCTATCTGTTTCTTTAACTCTCTACAACTGTTCGTATCGTGACCATAATCTTCGTGAAAGTGACAATACTTGTTGGTATCCCTGTTTTTGCCCTTACTTGTCATACGAGGGGGTGCTTCGAAAGCCTTAGCAGCCCTCTCCGTGGCAAGTATTTCCTTTGGAGACTTGGTTAGACTGTTTAACAAACCGTGGTTGGGACCTTTGTTGTACGGAGAAAACCTGTCTCTGTTTTTGTTCTTGTTCTTTGACCCTTCCCACGAAGAATGCTTTGAAAACTTGTTGCTGTTGTCTCTGTCTATTGGAGCCTCGTTAGTGGATACCTCTTTCGCTTCGATCCAAGTATACGTCTTTTCCATTAACCCTTTGTAAGTTGTCGGAAGGTCGGTGGACAATAATTCCACCAAACTTCGATTTCGGAGACCATGTACGAAGCCCGAAATACGCTGATCTTCATGAAGACCCAAAATCTGCAAAGTCTCATCGGTGTACCTAGTAACGAAGGCCCTTGTGCTTTCGTTTTCCTTTTGTTTGATGTTGTGCACCGTTAAATGAGTCCTTGTGAACTTCTTTTGCTGACTGAAGTGTGACCGGAATTTAGCCTTAAGATTATCAAGATTGACGATGCTACCGGGCTTTTGCCCATTCCACCAAATACGAGCAGAATCCCGTAGGGTGTATGTAAACATGTGACAGGCCACCGGCATAACCCATTTTTGCATCTTGATCGCCCCTTCGAACAAGTGTAAGAAATTGTCCGGATCCCCCTTCCCATCATAGGTCCCAATGTGTGAAGGCATTTTCAACCCATCAGGCAATGGGTAATCTTCTATCCACCTAACGAAGGGTGTAGCTGAACCCATAGGGTCTGAGTATAGATAATTATAATGTGGTGCGTACATAGGAGCAGGATTATAGGGATTGTTGCTTTGGGGCATTCCCATAGGAGTTTGACTTGGGTAAGATTGATAAGGTGTATTCATGGCAAATGGATAACCGTTTCCCATGGCATACGGAGGGTACGCTATAGGATGCCCGAAGGGTATGCTCCCATAAGTTTGAGGGAGGCTTGGGTTATTAGGCTGTCCATTTACTGGAGGATATAAATTCTGAGGATAAGACTGAGTTTGGAACGAGGGGTACATACCATTGGGAGGAAGATTTCCTCCCATATTAATTGTAGGCGGATTATCTTCTACGCCTGATGCGTGAGAAGGCTGCAACGGAACCCCAGCTTCAGTCCTTCCAAGATGAGCCGCTAGCAATGGAGGCAAAGTCACCCCCACTTCTTCTCTTCGTTGGCTCCTACCGTTAGAGCCTTCGGTAACCGCTACTTCTCTCCTTGTCGGAGCCCTCTCGGGAACTCCTTCGAAACCAACAGACTTTCTGCTTAGCCTTTGACTGACTGGAGACCCAATCCTTAAGGCCGATAGAGTTGCTCCTTGAGTCGGAGGCCTAGGTTCCATCTCCATTTCTTCATCATACTCATCACTTGAGTATTCCAACTCCCTTCGCATCTCAGCATTCCTAACTTGCCTTTTACGAGCCCTTAGGAGGGATTCCAACACTTCGTGGTTGGCTTCGACAAAGGCTGGGCTGATAATGGGCTCCGGATTGGCTGATGTCGAAGCATGATGGTTGGGTGTTGTTTCTGGGTGAGAACGTGTGGTGAACGTGGAAGCGGTTATTGGGGGAAGGTTGTTAGAGTCGTTGATTGGTATTGGTGCTAGGGTAGAGAAACCCGGTGGGGGAGTATCTTCTCTCCCTTGATCCATGCCGGAATAATAGTGAAAGTAGTTGGTTGGTTATAAGCTTGGAAATAACGAGACCAATTGTAGCGGTCCCACGGATGGCGCCCACTGATTGAACAAATAATTGCACAACCAAGCCTTCGATGTTGATCAAAGGAATAATGGGGTGTTGAGATTGCGCCAAGCTTGTTCTTAACCTGAAATAAGAAATACGAAGACACTACGTTAAGTGATTGCGCAGGGGTTGGACCCTGCGAACCACCTCCAGCGTGCGAGTAAGTATGTGTAATGGTAATGTAGGTCGTAAATTGAGAGAGTGAAGTTAACTTACTTTGTTTCAGCCCGACTAAGCTATTTATAGGGGAGAAATAGGGCTTAGTGGGCGGTTTGCGCATGGTTCGGAGATCATGAGGGCGTCCCATGAAATATGGTAACCGCTAGGGCTTTGTAGCCCATGATCTCTGTTTTGGCGGGAAAGCCAAGGGGAAGAGGAGACGTGGGTTTGACCAGGTCAGGATAGCTCTCCGTGCTAGTTCCTTCGTAGGAGATACCCCGAAGGGCTTAAGGCTTCGATTGGCGGATTCCTACATGGTAACCAGTTCGCAGGAGAATGGTTTTACGCCAATGAAACTTGTTAGGAGATTAACCTGGGCCTCCGAAGGGAGGGCTTTCTACAGGCTCAAAGGGGAGTCCTTCGACCCGTTCGGAGGGTACATCATCACTCTCCATTTTGTTTTTAATATAACTAACTTTCTCGAAAAATATATATGTTCACTAGTAAACTTTCAAACTTTTGAAATTATGACTAACCATTACATAACCCGAGTTAAAATAATTGCATCGTTGGTCCTCAATATATACTCTCAGTTAAAAAAATTGCACCGTTGGTCATCAATAAATAACCTCAGTTAGTCTCAAATACATAACCACCGCCTACCACCGCCACCCACCACCACTACCCAACGCCACCACTTACCACCACCACCACGCACCATTGCCACCACCACCACCAATCACCACCGCCACCACCACCAATAACCACCACCCCTCACCACCGCCACCCACTGCCACCACTACCATCCACCACTTACTACCACTAATCACCACCAGTACTCACCACTGCCACCCACTTCCACCACTGCCACCACCACTTTCCATCACCAATCACCACCACCACTCATCGCCGCCACCCGTTGTCACCACCACCACCACCTACTACCGCCTACCACCACCACTTATCACCGCCAGCCATTGGAACCACCACCACCTACCAACATTTACCACCACCACTCACCACCGCCACCCATTGCAACAACCACAATCACCCACCACCACCACCCACCACTAATCAACACCACCACTCACCACCGCCACCCACTGCCACCACCCACCACCACCTATCACTACGGTGGTTATTGGTGGTGGTGGGTGGTGGTGGAGGTGGTGGAAGTGGCTGGCGGTGGTGAGTGGTGGTGGTTATTGGTGGTGGTAAGTGGTGGTAGGTGGTGGTGGTGAGTGGTGGTGGGTGGGTGGTAGTGGCAGTGGGTGGCGGTGGTGAGTGGCGGTGGTGAGTGGTGGCGGTAAGTGGCGGTGGTTGTAGTGAGTGGTGGTGGTGATTGGTGGTGGCGGTAAGTGGTGGTGGTGGGTGGTGGTGGCGGTGGTGGAAGTGGCTGGCGGTGGTGAGTAGTGGTGGTAAGTGGTGGTGGTGAGTGGTGGCGGTGGTGGGTGGATAGGTGGCGGTGTGAGTGGTGGCGGTAAGTGCTGGTGGTGGCGGTGGTGAGTGGCGGTGGTGAGGGTTGGTGGTGGTGGTGGTGGGTGGTGGTGGTGGTGGCAGTGGGTGGCGGTGGTGATTGGTGGTGGTGGCGGTGGTTATGTATTTGGCACTAACTGAGGTTATGTATTGAGGTTTAACGGTGCAATTTTTTTAACTGAGATCATGTATTGAGGAGGACTGGTGCAATTTTTTTAACTTGGGTTATGTAATGTTTAGTCATAATTTCAAAATTTTGAAACTTCACTGGTAAACATATATATTTTTTTTGAGTAAGTTAATCATATTACTACCTCCGTCCCATTTTAGTTGTCCGTTGACCAAATTTTGACCGTAAATATTTTTGTTTGTATTATATAATACTTGATGAAAGTTATATCATTGAAAAGTTCGTTTAACGAACTTTTCAATGATATAACTTTCATCAAGTATTATATAATACAAACAAAAATATTTACGGTCAAAATTTGGTCAACGGACAACTAAAATGGGACGGAGGGAGTTAATCATATTATTAAAATAAAATGAAAAGTAACATTACTTATTTGTAGACTTTGCCCTTTAAAAAAACCATAAACTAAAGTTATCGTTTTACTGGAAAACAGAAAACGTCAAAAACAATAGGAAGTTACAAATATACAAATGTCTATTAATGTTTACACATACAACAAGACGTGTTAATATTGTTCCTCCACCCTTCAACAAATGTATTGTGGCAATTTCACACGTACTCACCATGCAATCCCATAACTATCCTATAAATACGCCAACTTTCATACCACATTATGCACCAAATCATCTGTATCAACTATTATAACACATATCTATATCATACAATGGCAAGATTTTCAGCTGTTTTTGCAGGAGCCCTCCTCCTTGTCGCCATGGTGGCCATTGCTGAGGCCTCAATCATTACCACCACCACTATTGACGACAATCCTGTCCCCTTCGGCAAAAAAACTGGAGAAGACTGTAGCATGAAGATGGTTGAGCAGGAGATGCTTAGCCAGTGCAGAATGTACCTCACCGCTAAAGGTAAAACTTTACATACTACCTGCATAGTGTTTTTCTTGAGAGCGGGCGAGATAGGCGATCACCAAGAGCCCCAAAATTTATTCCATATGTAAACACATAATATTCTGGGTGAAAGATAAATAATTTATATATGTCAGCATTAATAAGTCATTAGGTGAAAAAATATATATCTTAAAAGGGCCATATGTTTGGTACGTTTGAAGATAACATTTTAAGGAAAACTGATTGCAAAAACCTTATCGAATATTTTGCATCAAACTCATTTGCGTCGTCGGTCTTTAGTTTTTCTAACATTTTAAAATTGGTGTTGACCAAGTGTTGTGATTATTGTGTTCTCAGGTGGAAGAAGGCAGGGGGGATCAACCATGAACCATGCAGAGGTACACATGGAAGAATGCTGCAAGCAGCTTGAGAACATGGGTAAGATGTGTATGTGCGAAGGCATCAAGATGATGATGAACATGCAAGGATGGACCCAACAACAGGTTCAGATGATGAGCATGGCCCAGAACCTTCCTACCGAATGTGGTTTCATGACCGAATCATGCCCAATGCGAGCCATCTGGTTCTAAATGTGGCTATTTGCTTAAGCCATCGATCCCTCTAATAACACGAGACTCGATCACTATCACACCATCGTGTGTATCGATGTAACATAGTCCATCTTATGTGTGTCTCGATATTAATAAATTTCGGATCGACTTGTGGATTTTATATCTTGTGTACTGTTCCATGGTTATTATTCCTTTAGTAGGTAAAAAGACTCGCCCTTATAAGGATCCTAAATGAGTTGAATAACTAGAGAAAAACTCAATACTAAAACAAGAAACTATGAAATTCAAATATCACACATAACAACCTGAAGCACAATCATATATATCTTCAACTTGAGCGTGAACCAATCTTGTTTATTTCTTGCAAAGAAATCTGTGAGTGCATTTGCAAGTTACAACTTAGTTGTTTGTACGTGCGGGTGCGCTGTTAGATATTATACAACCAAACTCCACTAACCCTTCTTTATTTGCATTCTATATCATTATGAAAAATACCGATAGCGGATATATAATACAACATCTTTTGAATCACGTGAATTAAATACGAAAGTATCATTGTTCGTAGGGAAGTGTTATTACATATGAGACTATTCAAGTGATCTTATCAGAGTCATATTAACCAAAGTGTCTTCATATTCAATCGAGTGAAATTATCACATTTTCCATAATTTATATTGATAACGCAAATACCGAACAATATCTTTTGAATTTCGCAAGTCAGATGCGAAAGTATCGATATTACTAAGCAAGTGTGTTATCACATTCGAGACTATTCCAGTGATCGAATCATGTACGAAAAAGTGTCTTTTGATTCAATCAAGAGGACTAGTAACATCTTATGAAACTTTATTGATAGCGCATATACAAAACATTTAATCTTTAAGTGGAGAGTATTCTTATGTCTCGCCACACTTATGCTTTTACGTTCTTTATGTGAGAGTGTGTATCGATGACACATATAATCATGTAACATTATCATGACATATGACAACTTACACCGCACTTAAAACAATTTGTGTTATTGCCGTGACCCTTCTAGAGACGTGCGTCCATTTTCACCTCACTTGTAACAGTTTATGTTACCGCAATAAATACAAAATAGTATTTCTTTCCTAATGCGATTATGATACCTAACACTATAAATACAAATAAAAGGTTTTGATTTTATTTAGATCTCTACAATAATTATCTAAACTCTAAAACCCTCTCCACCCTTCCCCTTTGGTTCGATCGCCGGCAAGGACAAACACACGAGCAAGTCGTGTGTTTGTGTGGTTTGTTATATTGTGCACTTGTTCGTTAGACGAAAGTGGTTCACAACCTAGCAGCTATAGGTGGATGCTTGAGCATTAGTGTGGATACTGGATCAGTGTTTTCTTCTTGCGTGTTCTTGAGCATATGGTTGGTTACATGAAGTGCAAGGTTAGTCTGTTCGTGTTTGCTGGTTGCATAAAGGTATGTAATTTATATTTCTTTACATGATTTACTAATAGTTAGTGTATATGGATCTCATGGGATGTTAAACATTTCTGTAAAATAATTTTTGTAAAGTCTTCCGCTGCACAGTTTTATACTCCTTCCGTATCAAAATTATTGTCAGGAGATAAAAATCACAAACTTTATTAAAAGTGGGACTACTATAAATTTCAACCACTCAAATAGAATATTCCTTCACTAAATTCTCTTTTTCTTACTCAAAATGAAAAGTGGACAATTATTTTGAGACATCCCAAAAAGAAAATTCTCTTTTTCTTACGAACTGAGTACCATTGTCGCTTACAATTTTTTGTAGTACCCCGAATCGACAGATTATCTAGTCAAAGATAAAAGTGAGTACTTTCTTTGAGTAATGGTAGCCATAGGTTTGCCTTCTATCCATTTTGTGAAATAGTAGAAAACCACGATCAGGAACTTAACGTTGCCTGGGGCAGTTTGGTAGTGGACCATAAATGTCAATTCCCCATTTGTGAAATGGCCATGTTGTTGTGATAGGAATTAAGTCATGTGGAGGGGCACGTTGCACATGTGCGTAAGATTGATAGGCAGGGCAACTCCTTAATAATGTGTTAGCATTAGCGTTGACTGTTAGCTAGTAGTATCCCATGTGTATTACCTTAGCTGCAACTGCCCTTGCAATGGAATGCATGCCACATACTCCTCCATGTCCTTAATTTAATGGTTAAATGTTAGGAATATAAATATTTATATGAAGACTCGGTCACCCCGAGTACTTATTAGCATTTAATAGCTCGTAGGATTATTAGTAATATTAATAGTAGATTAGTTATTATAGAACTTGTGGAGTGGGTTGGGTCTTTACCCACTGTCAGCTCGCTCCACAGCCCACTCGGGGCACAACTAGTAAGTAGTATAAATACCCCTCTCCACCTAGGGAGAGGGTTGGAACTTCTTTCACTCTTAATCTAATATACTCTCATTTCTCTCTCAAGTTCCCAACTTTCTTTCTCTCTTTAAAATCTCTCTAAACCGCCGGCCATATCCACCTATATTGTGTGTTTAATTGTTATGAATATGTTACAATTGGTATCAAGAGCCATGGTTAGGTTCGTGTAAGAGCATATTCAGATTCGTGGGTGGATTTTTTGGTTTTTTTTAGGTCGTATAAAATAGTGGTCTAAAATCCTTGTTTAATCTTTGTTTGTGGTTATATCGGTTGAAATCTTGTACTTTTGTGTTCATTGAACTGTTTTACATCTTTCTTGACAACATACAACTTGGTCAGTAGCTGTTTGTGGAAGATTTGAAGAGTTTCTTGGCAGCGGTTTGAAGTTCGGAAGAAGTTTCATCGCAGCGGTTTGACTCTCGATACAGGTTTACTTGTAGCGGTTTTGTGTTTCATAGTAGCGGTTTGAACTGTTCGGGTAATCCTTAGTAGCGGTTTGGTAGTTAGCGGTTTGTAGTGTATTCATTTTGGGAAACACGACAAAATGTACTGAAAAGGACGGGTTGTCCATTTGCGGTAGCGGTTTGTCAGTATTTGTCGCTAGCGGTTTGTCGTTTTGTGATAGCGGTTTGACTGGTCTTAGCGGTTCAGACTTTCAGCGGTTTAACCATATAGCGGCTTAGATCTTTGTGGTTCAGCGGTTCAGGATTCAGCGGTTTAACTTTCAGCGGTTTAGATCGTAGCGGCTTGGTTTTCAGGTTTAGCGGTTTGCCTTGGGTTTTAGCGGTTTGTTTGAATTGCACTTCAGCGGTTTGGGAATTGCTTTTACCTTAACATCATGACGAGCACAGCTTCAGATGATATTCAAGCTGCTGGGTCTGACACCCGTCCTCCCATGTTGGATAGGACAGACTATGAGTCTTGGGCTCAACGAATACGTCTTTACTGTTTAGGCAAAGAAAATGGATTTAACATCCTTAAATCCATTGATGAAGGACCATTTCAGATGGGTACTACCAGAGACGTTGTTACTACTGGTGAAGATGGAACTGTAACCTTTGGAATAGATAGGCCTCGAACTTCCAATGATCTGACTGAAGAGGAAAAGAAGAGGTATGATGCTGACGTTAGAGCTTCCAACATTGTCATTCAAGGTCTGCCTAAAGATGTCTACAAACTCATAAATTTTAACACTGAAGCAAAAGCAGTATGGGACAATGTCAAGATGCTTTTGGCTGGATCAGAACTCACAAAAGAAGATCGTGAGTCACAACTTTATGATGAGTTTGAGCATTTTAAAATGAACCCAGGAGAGAATATCACAGACTACTATGTAAGGTTCCACAAGCTGGTGAATGATATGAGAATCATAAGAATGACTATGCCGAATATCCAACTAAACTCAAAGTTTGTGAACAACATGACACCAGAATGGGACAGATTTGTTACCGCAGTTAAACTCAACAAGGGTTTAAGGGACACAAACTATGAACAGTTGTATGCATACCTGCAACAACATGAGAAACATGCTGCGTATGATCGTCTGTTGAGAGAAAAACTCAATCCTACTACACCAAGTGATCCGCTGGCCTTTGTTGCAAATGTTCAGCAATACAATCAACCACAACTTGATCAATCATATCAAAATCCCATCCCATCAAAGAATCAGTCATTGTTTGCTCAATCATCCATGCACCCACAACCTACTATGAACTCTCAACTAGACTCTGGATATTCTCGCACTGATCAGATGATTGATGAGCTTTCCAATTAAGTGTCCCTACTTGTGCAACAATTCAAAACTGCTCAAACAAACAATCAACTCAGAAACTCATCTAACCCACGCAATCAGGCTACTGTGGAAGATGGTAGAATTATTGTTCAGACTGTGCAGGGAAGACAAAATGGGAATCCAAGGAATGTTGGGAATGTTGGTAGGGGGAATGCTCAGAACAGAGTTGGAAATGTCAACCAGGGACAAGGAAGGCAAGCAAAGTGCTACAATTGTGGTGGATTGGGACATATTGCTAGGAATTGCAATCAGCCTACACGTACTCAAAACTCTGACTATTTCAAGGACAAGATGTTATTGATGCAAGCACAAGAAAGTGGTGCTGTGTTGGATGAAGAAGAATTGTTGTTTCTTGCTGGCGATGGGGGAAATAATTTTGATGCTGATGTGGACGAACAGCTAGTTCAGGACCTTGCACTTAATGATCCGAACATCTTCAAAGCCGATGATTGTGATGCGTTTGACTCTGATGTGGATGAAGAACCAACTGCTCAAACGATCTTCATGGCTAACTTGTCCTCTGTTGTCTCATCACCTCAACAAGTTGGTTCCTCCAACTCATCTGTGATTTCTGAGGTACTAAAACTTTATGACACATATAACGTGGTTGATTTACAGAAGATTCCCAACGAAGTACAACAGACAGATGTGGTTGATTCAGATACTGTTGACATGGGAAATAGTAATATTATTCCATATGAACAATATGTGAATCACAACAACATGTATGATGTACAAGATGGTGCATCTTCTGTTAAAAACATTGCTTGTGTTGTAAATAATGTGTGTGCCTTAGATAATGCTTGTGCTGTAGATAATACTTGTGAGTCTCATGAAAACACTGTGTTTGTCACTGATGATACCTTGACCACTAGATTAAACATATATAAAGATCAGGTGGCCCTTTATGAACAGCGTGCTAAGTTTGAACTAACTGAACGTGAGCAAAAAATGGAAAGTCAAATGCATACACTTATAACTGAGCGTAATGTAAGAGAAGAAACATTGAAACAAGAGTTAAAGTCTTTGAAAAATCAACTGGATCTGTCTGTTAAACAAAAACAGGATGCCCAAAAGCACATAGCTACACTTAAGCAAGATTTCAAAGAAAAGGAAACACAGCTCTTGAATGACTTCTCCAGGCTTAAAACCTTAAAAAATAAGCTTGAAAATAAGTTGTACACACAGGACCAATCCAGACTCACTGTCCAAATGCTTCAGAAGCACAAAAAGCTGTGTGATAAGCATAGTGAAAGTACTTTAGGTGAACCTAAACTTGCTATTTCTAGGAAGGCCTTAGTTGCACAACCGGTCTTATATGATGACAATGTGATGTTTAGGCCTGGTCATGCCCCACCTAATGTTACATCTTTAGAAGAGAGTAATGAGTTAGAGGACAGAAAGAGAGAGAAACTAAATGAGAAAATGAAGGATCCCATAAGCATAGCCAAACGAGTAATAGTCAAACCCCATGATTATTACAAGGAAAATCAATTGACTGTGTTTGTTCCTCAAAAGAAGTTAACACCTGAACAAATATTTTGGTCATTAGACATAGAAAAGAGAAAGGCCGATGAACTTGTTGCCAAAACGCCATCCCTTAGGAAAATTGCACCTGCAACGGTGTATCCCCCCAATACACCTAGGAATTTGGTCCCTTTGACTCTTCCCACTGAATGTAAAACCTTAATTAGCATATATGTACTTGGTCAACTATTTGCAGATTTTGATAAAACATGTAAGAAGAGAATAACACCAACTGGTATTACTGAGGGAGAAAGGTGTTTTGAATAGACGAAAAGGTGTTACTTGACTGAGGTCATGCCATTCTTTAAACTACTCAAAGAACATTTTGAAGGGATGCAAAATACCCTTAAAACAGAAGTAAATGAAATGAAAGTAGTGTTTAAAGATATGAAAAATGAGGTAATTCAAAATGCGATAGAACTTAAGAGCCGTGAGATTGAGAGAAAGAACATTCTCATCACAAATGAGAATTTGATTGCTAGATGTATTGCACAAGATGTATTTTATACTGCTACTGATTCTGCATTATCTGCTTGTCAATTTCATGAGTATTCTATTGCTTTGAATGTTACCCAGAATCGTATTGTTGAGCTTGAGGGGGAGAATTTGAAATTGCTTGATAAAATTCAAAATGATGACCATGATAACTTGGTTAAACATTTTTAAAAACTAGAGGTTGAGTATCTTAATTTACAATTAAAATATCAACACTTAGAAGAAGAATGTAAACTATCAAATGTCAAGACATCTTTTGATGCTCCTGAGTTTGATACGTATTTTGAATTAAGCAAACGGGATGAGAAAATTCAAGCTCACACGAACACGATTCGGCAATTGAGGGCTCAAATTGTCCAATTAAAATCAAACAAGTGTGATGTGTATGGCACCAATAAACCTTCATCTTCAGATTCTCAGAATTTTCACTATCAAGACACCATCAATAAGTTACACTATGAAAATGAGTGTTTTCGAGCTGAGAATTCTAAGATTAAACAGCATTACAAAGAGTTACATGACTCGATTAAAGTTACACGAAACAGTCATAACGAAAAGATAACTTCTTTGTTAAATGAAATTGAGAATCTTAAGACTCAGGTGAAAGGAAAAATGCCAAGTATCACCTGTGATTGTGTTGCACCAAAGGTTTCTGGTATTAAAAAGTATGATGTTGATGTTGGGCCTATTCCATTTCCCCTTAGAAACAATAGACCTGCCCATCAAATATATCTCCATCACCTTAGGGACGGCCTTGACACACTTCGTGAGGTTGTAGAAGAGGACAGAATAGAAAAGCCACTTGATAAGGCAGTTGTGTATGCTTGTGTTCTCACAAAAAGGATTCAGGAAGTGTTAGAATATGCCATTGGCACTGGCCCTAAGACCGATAACAAAAGAGATAGATTTGTTGCATCATCATCCACAATTAAGAGCAAGCATGCAACTTTTGATGAAACAAGGAAAGCATCTGATCCTAGCACATCTAAACCCGAAAACCAAATGGCACTACAACAAACTAATGTTCCCATTATTGCTTCTGCAGGAGTAAAACAAGTCACTAGAGCTAGCAAGTCAAAGCTTAAAAGCAATACCAAGAATGATAGGACTGCGCCGACTAAAAGTGATAGTGAGAAGAAAGTAGAAGCCCGTCCTAGGAACAATAAGTTTGTTTTTATGAAAAAGAATCGTGTTGATTCTAGTATTTGTCTTAAAAGTACTGTAATTGATTCGAATTTTGTTGCTATTTGTAAGACATGTCATGAATGTTTAATTTCTGGCAATCATGATAGATGTGTTATGTCATTTTTGATGTCTCCCAAACAACCCCATGTTATGAATGTTAGGAGAACTGAAACAAGTAAGAAAGTTTGGAAAGCAACAGGAAAAACGTTTGCTAATGTTGGATACAAATGGAGACCCACTGGAAGGAAGTTCAGTTTAGGAAACCAGTGTCCCGTACCTAGAAAAAAAAATCATAAGATTGTGAAGTCTAAGGAATGGAGACCAACTGGTCGAATTTTGCCTCTAGAAACACAATGCCTTCCAACTAGGTCATCTGCTGCATCTAGGGTAGTCTCCACTATAATGACAACAACATCTGTGAACCCTGTAACTCCTGAATTTGTGTGTGCTAACCAAACGGACCCCAACTGCACGTGGGGATCCACATATTTCAGTTATCCATCGTTTTCTGTTTTCAAATGCAGGTCGTACAAATCGTCCTTTGGTATTTGGACTCAGGCTGCTCAAAACATATGACGGGGGATTGCTCACGGCTCAAGAACTTCGTAAAAAAGTTTATCGGGATAGTTAGATTTGGGAACAACCACTTTGGGGCAATTATGGGTTATGGAGATTATGTGTTCGGGGACAGTGTAATCTCTCGGGTATACTATGTGGAAGGACTAGGGCATAACTTGTTTTCGGTTGGTCAATTCTGTGATTCTGATCTTGAAGTAGCCTTCAGGAAACACACTTGTTTCGTCAGAAAGTTGGATGGTGTGGATCTCCTCAAAGGCAGTCGTGGCACCAATTTATATACCATCTCCTTTGAAGAAATGATGAGGTCCTCTCCTATTTTCTTGCTTTCAAAGGCCTCAAAGACTAAGTCTTGGCTTTGGCACCGTCGTTTAAACCATTTGAACTTTGGTACCATAAATGACTTGTCTCGCAAGGACCTTTTACGAGGCATGCCCAGACTAAAGTTTGAGAAAGATCATCTATGTACTGCATGTCAACTGGGCAAAAGCAAGAAACAAACCCACAAACCCAAAACTGTCAACACCATCCTGGAAGTTCTTCACACCCTTCACATGGATCTGTGCGGTCCAATGAGAGTACATAGTATAAACGGGAAGAAATACATTCTTGTGGTAGTCGATGACTACTCTCGGTTTACGTGGGTAAAGTTTTTGAGAACAATGGATGAAACTCCAGAGGTTATCATCAAACTAATCAAACAGCTGCAAGTAAGGCTCAACAAAACTGTCCGAATCATCCGTACAGACAATGGAAGTGAGTTTGTCAACCAACAACTTAGTCATTTCTGTGAAAGTATTGGCATAACACACCAGAAAAGTGTTCCACGCACTCCTCAGCAGAACGGTGTGGTTGAAAGAAGGAACCGTACTCTGGTGGAGGCTGCAAGAACCATGCTAATATTTTCCAAAGCTCCGATGTTTCTTTGGGCAGAAGCAATTGCAACAGCATGTTACACCCAAAACCGATCCCTGATTCATACTACTCACAACAAGACACCTTATGAGCTGATTCATAACAAGAAGCCAGATCTCTTCTTTCTTCGTGTGTTCGGTTCACTGTGTTATCCGACAAATGACAGTCAAAGATCTGGGAAAGTAGAAAGCTAAAGCAGACGTAGGTTTCTTCGTTGGGTACGCACCAGATCGTAAGGGATACAGAATCTATAACAAAAGAACCCGACAAATCATGGAAACAATTCACGTTATGTTCGATGAGCTGTCTGAGCAACCGGCTTCTGGACAATCTAGTTCTGGACCCGCTCTTAACCTTTTGACACCCGGACCAATTAGTTCGGGTCTTGTACAGAATCCCACGCCTGCAGTTCCTTATGTACCTCCCACCAGTGAAGAGTTGTAGAAGTTATTTGATCTGACGTTTGACGAATATTTTGAGCCAACAACAATTGATACTACCACTGATACTCCAGCTGTACTTCCTGTTGCTGATGCTCAAATTCCACATGACTCAGAAGGCCCATTAGTATCTGTCTCAATTAGTCTCGATGCACCTTCTGCTAGTCCATTACCCTCATCATCAAATATTCAATCTTCTTCGGTGCAGCAAGGATCTGTAGATAACCATTCTTTTGAAGTTAATCCATTTGCTCCTGTGGATGATGTTCCATTTGAAAACATATTTGCTCCTGAATCTTCAGCAGACACATCCACTTCAGGAGATATCAACTCGGCAACATCAGTTCAAAGTCCTCAACCCCATGACCATCTCAGAAAATGGACCAACGATCATCCAATTGACAACATCATTGGTAATCCTTCACGTCCGGTATCTACACGAAAGCAACTTGCCACCGACACACTGTGGTGCTTTTTTAATTCTGTACTATCCAAAGTCGAGCCAAAGGATGTCAAGGAAGCAATGTCCAAAGATTGCTGGTTTAACGCTATGCAAGATGAAATTCACGAATTTGATCGACTTGATGTGTGGGAATTAGTGCCTGCTCCAGAATGTGCGATGATTATTGCTCTAAAGTGGATCTTTAAAGTGAAACTCGATGAGCATGGTGATGTTCTGAAGAACAAGGCACGGCTAGTTGCAAAAGGGTATCGACAAGAAGAAGGAATAGACTTTGAAGAATCATTTGCTCCAGTTGCTCGAATTGAAGCCATCAGAATCTTCCTTGCAAATGCTGCCAGCCGAAATATGATAGTCTACCAGATGGATGTTAAGACAACCTTCTTGAATGGTGACTTAAAGGAAGAAGTTTACGTGAGCCAACCTGAAGGATTTGTGGACGCTGATCGTCCCACTCATGTCTATCGCTTGAAGAAAGCCCTTTATGGGTTGAAGCAGGCACCTAGGGCATGGTATGACACATTGTCCAAGTTCCTTCTTGCAAATGGATTCTCCAAGGGGGTAATTGATCCCACACTATTCAGCAGAAAGGGGGGCAAACATCTACTTCATGTTCAGATATATGTAGATGACATTATCTTTGCCTCTTCTGACCCTAGTGAATGTGATCGGTTTTCAAAAGAGATAAGTTCTAAGTTCCAGATGTCAATGATGGGACAAATGTCATTCTTCCTAGGCCTGCAAATCTCTCAAAGTCCCGGAGGCATCTTCATTAATCAATCCAAATATGCAAACGAAATTCTGAAGAAATTTGGATTCGATTCAAGTGATTTTATTGACACTCCCATTGTTGAAAGATCAAAGCTGGATGAAGACCTTTCTGGAATCCCGGTTGATCAAACAAAGTATAGAAGCATGATTGGATCCTTGATGTATCTTACTGCTAGCAGGCCAGATCTTCTGTTCTCAGTATGTATGTGCGCTCGGTATCAGTCCAAGCCTACCAAAAAGCATCTGGAAGCAGTAAAAAGGGTTTTCAGATATCTTCAAGGCACGGTTCACATGGGTCTCTGGTATCCTAAGGACACGGCAATGGAACTCACGGCTTATGCTGATGCTGATCATGCGGGGTGTCAAGATACTCGTCGAAGTACTTCGGGGGGAGCTCAGTTTTTGGGGGAAAAGTTGGTTAGTTGGTCTTCTAAGAAGCAAATGAGAACTTCTATATCTTCTACAGAGGCCGAGTACATTGCGATGTCTGCCTGCTGAGCTCAAATCCTTTGGATGAGATCACAACTTTCAGACTATGGGTTTTCATACAACAAGATTCCTCTATATTGTGACAACAAAAGTGCCATCGCTCTTTGTTGTAACAATGTCCAACACTCCCGGTCGAAGCACATTGACATCAGGCATCACTTCATAAGGGAACAAGTTGAAAAAGGGATTGTGGAACTATACTTCGTGAGGACGGAGTTTCAGGGGCTGACATCTTCACCAAGGCCCTACCAAGAGAACGGTTTCAGTTTATTCTCCCTCGTCATGGGATGAAGAGCTTGTCACCTGAATCACTCAAATGTCTTCATGAAGAACAGGAGGAGTAAAGGATTGACTTCACATATCATTGTATATATTTGTATATATCTTAAAACAAAAAGAAAATGGAAAAATATAATACCTATAAAAGCCATAAAAATCAGAAAATCCCAAAAATTGTTCTTCTAGGCATGTCTTCTGTGTATCGATAACATTTACGGACCTAGAAATGTCATTCAATAATGACACGGGTCTTTAAATAAAGCTCGAGCAGAAGTTATACTAACTAGTTAAAACATGTCTTAATGGCTTGCTATTACTTTAGATAGCAACCCGCGTTTCTAAATGGGGAAAACACGTCGCCAAAAAGACGGTTGTTCCTCCAACTGGGTGATGTTCACCTGGGCATGGATTAATTTATATCCATGTTTCTTCGATCTGATGTACGATTCAGTGCATCATTTCTTGTATGAGAAGAGAAGTCTTCTTTACACCATTAACTCTTTCAGTTCTATGATTTTTCAAGAGAGTTTTGGTGTTTCACAAGGTGGTAACTGGACTTAAATTTCAAAAATTCTTGCCGCTCAATTGAATGAATGCAGCTCTTTAAATAGAAGATGGGTCATTAATTGAGGGGGAGCGTACTTGTTTAAATTTCTGACACCTTTTTAAGCATTGTGCAACATTAGCAGTGACACTCTCTCTCGTGGATTAAGGGGGAGCATAGTATGCTTCGTAATCAGAATATATTAAACCTGACCACATTTTCTCCCATAATTTCTAAACTATTTAAATCAATTGGGATCACAAATCTCAAATGGTTTGAAATTTTTGATCGGGGGAGAGAATGTGATTTAAATATGAAATTCTGATAAAATGTGATCTTTTTGGAACTCAAAGTGTAGGCTCTCCCATATGTGCTAAACCTTTTCGTATATCGATGCACATATTGAGGGGAAGCGAATGATTTATGATGGCAATTGTGGAAGAACACCAAAGACCGACCAATTTATATAACGTACTGGAGTTATAAGGATGGTAAGGTTAGGTATATGTTCCCACGATCCCGCCAGAACTGGAGGGATCTACCCAGGGACAACCCACTAGTTAGTGTAGAAGTCCTTAGGTATGATTAAAAAGGAGAAAAGTGTGAATAAGGGAAGAGTGCCGACTGAGATGGAGCTAGTACTGGAACAAACCCAACATGGTGCTAGTAATGAAGTCTCGATAAGCGCTGAAGGGGTTGAAGAATGAAAAAGAAATGTAAAGATAAAGGGTGAAAAGAAAGAAGCCCTCCTTACACCTTAGGCAAAAACCGGGTCAATACATATGCTGTCAGAATCACTTAGTTGATTGCAGACATTGAAGACAAAGTATCATGGACCCAGTGATACGCTGCACAACCCTCCCTAGCCACTCAAGGTCCCTCAAAGGACTCTTGTTTCACTTTTCATGGAGATCAATACATTGCTATCGTCTCTCTCACTCCGAGTTAGACGATATTGAAAAGGTGGCAGTCCTCTCCAGCCTCCGATCACTAAATCAAAACGCACCATTGAGTCTAGAGCCAAGAGATCATCAATAAATCTCATTAGGACACATTTCCAATATGCTTGCTGTTTCATACACCGTGAAAAGCAAGAAAATATATATGAAGAGTCCTACGCATTATCCTTATGGTATTGCCAGAACATCCGAGTGATAAGTAAAGTATTCACAATGAAGATGGAAATCCTTCTAGAGCCAACATCAAACAAGCTCTTGGTGGGTGACATGTGAGATCCTTCATGGTTCAAGCTTGTGACAACTAGAAAGAAACGATGGGGCGATTCTCATTTGAATCAACCTTGTTCCAGGAAATAGATTAACGGGTGCTTTTGGAAAACCTTTTAATGTGCTCACCAACAAAGTTTCGAGCACATTGATTGTGAAAATTTTCAAACAAAAGTGTTTTTGAATGAAATGTGATTCAATTTATAAAACCCTTGTCGTGTTGCACAAAATGTTTTTCCAGTGACACGCAAGTGATTTTTTCTAATCAATTTCTCGTCAATCAGTGGGTATTTAATTCACTGATTCACTCTACCGTGCTGTCTGCTTTGAGACGTTCCGGTATGAGAACATGCTTAGTATGATGATTCTGACATTAATTTGTTGGAAGACTCATTACTACAAGCTGGAAATTCCTGTCAAGGAGAATCTTCTTTAAAGGGTATTCTACCTGATCACAGGTCGGTCTTCACGGAACCGAAGGTTAAATCCAACCACCACATCAAACGAATGACAAAGCCATATTCGTTCTCCAACTTTATTGCTAACTGTTTTATTTCAGATTCATATAAAGATGGCGATGGTGGTTCCTGATTCCAGCAGAGACGTGTCAATCCACACTCCATGCTCACACTTCCAATTCATTATCAAAAACATCATGATAGCAAAAAGACCTTCAACACAGCTTTCGCAACTCTGATGATAATTATCATGATCCAGAATAATGTGAGCATACGAGTCCAACGGTCACAACAAATCACATGGAGGCAATATCACAGCAGTGGATAAGCTCAGAGATTTACGGTGACTGATGATCTCAAAGAAGGCTCAAAGATCACAACTTCACATGGAGACGATGCTACAAGATGACTTGAAGACATATGTTGGATGATAACCTCAAAGAATACTCAAAGATCATCCAAGACAAAAGATCAGTCATCAAAAGTTCACTGCTGAAGGCACAAAGATTGATGATATTGAAGAATCAAAGTCTACGAGCTATGAAGTCAAGATCCAAGGATAGAATGCTAGAATTCAGAACATTATTTCCGGGGTGACCTCCCTTAGGGGGTGATTGTTAGGATTATAAATATTTATCTGAAGACTCGGTCACCCCGAGTACTTTTTAGCATTTAATAGCTCGTAGGATTATTAGTAATATTAATAGTAGATTAGTTATTATAGAACTTGTGGAGTGGGTCGGGTCTTTACCCACTGTCAGCTCGCTCCACAGCCTACTCGGGGCACAACTAGTAAGTAGTATAAATACCCCTCTCCACCTAGGGAGAGGGTTGGAACTTCTTTCACTCTTAATCTAATATACTCTCATTTCTCTCTCAAGTTCCCAACTTTCTTTCTCTCTCTAAAATCTCTCTAAACCGCCGGCCATATCCACCTATATTGTGTGTTTAATTGTTATGAATATGTTACATTAAATTATTTTCAAAAATT
>CP139507.1:370043030-370149139 GCA_021014915.2 Artemisia tridentata subsp. tridentata
TAAACTATACTTGGTTAGAGAACAACTCAATACTATGATAGACAATATACTCGAGATCTTTAGTATCTCAGCCTTTACATTCAGATCTACATATTATTAGATATGATCCACCTATTAATTATTGATTTCTTTTGATTTCTTTCCATGTAATATTATGTCCTATATATAGGACCATCTTGTACCCTTTATTTGATGAATCAATAATACAATACTTTGAGGTTTATTATGGTATCAAAGCCATAATTTTTTTTTCCCTCCAAGAAACCCTACTTCCCCAAGCCTGCCGACAGCCAACTTCTGTCCTGCAGCAGCCGACCCCCTTCTGTACCTCTCCTTCCCTTCTATCTACCAGCCATACAGCAGCCTTCCTGTTGCAAACATGGCAATGATTTCTGCCTTCTCCACTGCTGAGAAAACAGCACACAACTCCCACAAATTCGCCTTCAAACTAACACCAACAAACTATGGTTTCTGGAAATCCATGATACACCCGTTTCTAATCACCAACCACCTGTTCGGATACGTTGATGGGACAATCCCTTGCCCACCACCCAGAACCGCTGCAACCACTGATACAGCAGCCATGGAGAACCCAAGTTACACCAACTGGATCGCGAATGATGCCCATGTACGCATGGTTATCATCTCCACGATCTCTGAATCTTCCTTTCAGCATGTTCAAGGTGAGACTTCTCGTGCCCTCTGGCTCTCCTTAGAGCGTGCTTATGCTCCACACAATTCCTCCAGGGAATATACTTTAAAAACTCAGCTGCTAAAAATCGAGATGAAGGCTGATGAAACCTCAGCCGCATACCTCACCCGTGCACAAGAATATGCCACGGCTCTAGCTAATATCGGGGAGCCATTCAAAGACAAAGATGTGACCATGTTAGTTCTTTCTGGTCTGCGTGAAGAATATGACGGACTCAAGGCCAATTTACTTGCTCGCTCACCACCCATAACCTTCAACGAACTCCACGGTCTTCTCAGTGATCATGAATTCATGATCAGCCGAAAAATCCCCAATTTACCTCAAGCATACACCGCCTCCACCCAACCAGCAGGTTTGCCACAACCCACAGCAGGCCTTTTACCTCACCCTCCTGCCAATCCCATGCTGGCCTCCTTACAACAACAGGCAGCCCTGCTTGGATATCATCTCAGCCCAGTGATGCAACAAACCAGTAACCAACCGCAAGCCTATTATTTAAACCGTTCCCAAAACAATAATCGCAACAACCGTCGGGGTAATTATCGTGGAAACTCACGCAGTGCAAACAATAGGAGTCGTGATGAGTATCGTGGTTCCAGTAGCCAAACCCGCATGCCACAATTTTCTTGGGCATCCACCCAAAACACTATTTATGGTCATTGTAACCGGTGTGGCATAGGGCACATCCCTGCACAGTGCCCCAATCAGTCATCTTCCTCAGCACGTGACTCCTCTCAAGCAAATTATGCAGCTTTTTCTGACACTGGGTCTGTCTCTGGATCAATTTGGAAACCCGACACAGGTGCAAATGGCCATGCTACACCTGACCTTTCAAGTTTAGACAACTCTGAAGCCTATCTTGGTACTAATTCTCTACATGTTGGCGATGGTAATCCTCTTCCTATCTGTCATATAGGTTCTTCTAAATTTTATTCTCCTAATAAAACTTTCTCTCTAAACAACATTCTTCATGTACCCGAACTTAAATAGAATCTATTATCAGTTCAACAATTCTGCTCCGATAATAATGTTTTCTTTGAATTTCACTCCTCTTTTTTTGTTGTGAAGGACGAGTCTACACATACCATCCTACTCACGGGCCCAAGTGATCGAGGTCTTTACTCACTTCACCTTCCAAAACTGAAGTCTTTACCACATGTCTCCTTCACAGCAGTCAAAGCTCCCTCCACAATCTGGCATCAACGTCTCGGGCATCCCAATGCTCGCGTTTTTCATTTCATTATGTCTCGTAGTAATTTACCTATTTCAAATAAATTGTCTTCTTCTTTATGTTCTTCTTGTCAAATGGGGAAATCCTCCAAATTGTCATTGCAACTTTCAAATTTTCGTAGTAATAACAGTTTGGATTTAGTCTACTGTGATGTTTGGGGCCCGGCACCCTCTCTTTCTTTTAATGGTTGTCGATTTTTCTTACTTTGTGTTGACCATCATTCCAGATACATGTGGTTTTTACCCTCTAAAGAACAAATCTGATGTCTTTTCCACCTTTCAACTTTTTGTGAAAATGGTTGAAAGACAGTTCAACACCAAACTTAAACGGGTTCAATCTGATTGGGGGGGGGGTGAATTTCGTAACCTAACACCATTTTTATCATCACTTGGCATCATTCACCAGCGCTCGTGTCCGCACACGAGTGAACAAAATGGTGTTGTAGAACGCCGACATCGTCACGTTGTTGAAACTGGGTTGGCGCTTCTTGCTCATTCCCACACTCCACAACGTTTCTGGGATTTTGCCTTTGAAACAGCCGTTTACTTAATCAATCGAATGCCCTCATGAACCAACTCAAATAAATCGCCTTTTGAACACCTATTTCATCGACCACCTGATTACTCATTTTTACGAGTATTTGGGTGTGAATGCTTCCCTTATCTACACCTGTATAATCATCACAAAATGGACTTCAGGTCCACTCCATGCATTTTCTTAGGCTACAGCTCAATCCATCATGGATATCGCTGCCTAGACTTGCACACTGACCGCATTTATGTTGCCCGCCATGTTCGTTTTAATGAGCATGTTTTTCCATTTAACCAGCCAAACACAAAACCATTGCCTGATCCACCATCTCCCTACTACTCTTCCTACCCAATTCCACCCACCTCTCTTGAGCACCCCTCCACAGACCAACCATTCCTTGACCATACATCTCCAAACCATACCCCCAGCCCTGATTCACAGCCCACGGTTACACCACACCCCTCTCCCGAATCTGTCCCAGACCATACATCCTCCTCCGCTACCTCCACATCTCAAACTTCAACTGCACCACCTCGTACTCGACCACCCAATCTTAGACAAAACCAAAAACCCACCACTCGCTTCGATCCTTCCGCTTATCATGTCTCTACTAGCCCTTCCGATTCTGTTGAGCCTTCGTCCTTTACTGTCGCCAACAAATTCCCCAAATGGCGCCAAGCCATGGCTGAAGAGTTTGATGCTCTTGTTCGGAACGGAACATGGTCTCTTGTACCTTATGTTGCTAATGCTAATATTATTGATTCCAAGTGGGTTTACAGGATTAAAAAGGATGCAAATGGAAAGGTCACTCGCTATAAGGCAAGACTTGTTGCAAAAGGTTTTAACCAGAAACCTGGTATTGATTTTCAGGAGACCTTTAGTCCTGTTGTCAAAGCGACCACAATACGGGTTCTCTTGTCTCTTGCGGTAACAAATCAGTGGTCTCTTCGACAGTTAGACGTTCAGAATGCTTTTCTTCATGGTGACCTAAAGGAGACAGTCTACTTACGTCAGCCACCGGGTTTTGTTGACCAGTCTAAACCTGATCATGTTTGCCTGCTGCATAAGTCTCTATATGGCTTAAAACAGGCGCCCCGTGCATGGTTTGAACGTCTTAGCAAAACCTTAAATCACTTGGGGTTTACTGGTTCCAAAACAGACCCATCACTCTTCATCCTCAAGGATCATGGTACCTTAGTTTATGTATTGGTGTACGTGGATGACATTATGGTTACAGGGAATAACAACAATGCAATCAATGCTGTTATTGAAAAATTGGGTAATTCCTTTGCAGTCAAAGATCTGGGGGACTTGCATTATTTTTTGGGTATTGAGGTTATTCGTCATGGCAACAACTTAATTTTATCTCAGCGAAAGTATATCTCTGATCTGATTCACAAAGCTGGATTATCTGATTGCAAACCGGTTCCTTCTCCCATGAGTACCACCCAGAATCTCACCCGTGGTGATAGCCCTCTTCTTTCTGATCCAACCAAATATCGTCAAACAGTGGGTGCCCTTCAGTATGCAACTTTATCCAGACCTGACATCACTTTTGCTGTAAACAAAGTGTGTCAGTTCATGCAAACTCCCACAAAATATCACTGGTCAGCTGTTAAACGGATTCTACGTTATCTCAAAGGTACCTCCCATTTCGGTCTTTTTATTCGCCGTGATTCTGGTTCTACACTTCATGCCTTTACTGATGTCAACTGGAATAGCACTTTGCGAGCTTATTCTGATGCTGATTGGGCCGGTTGTCCTGACGACCGTCGGTCCACGGGGGGGGGGGGGGGGGGGGGGGGGGGGGTTTGCTATATACTTGGGCTCCAATCTTATCTCGTGGAATGCTCGAAAACAACGTACAGTGTCTCGCTCTTCCACTGAATCTGAATATAAGGCTATGGCTGACACAGTTGCGGAATTAACATGGCTAGAGGCTCTTTTACAGGAACTTGGTATCATCTCAAAAATAACACCTACACTCTGGTGCGATAATTTAGGCGCCACGTATTTGTCTGCCAATCCCGTGTTCCATGCTCGGACAAAGCATGTTGAGTGTGATTACCACTTTGTTCGCGAGAAAGTTGCTCAAGGAAAACTGCAAGTTCAGTTTATCTCTACACATGATCAAATAGCAGATGTGTTTACTAAGCCTCTACCATCTCAACGGTTTCTAATGCTAAGATCCAAGTTGCAGGTTGTTCCCCGCCCTCAACTTGCGGGGGGATGATAGACAATATACTCGAGATCTTTAGTATTTCAGCCTTTACATTCAGATCTACATATTATTAGATATGATCCACCTATTAATTATTGATTTCTTTTGATTTCTTTCCATGTAATATTATGTCCTATATATAGGACCATCTTGTACCCTTTATTTGATGAATCAATAATACAATACTTTGAGGTTTATTATACTAAGACAAGAAACTATGAAAGTCAAATATCACACATAACAACCTGAAGCACAATCATATATATCTTCAACTTGAGCGTGAACCATTCTTGTTTATTTCTTGCAAAGAAATCTGTGAGTGCATTTGCAAGTTACAACTTAGTTGTTTGTACGTGCGGGTGCGCTGTTAGATATTATACAACCAAACTCCACTAACCCTTCTTTATTTGCATTCTCTTTCATTATGAAAAATATGGAAATTTATACCAATAGCGGATATATAATACAACATCTTTTGAATCACGTGAATTAAATACGAAAGTATCATTGTTCGTAGGGAAGTGTTATTACATATGCGACTATTCAAGTGATCTTATCAGAGTCATATGAGACTATTCAAGTGATCTTATCAGAATCATATTAACCAAGTGTCTTCATATTCAATCGAGTGAAATTATCACATTTTCCATAATTTATATTGATAACGCAAATACCGAACAATATCTTTTGAATTACGCAAGTCAGATGTGAAAGTATCGATATTACTAAGCAAGTGTGTTATCACATTCGAGAATATGCTAGTGATCGAATCATGTACGACAAAGTGTCTTCTGATTCAATCAAGAGGACTAGTAACATCTTATGAAATTTTATTGATAGCGCATATACAAAACATTTCATCTTTAAGTGGAGAGTATTCATATGTCTCGCTACACTTATACTTTTACGTTCTTTATGTGAGAGTGTGTATCGATGACACATATAATCATGACATATGACAACTTACCCCGCACTTAAAACAATTTGTGTTATTGCCATGACCCTTCTAGAGACGTACGTCCATTTTCACCTCACTTGTAACAGTTTATGATACTGCAATAAATACAAAATAGTATTTCTTTCCTAATGCGATTATGATACCTAACACTATAAATACAAATAAAAGGTTTTGATTTTATTTAGATCTCTACAATAATTATCTAAACTTTAAACCCTCTCCACCCCTCCCCTTTGGTTCGATCGCCGGCAAGTGTTAGTTTCTTGTTTTGGTGTGTTCCCAGTTGGGTATAGATAATCAATGAGTACCGGATATCACTTGAAATCATGTTATCACTTTTCAATAAAAACCATTCGACCCTATGTCTGGGTTACACGAATATCTCTATGGGATAAGACCAAGTGGTATTCTTGTTTTAGGCACAAAAGAACCTGTTCGCTTTCAAGTGTTTAGGGTTTGCATGTTGTGTCTCCATGCAGTTATGTTATGATCTCTATTTATAATAGAGATTACTCTAACCATAGCCTATGGAATTATGAGTGATTAACGGCCCATTAATCATATCATAATAGTTTCCATAATAGCAGAGATCAGTGGTTAAATGAGCAGCACTAACTTCCAGGAGTACTAACTTATGCCCAGCAGTACTAACTTTGCCCAGTAGTACTAACTTTACCCAGCAGTACTAACTTTAGTACTAGCAGTAGTAACTCTGCCAACAGTCTTAATATTAATACTAGCAACATTAACTCTGCCTAACAGTAGTAACATTAATACTAGCAGCATTAACTCTGCTAACAATCACTATAAGAGTCAGGGCAATCAGGGACTTAATGAGTGTACACTCCGTACCTCCAAACCCATTTCCAAGTATGATCATATCCCTCAATTGAACTAAATTTCCAACAATCCTTCACAATTTAGTACAATTCCTTTTGCATGAAAATAAACATAAAACAAAACATGTGCATAAATGAAAATATCTTGAAGATTGAATTCCCATCTTAGTACATTACACGTTCAAATATTCGAGAATCAGGGTGTTCTAAGAATTGAACCCTTCAACCCATTTGAATACCTGAAGATAAAATACACACAAGTTTTCAAACACTTAAATGCTCCTGACACTAAATAAGCCATGTGTCCATATCCAATTCATAAATGTTGTAAAAGCTAAAAGTCCATAGCTCCCTGAAGCGGCAAAACTTCAACATTCACATAGGTGGTTCCTCTTTATTAATGCTCCTGCTTAGCACTTTTTCAAAGAAATTAACCATTGAGAAATAAAGACTTCATCCTCCTTTTCAGCAGGTAACAAGCACAACCTTGGGATGCTTGTAAAACATGTGCTCCAGTCCACAAAATGTTCATCTTTCCACATTGAACTCAGCTCCCAAGTTTCCTCAGGAGGGATTTGGGTGTCTTAGCATTCAGTGACTAAGTTGGACTTTAAACCCATCCCTTTAGCAGACTTTAAAACCAAGTCTCTAGCCAATCCCTTCGTCAATTGATCAACTAAGTTTTGTTGAGATCTAACAAACTCTATAGATACCACCCCATTCATGATAAGCTCACGAATCATGCTATGCCTGACACCTAAGTATCTAGACTTCCCATTGTACATCTGGCTATAAGACTTAGCCAATGTAGCAGCACTATCACAACGGATAGAAATATGTGTTATAGGTTTAGGCCACAATGAAATCTTAAGAAGCAAGTTTTTCAACCATTCAGCTTCTTTACCAGCAGCTGCTAAAGCTACAAATTCAGATTCCATTGTTGAACTGGTGATGCAAGTTTGCTTCTTGGATGCCCAAGAAATTGCACCTCCACCAAGTAGGAATACCTAGTCACTGGTAGACGAATTGTCTTTAGTGTTACTGATACAACTTGCATCAGTGTATCCTTCAAATACTGAAGGATAACCAGTATATGAGAGACTATAAATCCATAGTTTTCTTCAAATACTTCAGTACCCTCTGAATTGCTTGCCAGTAATGAGCACTAGGGTTACTAGTATACCTGCTCAATTTACCCACTGCAAAAGCAATATCAGGTCTTGTACAAGTCATGGCATACATTAGGCAGCCAATCACCCTAGAATACTCAAGTTGAGATACAACCTTACCAGTATTAGGCATCAGCTTCTCACTTGTATCCATAGGAGTACTCACTGAAATACAATCAAAGTAATCAAATTTCCTCAACACCTTCTCAATGTAATGAGACTGGCACTGGTACAAAAAGTGGTATTGGTCACTCCAAAAATGTGTGATGATATGCATATAGTTACATACATTTTTTTGGTGTGTGTCACTAAAGGTCGCGCCACCGTAGGTGTCATATGGTGACATTGTTTAGTTTGTGGCCTTTTTCATTGCAAAAAAGTGACCAAAACTCGAATATGTGTGACAAATTAGGAACAAGTTTTGTTGGATTAATCAGTATCAGTGACCGTAAACACTGTATAGTCACACGAATGTTTTTTGAGAGTAACTATTGTTCGTCCTTTAGCCACATAAATATATAATATATGTGACATTTGAGATGATTTATTCAAGTAAATGTGTATTTTGTGTGACTATTTCCCATCCTGTGGCCACATGAATATATAATAAATGTGACGTTTGTAATGATTTAGTCACACAACGTGTGTTGTTTTTTTTAAAGTTAGTCACACACAATTTAAAAAACAGTGGCCAAAAGTGTTAATAAGTGTGACCATACGCTTTTTAAAATCAAGTAAAAGTGTATTTTGTGTGACTATTGTTCATCCAATGGCCATGTGAATTTTATGTTTGTGTGGCCTTTTGTAATATTTAGTCACATTATGTTTTTTTTTTTTTTTTTTTTTTTTTTTTTTTTTTTTTTTTTTTTTTTGTATATTTAGTCACATACAATTAAGCATAAAGTGACCAAAAGTGTTAATAAGTGTGACCATATGCTGTTTAAAGTGAAGAAATGTGTATTTTGTGTGACTATTGTTCATCCAATAGCCACTTGAATTTTATGTTTGTGTGGCCTTTTGTAATATTTAGTCACACAAAACATGTTTGTTTTGGGTATTTAGTCACATACAATTAAGCAAAAAGTGGCCAAAAGTGTTAATAAGTGTGACCATATGCTGTTTAAAGTGAAGAAATGTGTATTTTGTGTGACTATTGATCATCCAATGGCCACATGAATGTTATGTTTGTGTGGACTTTTGTAATATTTAGTCACACAAAGCATGTTTGTTTTGGGTATTTAGTCACATACAAAAAAGCGGAAAGTGGACAAAAGTGTTAATAAGTGTGACTATATGCTGTTTAAAGTGAAGAAATGTGTATTTTGTGTGACTATTGTTCATCCAATGGCCACTTGAATTTTATGTTTGTGTGGCCTTTTGTAATATTTAGTCACACAAAGCATGTTTGTTTTGGGTATTTAGTCACAAACAATTAAGCAAAAAGTGGGCAAAAGTGTTAATAAGTGTGACCATATGCTGTTTAAAGTGAAGAAATGTGTATTTTGTGTGACTATTGATCATCTAATGGCCACTTGAATTTTATGTTTGTGTAACCTTTTATAATATTTAGTCACACAAAGCATGTTTGTTTTGGGTATTTAATCACATACAAATAAGTATAAAGTGGCCAAAAGTGTTAATAAGTTTGACCATATGCTGTTTAATGTGAAGAAATGTGTGTTTTGTGTGACTATTGTTCATTCAATGGCCACATGAATTTTTAGTTTGTGTGACATTTTGTAATATTTAGTCACACAAAGGATGTTTTTTGGGTGTATTTAGTCACATACAATTAAGCATAAAGTGACCAAAAGTGTTAATAAGTGTGACTATATGCTATTTAAAGTGAAGAAATATTTATTTTGTGTGACTATTGATCATCCAATGGTCACATGATTTTTATGTTTGTGTGGCCTTTTGTAATATTTAGTCACACAAAGCATTTTTTTTTGGCATTTAGTCACATATTATTAAGCGAAAAGTGGCCAAAAGTGTTAATAAGTGTGACCATATGCTGTTTAAAGTGAAGAAATGTGTATTTTGCGTGACTATTGATCATCCAATGGTCACATGAATTTTTAGTTTGTGTGGCATTTTGTAATATTTAGTCACACATCGAAATAAACAAAGAATGACCAATAATGTTGATAAGCGTGACCATATTATGTGAGTGCATCTTTTAGTCACAGGGTTACTACTGCTAGTACTATGTTAGTACTACTGGAGCAGAGTTACTACTGCTAGTACTAAGTTAGTCCTGCTGAAGCAGAGTTACTACTGTTAGTACTATGTTATATATATATATATATATATATATATATATATAATATATATATATATATATATATATATATATATATATATATATATATATATATATATAAAACATAATTAAAAACAAAAAGAAATTTCAAATTGAATAAAACTCGAATGTTTATAACTGAACCAAATATACAATTGTAATGTATTACATAATCAAATTCTCAAGTACCATAATTTAAAGCCTTTTGAGTCTTCGCCGTCCTAGCTTGCCTTTGCATGGCTTCAATAGAGACATAATTTTTGCGCTTCGATGGTACTTTTGGTTCAGAATTGTTCTCAGTAATCTTTTGCATCGTAGTTGGTGTTATAACCTGTAGTAAACAAAAGACGCTTGTATCAAACATTGAATTAAATATGAAGAATTATATATATGTAGGTTGAAAAAACACATGTATGTACCTCCTCTTCAAGAATAACTTGATCCTTTGGCCATGCAAAGAAACCACCTACGCCATCCTTAACTGTTTTTAACCCATTATTTCCTACGTCCGGTATGCATGCTGCATCCACTAACGATGAATCAATTGACACTCAGTAGTAATCATTTGGGAGTTCTTGGTTATGCAGCATTTTTTTCCATGAGACTTGTATACGGTACCCAAAGCAACAATATTTGATTTCTTTAAGTGCCACAATTTGCACTTAAATGGCTAAAAAAAAAGAATTTTTGCATGTATATATCAGAAATTATTTAAACAAAAGAATAACAAGAAACATGTTGAAATACATACTGTTGGTAGTGCTTGTGTTGGAGACACATTTTCTTGCGATTGGGAATCTGGAGACCCGTTTTGTCGTTACTTAGGCGTTTTCTTAGGTCTGACAGTTTTAACAGGTTCCTATATGTATATATAAAACACGTTACATTATTTAAACAAAAGAATAACAAGAAACATGTTGAAATACATACTGTTGGTAGTCCTTGTGTTGGTGACACATTTCCTTGCGATTGGGAATCTGTAGACCCGTTCGTCGTGACTTAGGCGTTTTCTTAGGTCTGACAGTTTTAACATGTTTCTATATGTATATATAAAACACGGTACATTAGTCATGTATGTAAAATTCAAAAATCAAATGGGGATGTTTTATTACTTACCATTGTTTCTATTACCTTTTCCGAAGTTACAAGACCATTAGACTTCTTCTGAATTCTCGCATCTTTATCTCGTACAACATCACTTGACTGAGTTCTGTCCACCTCATAAGCACTGCTATCTATATTATCAATGGCCATTGGAGTCACCTGCAATATAAATTAAGAAATACATTGACTCATCAGTTTATGTTCAATGCCTGCTATCATTAGCATCAGTGGTGTTAGCATTAGAAAATGAAATTGTTAACAACATAAAAAATGGCTTACATCTGAGGCTACTGGCAATTGAGATGATAAATTTAATTGCACCCCTTGTTTAGTCAACTGTTCCATCAGTTGACTAAGTATTCCCTTTGTTTCTGTCATCTCATTGGACAATTTCTTGACCAATACATCTTTTTCTGTCATCTCGGTGGACAATTTCTTGACCAATAAATCTTTTTGTTGACGCTCGCGTCTCTCATTATCAAGTTGAGTTTGAAGTAACTCAATTCTTTCATCAGTTTCTTGTTTGCTTCGAGGAAGACCAAAATACCTCTTGTATGTAACTCCACTTCCCACTCCTCTTGCATAACCTCCTTTTTCCTTACCAAACACAACTGTCATGGCATCAGTGCCATTATCAAGATTCAAGGTTCCTTCCTTGATCTTTTCATCAGCTTCTTTCTGCAAAAAAAATATGGGAAATGTTGGGATTAAAAGTCTTCTTGATGCTGTTAGAGTAACTGCTGCTCATATTTATGTTAATGCTGCTCAGCTGGAGTTAGTGCAGCTCATGAACTTCAATGAAAAATATGCCAAGTGTTTACTACTGCTAGTACACAGTTACTGCTGCTAGTACACAGTTAATACTGCTGGTATACAAGTCACTACTGCTAGTACACAGTTAATGCTGCTGGTATATAAGCATAATAATAGAATTTGCAGTCAAACTTACAAGTTTATCTCCCACTGATCTAATCTCATCATCTGGATATTCTCCGTCTTTGTTTACCCTTCCATTCAACCACATTATACCACGCGGGGGTTCTTCATCTGCTTCAATTTCTTTATTTTCGATCTAATAAACATCAAATGCATAAACATGTAATGTTAAACCAAGATAAACAAAAATATGAGGATGCATACACATGTAAAGTTAAACCAAGATAATCGAAAATATGAGGGTATTAAATACAAATGTGCAAATTGTGCAATGTAAACAGATTCATTTCTCAAACTGATCATCTATCAATTTGTAAAACAAATATTATGTAATCTTACCATTTTCTCTTTCACATAAAATATCCACCTCGTCCCGTTTTATGCTCATAAATATTTTTAGAACGCGCCATTTTAGCTTTATCTGATATCTCCTAAAAACAAAAAATCATAAGGCGTTTAGATGCGATAATGCTGCAAACTAAAAATTATGAAATGACATATAGACTTAAATAAAGATGACTAATTAAAACCTTGTATGCATCGGTGGTCGTGTAATTTACAAACTCGACCCATTCCTCTGATTTCACAATTGCACTATACTTGGCCGGGACTTCATTTAGTTTCGAAGGTGTATTTAGGTTGGGCAATATTTATTTTTCTCTGAGTTTCATTCTGAAATTCCTTAGCAGTTGACCAAGACGATGCATTACCAATTTTATGAATGTCAAGTCAACATAAAAATATCGCTCCAAAGATTAACACAATGTTGTTAATTAGTTTCACATAATGTAACTGCATAGATAAACTTACGTATTACTGAGTTAAAAAATAGTATATATGTACCGTGATTTCATCTCATAGTTTATCTCTTGATTCTTTATCCCCTTCTTACAGGATAGAATCTTCAAACCTATTTGCTCATGAACCAGATCTCCTAAAAAACTCGAAAATAGTGTTATGTTTAACCCTGATACCCTATTCAACGTATCGAAGGTTACCTTGATCTTTATTCCACCAGGTTTGCCATATTCCACGCGAAACTTATATAGCCTGGTTATGCCCCTCTTAGCTAGTTTACGATCTGATTGGTTGGTTCCAGGCGCATCTTCATCATCAGAATACTTCTCGGATTCATATTCTAAGTTGTTATCATCATGTTCATTATCAGAAGGAAGCAAAAGATGATGATCAACAATGGGTTGAATTTCCATGACTCTTAAGCAACAATGGGTAAAAGAAAATAATTCTGGCTTGGAGAGTAATGGTGATAGAAGATTTGATTTTTGTGTTTTCTTTGAAGTCTTTTTTTTAAGGAGAGAAAAGAGGGTTTATGAAGAATATGAATCGTTATTCTTGGTAACTGCTTTTAATTAGGTGATTTAAAAATTTTGGATCAAAATTTTGGCTCCAAGTTCTAATTTGAAATTAACAATTTAATTATTTAAAATTTTTTCCTTTGAACCTGTTAATTAAAGCTTAAACTTGAATAAATTAAAAATTCACACAGCTTTACATTCAACAATAAACTTCAAGTTTACACAGATCATGGACACAAATGCAGCCCATTTCAAAGTGTTATATATCATTATCGTAATCGCAAATCATGAGCCAAGATCTTGAACCAAGATCATGAACACAAACTGCATATCAAATCAAGAACTCAAATTTGCACAATTACACCAAGATTATGAACACAAACTGATACCATTTAACACAAACTGCTACCATTAAATCATAAACCAACATGAAATCAAGAACACAAACTGCTACCATTAAATAAATATGTGCAATCATCAAATCAACAACAGAAACTGCTACCATTAAATCTTACTATGCAATCATCACATCAAGACACACAAATTGCTACCATTTAACAAACCAAAATACTATCATTAAAGTTATAAAATAGATACAGTTAAACTACTAATTACCAGTTATTGTACTATTAATAATTACATTCATCCAAATGTCAGAACTGCTACTACCATATTAAAGTACCAAATACCATTTACAAAACACAAAAGCTGTTAATGGAGATCCTAAACCCCTAAACCATCTTCCTCTTGCCTTTCCAATGGCTGCTAGAAGGTGCTCCAAAACTTATTGGATTCTTCTTACACGGCAGTCCCAAGACAATATCCCGAGTAAATTTCTTTTTGTGAGCCTTTTCAACTGCTATTTGAACTTGCACAGGGAGAGGCAGGATAGGAGCTTGAGATGGGAGTTTCTTTGGAGGTTCAATGGCTTGGATAGGTTCCACTTCCCAAGTATCAGTACTTGCATCAGAATGTTGCTCTGGATAATACCAAGCAAGGAGGCCAGGAAGGATGTTGAGAGCACCATCATTTGATTCTGAACTGCTTGAATCAGAAGAAATTGGTATGACATCTACAAATAACAACTGTTAGATCAGTTTTATTGATTCAAATGTTAAACTATATCACAATCAAAGAAAAACCTTTTGATGGTTTACCATTGCAGAAGAATCCATTGTGTTCTCATATTTGGTCCTCTTTTGTGGTATCCCAAACAATGAAGCAATGTTGCACAAACTAGGCTGCATTTCAAGTCTCATTGGTGGCCAACTAGGCTGCAATTGAAGTCTCAATTGGACCTCTCAGTGTACTCACAAATATTGGACCTCTCAGGGTAGTCTCAATGGACATCTCAGTGTACTCTAATAGGCTGCATTTGGACCTCTCATTGGTGGCCAAGCACAAACAAGTCTGCTAGGTACTCTCATTACTGGCCAATCACAAACTAGGCACATTCCAATGCTCTCATTGATTTAGACCTCTCAGTGTACTCACAAACAGGCAACAAAAAATACTCAAACACAAAACACTTAATTAGGCATGGAACAATGGTTCTAGGCACATTACTGGCAACACAAATAAGGTTCTAGGCACATTACTAGGCACATTCCAACTACTTTATAAACATTTGGGTTGAAGACACAAGAATCATTATGTATACGAAAATCAGAGTATGAAAAACAAAAAAACAGAGCATACATTAGACATAGCATAACAACCATTATAAAATACAAAACAACCCCATTTTACATTAGAATCGGTAACAACCCCAAACATCACCATTTATAGATCAAAAGCCTGTTACTAATTATTGTACAATGAATCATCAACTGATATGTGAAAACATTAAAAAACATACCTTAGTTGTTATTTGGATTCATTGTTTGCGTGTTTGTGTTTGCCAGAAGAATGTGTGTTTTGATTAGGGTTTATTGATTATTGTGTGTGTTTACAAATGATCGGGCAAAGGGATTAAATGCGGGATTAATTGCCGGTTGACAATTGAAGTTGTGGTTTGGTTTGACTATAACTGGCGTGGCAAGAGTTGTACAAGAAAAGGAAAAAAAAAGGCTAATGGTGCAGACGTGGCGGTGAAAACCGGCTATAGCCGGTAACTAGGGATGGCAACGGTTCGAGTTCGGGGCGGGTTTTAGTGTACCTTGTGGAAAACTAGAAGGGGGTTGAATAGTTTTACCGTTTTAAAATTCTTTTGCTTTGAATACTTAACGTGATTTCAAGTTATGCAAACAATAAACAATATATAACAAGTAAGTAGAGAAAGAAACAATCAAACCACAACACGGATGTTTATAGTGGTTCGGTCTACAAGGACTCTCTTCCTTGCCCTACTCCACTCCTCGAGCCTCTAACTCGAGAGTTTTTCTTCACTAAGAAACAAGCTCCCTTCTCGGTGGAGAAAACCTTTACACACGTCGCTTACACCTTTTCCGGTACAAAGCTAAATACCGAGTTCTTTTACAAGGGCACAACCACTCCCGATACTCTATGTATTTTGAGGACTAAAATACTAACCGATCACAACAGAGGCATATGATAATTTGGTACAACAATGATGTGTGAATAACAACAAATTCACACTATGACTAATCTAACAAGTCTTGCAACGCTTAGTTAAAGCTTGTGATGCTTTGATTTCTTTGCTACAAAAGAAAGATCACTAAGAATGAAATATGTAATATGAATGGGTTAGTAATGAATGAAAGAATGTATAATGTTGTTTATGCTTATGAGTGATGAGAAAACATGAATGTGTGGCTTGCTCTTTATAGGCAACTGCCTTGGCAAACCACGGATGGGACGGATCCAAAAATAGGGATCCGTCCGTCATGCTGTTTGGTTCCGTGGGAGCCTGACAGCAAATCTCCAAGATCTTTCCAAAATCTAACCAAGATATTTCCATATCTAATTCTTTGTGTGAAGATCAATCCTAGATATTCATAAGATCTTCAAGATATCCTAAAGATATCAATGTGATGCATGCCATGATGTCATTGTACAATTTCCATATTTAGAATTAAATTGTAAATGAATATAACATGTAAATGTAAATGTATGTAACATGTAAATGTTACCAGTGATCATATATGTAGCATGATGTTATGAGTTTATGAAAAACTTGTGGCTATATATGTAAAAGACTTAACTATATTTATGCTTTACTAAAAATAAAATTTATAATTGTCATTAACAAAATATAGCAAAGATCGTAAAATATAAATAACGTTTTTTAGACGATATTTGTATTAACAATCTCCCCCTTTTTGTTGATGACAAAACATAAAGTTTATTTTTAAGCAATGAAATAAATAGAGTGCAAGTCTTTTAAAAATATAGATTAAACTAGTTTTATGCAAATTTTAAAATCAATTTAGGCATATTAAATTGTATAAAACATGTAATGTATGAGTTTAATATTATCTCCCCATTTTTATCGAAACAAAAAGAAGAAATGCATAGCGGAATTGTAGTGCAAGGCCCTTGGTTATTACTCCCCCTAATTGGAGTGCCAAGTATGATGATACATGGATTTTGTGTGCTTAATAGCTCCCCCTTGGACAATACTCCCCCTAGTTGGAGTACCAAGTATATGATGCATGAAATGAGAATTCTATAAAACAAAGGTTAGTGCTTGATTAGCTCCCCCTTGACCAATACTCCCCCTTGTTAGGGTGCCAAAGTATATGATGCAAGGTTGAAGAATGCTACAAAACAAATGTTAGTTGATAAGAAGTTCAAACCAACCATATAATGATGCATGATGAATGAGAGCTACAATACAAAGGTTAGTGGTAATAGTTCAAACCAACCATATAATGCACAATAAGTGATCACACACAAACATTAACAAACATCTTTCATTGGAAAATTATTTGTGACAAAAGTCACAAATTGAGATGCTACAAAGGAAATAACTTAGAAAAGAAAAAAAAATCCTAAAATAAAAATCCTAGAAAAGAAGAAAAAAAAATCCTAAGATAAAAGGCTCCTAGTTTGAGCATTTATTGAGGTGGGTGCGAAAGAGCGTTGAGGCGCTCAATGATATGGTTCAAGATGAACCTCATCTCATTTTGTAACTGATGAACCAAAATGTTGGTTCTTTGAGTGAGATGGGCGGTTCGCTCACACATGGGGCAACCATGGCGAGGGAAGTTGGGTGGAAGGTTTGGTTCGTTTGTTGGTGGTGGTGGTGGTGGAGGTGGTGGAGCATGAGTTGATTGTTGGTTTGGGTTTAGTGGAGAGATGATGGAGGCAAGCAATGTGGATTGTAGATCCATTGCTTCATTAAGGTGGGAATCCACCATGTTTGAAAAGGTGTAGAGGCGATCAAGTTCCTCATTTTTTTCGCCTTGAGTTTATGGTTGGTTAATCCACATTGACTCATCAATGGCTTGAATGGTGGAAGTTAGTGAGAAAGGTTGAGGTTGAGGTTGTTGAGGTGGAGCTTGATCACGGTAGAGAGGACCGTGAATGTCCCTATAGATAAGGTGGAATAGTAGTGGTTCTTGTTGTGAGGGTTCAACCTCAAAAGGCATTGGTGGTGGATTGGTGGATCTAGGTGGAAGGTCTTCCAAGGTTTCTAAGTAGGGGTGAGGATAGGTTGGTGGTGTGGCAAACAAGTCTATTAGTTGTAGTTTAGGTGAATGAGGAGATGATGGTGATCTTGTTAATTTAGATGGTGCGGGTGGTGGTAGAGTGGAGATGATGATATGGGGTGGTGTTGGAGTTGACAAGGTGAGGAAGTTCTCATTATCAATTGGAGATGAGATGTTTAGAGGTGATGATTCTAAGGATGAGGAGTTGATATTTAACTAAACAACATGGTCTAACACTCATTCTGGCTGTTCTTCTGTGTGGTCTGGATGTTGAGGAGTTGTTTGACTTAGGCATTGTGGAGAGAAAGGTTGAGATATGCAGAGAATGCTACTAGAAGTGATGGTGAAGATTTGAGAAATGATCATCTAAAATATTCCAATTTATAGACTTCAAGGTTCATGGAAGAGCGTGTTTGGATTTGATGTTAAACCATACAAAGATGGTGGTTCCTCATGATTTGGAAGAAGAAAAGAAGCTAGTCATATCATCAAAGTCAATCCAATGAGATGGAGTTGAGTGAGATGAAGAAGATATGCAGTTAATGCATAGTAGTGAGTGGGAAATCTAATGATGTGATTGATCCACGAATTGCTAGGAACCATTTTGAGGGATCCTTGCTTGTTGGAGAAAGGTAACTTGAGTGGATTTTTGAATTTTCAAGTTTTGGTGGGAAATGAGTTTCCTATTGTTCTAAGTGATCTAAGATGATCCTAATATGAGTTATTATCAGTAAAATCATCCTAATAACAAGAGTGAGTGAACTAGAGTGCGGGATTAACAAAAAATTTAAAAATGTAGCTGTTGATCCGCAAAACCAAACGATTACACAGGCAGATCCTTATTTTTGGTTTCGCCTGATCCGTCAGGTGGTTTTTGGCGGCACCAAAAACTTGGAAAGACGGAACCATATTTTTGGTTCCGCCATATCTGCCGATCAAAAAAAGTAAACAGTGGGCATTTTTGAAAGCCCGAAACCCGTTCAAATCCCGTAAACTTTCCTAAAACATGTGCAATTAATTAGTTGTGATTGAACAATAACAACAAAACAGGTATTAAAACATGTAAGCATATAGATCAAACCGAGGATAATGAACTTACTCATAATGGAAATTATGCCAAACAGTGGCTTAAGAGTAGAAAATTGATAACATCAAAATGTTATCGCCCTGCATGATCACGTTAGTTCACATAGTTGTTTAATGATAAGTTAATATCCTACAATCTTAAAAATACATCACATAATTGTTTAAAACCAATTGTACCAAACACTCATTAACCTCTCATTGCCTGTCAAGTTTCTTGTTGATCTTCGTTAGGAAATGCCCGATGCATTTGAACATCCCTCTCGTTTGCTTGAACTCTTCAGTTTGTTGTTCAATGGGTGGAAGTTGGTTCATATATTCTAGAGGTGGAAGCCTAGAATTAGGGAGTCCATCATCCTCACTCATAGATGATGATGATGAGGAGGTAGGTGGATGTGGACGTTTTCCTTTTATTTTGGCTACTATCTTATCACTTAAGGGTACAAATATGTGGGGAATGAGGGAGTAGTCTGGGCAAAAACCTCTAGGATTTGGAGGGATAGGTGCAAATGCTCTATAAAGACGGGTGAGAAGCATCCCGTACGGCATAGCGGTGGTTCCTAACATTGGTATGTCGGCCATCCTCTTGGCGACATAGTAGGCAAGATTGAAAGGTTGGTGAGTTGACACGCAATAGAGCATAGGCAAGCATTGATGTGGTCTCTATTCCCTACGATGCATAAGATATTGGCCCAAAGAATTTCTTCCCATTTCTTAAATTGTGGCCTAAGTTCGTTTAGCTCCATGCTAAACGGGTCTCAATTCACCTTATTTCCTTGTCGGTTGGTCCTAGTGTTGGAAGTTCTAGGGAGAAAGAGATGGTCTCGGATAATCTCTTTTGGTGTCAAAGGAGTGTCGTATGGAGGCATACGATCAACAATAGAGTCTAGGGTTGACAATGACCATTTTTCTGAATAGAGGCAAGTACCTTCACCCGGAATACCAAGGACTTCCGCAAATTGGTTTAAGGGAATGTTGAAGTCGTTTTGATTCACTTTGAATTGAATGGAGATGAGACCATAATCATTAGATGTTGGTCCACGAATCGTAAGTGGATCTCTAAGTAGTCTTGAATACCTAGTAGATGGTTGGGATAAATCTAAACCAGTCTAAGTGAGAAACCCTTAAAGATTGTTAATGTTAATGCGGAAACTTAACAAGAACAATGAAGAACACACAAAGATAACACTAACATCGTATATTACTTTTAATCACAATGGTAAAACTCGTACAACTCACACACCAAACTAACAATCTTTGGGATCATTTTATAACACAAGGAAACCCTAATGCTTACCGACTAAGAAGATATTCACGAATCTTCTATAAAGATACTTACACGTTTTGTATCTTTTCCTAACTTATCTCTAACAGACTTTCCTTATAACATGACCAAACTTAACATTATAAGTCAACCAGACTTAAACAGACTACCAGACTTAACTTTGTATTACCAGACCTAATTACAAAGACAGACCTAACTCTGATATACTACCAGACCTAAGTTGTCTTCTCTTGAATCGTATCATAATTCCCAACAATCCTCCCCTAACTTGATCTTCATGCTCCATGAACTTCAAGTTCTTCTGATTAAGCTTTCTGAGGATTGAATCTTGAACACTTTGAATTGTATTTAGGTCTTGAACCTTTCTAGCAGCTTGAATCTTGATAAGCTCTTCTGATATGGTCTTTGCAGCAACATTGACTATATGTACATCAAATTCATTTAAGTTCCAGACTATTCTCATCACTTCCAGATGTGTTACCATCTGTGAGAGGTGAATCATTGAAAATGTAATGGATTTGAAATCTCTTTACCAATAGCCATTACCACTGGAGTAGCCAATGTTTTGGTGTGTCAGACCATGGTACATTAATAACCATATGATTTTTAGCAAATCATCAGCTTATCAACGGATTTGTTAAGTCTTTACCAAAAACCGTTTGCTTTTGGACTAGCCAATTCTTTGATGGAAAAACACCTCATCATGGTGAATTGATTACCATTTATGGTTTTCCACAGCCTTTACCACAAGCCATAACCTTGTGGGCTAGCCAACTCTTCACTTATCTTAGATATGGTGAGTTGAATACCATACAATTTTTGGCAAATTGTCAGCCATAAACGGATTTGAGCAATCTTTACCTGTTAGCCGTTTGCTCAGGATTAGCCAGTCCTTGTGTTGATGAGACAAGGTGGACTGATAACCTTTTGATGTGTTAGTGCAAAGCACCTCCACCAAGTGAGAAGTTCCAATAGTCTCACTTAACAACTTGTGAAAATATACTTAATCCAGCATTGCCTATAAAAGACTTAAAGATAACCTAAATGCTGGTAAGTACTCATACTTTACATACTTTACAGTTTGACCTCCCCTTAAGCCAAACCTCCCCTTAACTCAAACTAGGGGTTCATCATACCAATGTTAACTACCAGATAATTGAACCTAGGACCATCAAATGCCTTAGTTAACAGGTCAGCAACATTAAAATCTGTATGTATTTTCTCCACTCTAATCAACTTCTTTTCAAAGCAATCCCTAATGAAGTGATGCCTTATTTCTATATGCTTAGTTTTAGAGTGATATACTGGATTCTTAACAATACAAATAGTACTCTTATTATCTATGTGGATAACAGTATTCATAAAATTCAAACCACAGTCCAGCATCTGATTCTGAATCCACAAGACTTGTCCACAGCAGTGAGCAGCTGCTACATACTCAGCTTCAGTAGTTGAATTGGCCACAATTGTCTGCTTCTTGCATTGCCAAGATATCAACCTCCTTCCAAGGAATTGACAACCTCCTGTTGTGGATTTCCTATCCAGGCTTGCACCAGCATAGTCACTATCTGAATAAGCTGTCAGGTCAAAAGATGACTCCTTAGGATACCAAAGGCCCAAATTTGGTTTGCCCTTCAAGTACCTAAAGATTCTCTTCACAGCATGAAGATGTGAAGTCTTTGGTTGTACCTGAAAACGTGAACAAACACAAACTGCATACATAATATCAGGTCTAGAAGCAGTAAGATACATGAGGGAACCTATCATGGATCTGTAAAGATGCACATCCACATCAGCAGCATCTTCATCCTTTGTTAAAGGCACCTTGTTCTCCATGGGAGTGACTGCAGTCTTCACATTTGAGAACTCAAACTTCCTCAAAATTTCTGAAACATACTTGTCTTGAGAAATAAAAAGTCCATCATCCTTTTGTTTTACTTGCAGTCCTAAGAAAAATGTAAGTTCTCCCATTGAGCTCATTTCAAACCTGCTTTTCATTAAACCTTCAAATTCATCACACCAAGACTTTCTTGTTGATCCAAAAATGATATCATCCACATAAATTTGAACAAGAATGATATCCTTCTGGTCTCTCTTAATGAATAAAGTCTTGTCAATTACACCCCTGATGTACCCATGTTCTTCTAGAAACTTTGAAAGAGTTTCATACCAAGCTCTAGGAGCTTGATTAAGACCATATAAAGCTTTAATAACCTTATATACTTGATTGGGGTTAGCAGGATCCTCAAAACCAGGAGGTTGATGTACATACACATCTTCTTCAATAGTGCCATAAAGAAAAGCACTTTTGACATCCATCTGATACACCTTGAATCCCATGTATGATGCATAGGCCAAAAATAACCTTCTGTGCCACAACTTAGATTCATCCAAAGTAGCTTTTGGAATCAAACAGGTAGCACCTTTTGCAGGATTAGATGCTTTCATATCAAAACTGTACATTTTGTGTTGTCTGGGAACTTTAAAAAGAATCTGATGTTCTTCAGGCATCTTAAAGTCCGGAGTCAACACAAGACAATCAGTTTCAGTAAAAAGCACCTTATGCTGAGTATCACAAATTTGTGATATTGAGAAAAGGTTGAACTGCCCAAGTTCTTTCACAAAGGATACATTGTCAAATTCTATGTTGCCCACAATTATTCTTCCTTTACCAGTTATATGTCCCTTGCTTCCTCCAAAAGTAACAGAACCTCCTTCGAATTCATGAAAATCATTTAGATAGTTCTTGTTACCAGTCATGTGCCCAGAGCATCCACTGTCAAGGATTCCTCTATCTTCCATATAGCAAAGTGGATGATCCTGCACAAAAAGAAGAGAAATTAGTTTCTCTTAGGAACCCAGGCCTAAGTAGGCTTGGGTCCGCCTTGTGGATCAACATACTTAAATTTCTTATTTGAACCTGATCCACTGTTGTTTTGGGATTTATACATGGATTTATTTTTGTTTGAATCCCAAGACATACATGCTGAGGTCTTAATAGCAGACCCCCCATTCCCCTTTAAAGGTTTTGCTGTTTGCTTTACAACTTGTCTTCTCACAGGTGAATGAGTTTTGTAAAAATTATTTCTTTGAAAATTTGTATTCACCTGTGACTTTTGAAATGGTTGTTTGGGTCTCACATAACCAGTGTTCACATTAGATCTCACAGAATTAACATAACCAGTATTTACATTAGGCCTCATAAAATTACCATTCTGCCTATTCATATTAAAGTTCCTGAAGCCAGACCTAAAATTTTGTCTACCAGTATTAACACAAGAGTTGGGTCGGGTAGAGTTATTTAGTTGGACAGGTCTGGGAACAAACTGGTTGGCTTGATTAATTCTACTAGCATTATTCCAAACTGGTTTATTTGAAACATGACCCATATTAGCATTCATTCTCATTTGATCAGCCTCTCTTTTCATTCTCTTTTCATGGAAGTCACAATCTCTTATTAAATGACTCAAACTTCCACACACAAAACATCTTTTAGGAGCATAAGTGTAACTACTCCTACTTTCTCTGTGAACACTATTGCTTCTAGGTGACTCATTAATATTAACAGATTCCCTAGGAGTTTTTATGTGCTGGGCACAACTAGGTTTGACTGTCTCAGGCTTTGGTTTAGTCACTACAGGTTCAGTTACAACAGGTTCACACTTCTTAACAACCTTAGGTTCAGGATTCTCTTTTACCTCACTTTTTGACTCAGACTTAGAGTGATCAGAGGAACCATCAATAGATCCTTCAGAGTCATTGGATTGACAAGAAGAATACTTACTGGTTTTGTCCTCTGAGGTGGTTAATTCAGGCACTTGAGGACCTTTCTTTCCATACACAAAAAGTGAATCATCTAACTCTTCTTTTTCAAGAGGAGTATAGTCATCACTTAATGGTGGTGGTACTCCCTTAAAGTTACCAGTCTTAACAAACCTATTATATAAAGGCTTATCAGCATAGTCCTCTTCTTTATTCTTAAATATAGCCTTATTCTCATCTTCCTCATATCCTAGGCCACATTTTTTATTTGACTTAATTTGAGAATCCCAACACTTAAACAGGTTATTATTTGAATTGTTCCACTGATCAACCCTTTTTCTCAACTCATCCCTCTCCTTCTGAATTCTAAGGCCCAATTGTCTATACCTTTTAAGTTTGTCATCTTGTTCATATATTTTATTGGCTTGAAAGTATAGTTTTTCATTTAAAGTAGCATGTTGGTTTTGAAGGGTGACCTTTTGTGCCTCTAGTGTTTTTACAGCATTTTTATGTGCTAAGAGATTTACTTCAAGGTCACCTATTTGTTCTAACTGCTCATCACACAAAGCCTTAACATGATTATATGAATCAGTGCATAATTTAGAGCATAATAATACCTCATTACCAATGGCCATGAGAGCATGATCAGACTCCTCATTCACTCTTGGATGCTCACCCCAGTTGACTCCTCCAGCTTCCATTGTCAGCAAGCTCATCTGATTCTTTTCCATCTTCCCATCTTCATCTCTTTTCCCATCAGCAGGCTTCTTCTCTGGACAATCTCTTGAAAAATGTCCATGCTTGTGACAGTTGTAGCATTCAACTGTCCTCTTTGTGTATCCCACTGGTGATTTGTTGTTGAAGTTGATGGTCCTCCCATATTGCTTCTGAAATCGTTTGACCCTTAAAGCAATCATGGAAATGTGCCATTTTATGTCCATCTCCTCAACTTCAGCATCATTAATCTGTTCTAAGTCTTCACTAATAAAGCTTTCATCTTCCGTTTGGTTGGCAAAGAAAGAATGTATCACCTCATCAGTAAAACTTGAAGCAGACCTTTCACTTGAAGGAGTTTCATAGATACCAGACCTAACACTACCAGGTTTAACCTTGTAAGTACTGCTTTTGTTTTGTGACACAAAAGCAACATTTGATGAACTGGTTGAAGCCTGAGTGTTGTTACTGATGTCCCTTTCAAACATCCTGAGATTATTGTATAGGTCATCAGGTGTCATTGAATCTACTTCCTCCTTTATCCTCATCGCCACAGATACATTGCCCCATTCTGATGGTAAAGATCTAAGGAACTTGTGGTTTGCATCCTCATTTGAAACTGCTGCACCATGAACTTCCAGTTGTGTTAACAGATGTTGAAATCTGTCATAGCCCTTCTCCAATCCTTCAGTCTTTGAAACACTGAATGTCTCAAATTGCTGTTTAAGAACAACCTTTTGCATCTTCTTGGAGTTTGCATTGCCTCCAAATCGTTTCTTGATAGCCTCCCACATCTCCTTAGCATCAAGGATGCCATGAAACCTTTGTAGATGCTCCTTAGGAATAGCCATAAGAAGCAAGGTTCTGGCCTTCTTTTCCTTCTCCACAGCCCTGATCTCCTCAGCAGATACTGGTGGCATTATTCTTATCTGCCCATCATTCCCTTGTGAAATTCTTTTCTTAGAATTTACTTTTTGAATAACCTTCCATACATCACTATCGATGTACTCCAGATAATGTTCCATCTCCATGGCCCATATATAATACTCTTCTCTTTTCAGTAATGGAAGTTTTATGTTTGAGATTGTGGTTGTGGAAGGGATGGGTTGTTGTTGTGTTTGGGAGTTACTGGATTCAGTTTTTCCTTCATCTTCATGGTTTGATCTCTCATCCTCACTGTTATGAATTGAGAAAGTTTCAGTGTTAATAGGCTTATCGGTTTCAGACATTGTGTAGGGTGATTTGAGTGAGAATTAGGTTTTTGAGATTAAGAGTTCTTCGAATTCAGAGTCTCTCGCCTTGCTCTGATACCACTTGTTGGTCCACGAATCGTAAGTGGATCTCTAAGTTGTCTTGAATACCTAGTAGATGGTTGGGATAAATCCAAACCAGTCTAAGTGAGAAACCCTTAAAGATTGTTAATGTTAATGGAGAAACTTAACAAGAACAATGAAGAACACACAAAGATAACACTAACTTCATATATTACTTTTAATCACAATGGTGAAACTCGTACAACTCACACACCAAACTAACAATCTTAGGGATCCTTTTATAACACAAGGAAACCCTAATGCTAACCGACTAAGAAGATATTCACGAATCTTCTATAAAGATACTTACACGTTTTGTATCTTTTCCTAACTTATCTCTAACAGACTTTCCTTATAACATGACCAAACTTAACATTATAAGTCAACCAGACTTAAACAGACTACCAGACTTAACTTTGTATTACCAGACCTAATTACAAAGACAGACCTAACTCTGATATACTACCAGACCTAAGTTGTCTTCTCTTGAATCGTATCATAATTCCCAACATTAGAGCTAAGGACAACACTAACATAGAACTCTAGTATAAATCTAGGACATATTGGTTCGTCAATGTCCAAGAGACAATCAAAGTTAATGGTAGCTAGTTGTTGGCGAATGTTGGTTCCCTCTAGAAATGAAGGGTCTACAGTTCTACCCTCATGGACATACCTTTTCTCTAAGGCCTTAAAGATTTTTACTTGTGTTGGTGTAAGTCCCTTAGTCTTATGGTGTTTTGGGAGGTAGTTAAGGGTATCCTTGTGATCGTAGAAGGTTGCGGGAGGCATGATTGTTCCTAGATACAAAAATTACATAGTTTAGTTAAAACTAACGGTGTTTAGATATGATGTTCTAGTGTGTGCCTATATGGGGACAAATGTGGAGATGCGGTTATCTCAACTCTTTTTAATGCATGAAGATTGTGTTTAGAAAATTTTGTAACGAAACGAGAGATAACCTAAACGCTCATAATTCAATTTAGCTTTGATTGAATGTACCCGAAAATACATATTAGTTATGTATTTTCTTTAGCATTCAATAGACATTATGCAAATGATGTTTTAAACATAACATTTTTATTTGTATGAAAAATGTGAAAAATCATTTTTCCTAATAGTGAGAAGCTTTTCACAAAAAAATTGACATGGGGTTTCTGGTGAATTATGATAATGTCCTATAAAATGCAATTTCTAACTATAGAAAACATGATTAGTTATGTAATTTAGTGAATATGCTTCATGATTAATCAAAAAGATGCATAATCCCCAAGTTTTGGTTTTGTGCAAAAAATAGAAATCCTAGACTCAGATCAGGAGTGTAAATGTAGTTGGGATACTTACAGTGTTGATTTGAGCACAAGTTTGTTGAAGAAGATGACCTAAATTCTGAGAATGGTGTGCTATGGGTCGAGTTTGAGTTTCTTGTGTATTGTGGGAATGAGAAAAGGAGTGTTTGTTTGATATATTTAAAAACCAACCCAGGAACCCACGAATTTTGTTTGATATATTTAAAAACCAACCCAGGAACCCACGGATTGGGTGAAACCAAATATTTGGTTCCGTCCTTGTTGTCGAAGGGTTCCGTGGGACTATTTTGGTTTTTGGTTGTGTTTGGTTATTCTAAGGTTTGAGCTAAAGTTTTAACTACACATTTGGTTCCATTAATCCTAAACCAAGTCTAACAAGGTTAAATGGTTCTCTCTTAAGAGGTTTTGTTAGGATATCGGCAATGTTGTCTTCTGAGGATACTTTCTCGATTGAGATGTTTCCTTTTTGAACATTGTCACGTAGAAAGTGATGACGAATTTCTATGTGTTTGGTTTTAGCATGTTGAACTGGATTCTTGCTAAGGTCGATAGCTCATTTGTTGTCACAGAGAATAGGGACGTCGTTGAGTTGAATCCCATAGTCGACGAGAGCTTGTTTCATCTAAAGTGCTTGTTGACATGCTTTACCTGCAGACACGTACTCGGCTTTGGTTGTTGAGATTGCTAGAGCCGTTTGTTTCTTTGAGAACCATGCGGTGAGACAATGCCCAACAAAAGTACAAATACCACTTGTACTCTTTCTATCGACACAGTCACCGGCATGGTCTGAGTCGGCATACACTATGGTTTCAATTCCCGTTCCTTTGGGATACCATAATCCTAAGTGTGTAGTACCTTTAATGTATCTAAAACTTCGTTTTACGGCTTCAAGATGGGATGTTTTAGGATCTTCTTGAAAGCGAGCGCATAGACAAACACTAAACATAATGTCGGGTCTACTAGCTGTAAGATAGAGTAGACTACCAATCATTCCTCTATATTTAGTGCTATCTACGGATTCACCTTCTTCATCCTTTGTGAGTTTAGTTTTCGAAGACATAGGTGTTTTCATAGGTTTGGAATCTTCAAGACCAAATTTCTTAAGCATATCTTTGATGTACTTAGATTGGTTGAAGAATATCCCATCTTCTAATTGTTTTATTTGGAGTCCTAAGAAAAAGTTTAGTTCTCCCATCATACTCATTTCAAACTCGTCATGCATGATTTTTGAGAAATTGTCGCATAACTCTTGACAAGTTGATCCGAATATAATGTCATCCACATATATTTGAACTATGATAATATGTGATCCCTTTTTCTTAATGAAAAAGAGTGTTGTCTACTAGTCCCATGGTATACTTATGTTCAACTAGGAATGTCTTAAGTCGATCATACCATGCTTTTGGTGCTTGCTTAAGTCCGTATAAAGCTTTTTTAAGTTTGTAGACATGGTTTGGTTTTTCAAAGTCGGCAAAGCCGGGAGGTTGTGCGACATACACTTCCTAATGCACTTTTGACATCCATTTGAATAAGTTTAAAGTCATGTGCACATACATATGAAAGTAGTACTCTAATTGACTCGAGCCTAGCAACCGGAGTAAATGTTTTATCGTAGTCAATACCTTCTTTTTGATTATAGCCTTGAGCTACTAGCCTAGCTTTGTTTCTAGACACTACACCGTTTTCATCCATTTTATTTCTAAAGACCCATTTTGTTCCAATTATGGTTTGACATTTTGGTTGAGGGACTAATGTCCAAACATCATTTCTAATAAATTGGTTTAATTCTTCTTGCATTGCTATAACCCAAGATTCACCTTTTATAGCCTCATTTATATTTTTGGGCTCAATGGTTAAAATGAAACAAAAGAAATTACTTTGATTTTGAACTTTTGATCTTAAGGTTCTTTCATTAATTTCTCTGATGACATTATCTAATGGATGACTTTTAGATTCTTTGACATTGACTATTTCTCTATTTAAAGGTTCATCTTCTTTTTCATTATCTAAATTTTCTTGGTTTTCAACCATTTGACTTTAAACTAAGTCATCATCTACCAAAGGTGATGTCTTATAGGGAGGTGGACTTTCGCCAAATGTTACATTCAACGATTCCTCGACTCTTAAGGTTTCTCTGTTCAAGACGATTTAGGCTTTACTATTTTGCGAGTTTCCAAGGAACACACCTTCATAAGACTTTGGGTCAAATTTGGTGAGATAGTCCTTAGTGTTAAGAATGAAGCACTTGCTTTCAAAAACTCTAAAGTATCCTAATGTAGGCTTTTTGCCTCTATAAATTTCATATGAAGTTTTATTCAAAAATGGTCTTATTAAAACTCTATTTAAGATATAGGTGGATGTGTCAACAGCGTTACACCAAAACTTTTGTGGTATGTTTTGTTCATTTAGCATTGTTCTACTCATTTCTTGAAGTGTTCGGCTTTTACGTTCTACTTCACCATTTGATTGAGGAGTTCGAGGAGCCGAGAAATTATGTGTTATGCCATTAGCATCACAAAAAGCTCCAAATTGAGTTTCATTATCAAATTCACGACCGTGGTCGGTTCTAATTGACACAATGCTATTCCCTAGTTGATTTTGAATTTTCTTACTTAGAATTTCAAATTTATCAAAAGCTTCATTTTTAATTTTCAAAAATTTAGTCCAAGTATATCTTGAATAATCATCTACTATGACCAAAGTGTATAAGTTTCCTTCATAACTTTGTATAGGGGATGGACCAAACAAATTCACATGCAATAGTTCTAAACACCTAGATGTGGATACCATGTTTTTATCCTTATGGCTATTATGAACTTATTTCCAAATTTTGCAAGCATCACAAAAGTGTTGGTCGTATTTCAACTTGGGTAGGTTCCTAACTAGTTCCTTAGATGATAGAGATTGGATTAGTCTCATATTGGCGTGACCTAAGCGTCTATGCCAAAGAGTTGAGTTGTCGTCTAGAGAGGTAAGACAAATTTTGTCTTTAGATGTTTTATCTAATTTCATAACATATACGTTATTTTTCAAAACACCTTTTCCTTCGGTTATACCGTCTTTAAGTATTTTACTTCCATTTTCTATAAAAAGGACGTCATACCTTTTACGGCATAGTTGACTAATACTAAGTAAGTTAAAACCTAGGTTATCAACATGAGCAAATCATCAATAGAGAGAGAGTCATGAGAGATAGTACCTTTTCCGACGATTTTGCTTTTAAGCTTGCTACCAAACATAACATCACCTCCGTCGTATGCTTGGTAGGTTCAGAAAAGGCTCTTGTTTCCCGTCATGTACCTTGAACACCCGCTATCTTTTATCCACTCATCTGGTTCTAAACCGACTTTCAAGCATACCTAAGTTATAGAAAAACTCAAGCATTTGGTCCCCAATATCTCATGGGTCCATTTGGGTTAAACATCCCATTATCTTGATTCATATATGGAAATGGTGGATAAGGGTTCCATGGCATGTAGTTGGGACTTTGAAAATTCCTAGGAAAGTTTGGGTTTCAACTATTTTGATAATGAGGTTGTGTGTTGTAGTTACTTTTTGGAAAGGGGCGTTTGGGAATAGTCGTCCTAGGTCTTTGTTGAGCAGTTTTAGTTCTAAACTCATTTTTAGCTTGTCCTATTCCTATAGTAACTGCTGGTTTTTGTTTGTTTATAGTTGAACTAGTATTAGATTTCCTAGTGACTTTAACAAACTCTGTACGAGCCGATGTACTAGCTTTCTGTTCAGCAACAGTTCCCATGGATCCCTTCTCCACTACTGGCGGAACCAAAGATTTGGTTCCGTCGGATTCGTGGGTTTCTGAAACTGTTGGAACAGTTTCTTGTACTTTTACGGCTTGTTTCTTAAAACTACTTAAGTCTCCTAGTTTCATAAAGCCTAATCCAGTTTTATCATGAGGTAATTTTTGAATTTTCATTATCTCATCTACACAACTGATATTTTTATCAAACCTTTTGAACTTAGAGTTTTGTTTGATAAGTGCATCCTGTGTGATATTAAGCTTTTCTAATTCTAGTCTAAGCTCTTGACATGAAACACATGCTTCGTCAACAGCTTTACCTTTTTCTAATCGTTTAACTTTTTCTTTTAATTCATAAACTTCGTTTTCTATAAATTCCTTTTTGGTTTTCAAAAACTTAATTTTGTTTATGATTTTTAGGCTAATTTCACAGAGATTGTTGTATTCTTTTTGTAAGGTGTCATCATCAATAGAAGAATATGATGAGTCAGAATGTATCTCGTCTGAGTCATGAGCCATGAGAGCAACTTCGTCATTCTTAGGCTCTTCGTCATCATCTTCACTGTCACTCCAAGCCCTACTTACAAAAGCTCTTTGAGTTTTGTTCTTGGGTGGCTTAGGAAATTCTCCTATTAGATGACTTGTATCTCCGCACCTAAAACACTTTCTTTCTCCTTTTCCTTTCTTGTCATCACGGTCTTTCCGGAAGGATTTCTTTTCTTCTCGAAGTTGTCTTACGAACTTTCCTCGTCTCCTAAAGAACTTCTTGAAATCTCTTACGGCCATGGCATATTCTTCATCTTCGCTACCCGAACTAGACTCTTCATCATCACTTAAATCTACCCTAGCTTTTAAGGCAATGGACTTGATCTTTTCTTTTTTGCCCTTAACTATCTCTGAATCTTTTTCCATCACCATCTCATGAACTTTGAGATTTCCTATTAGCTCGTCAAGTGACATGCTTGAAAGATCCTTGGATTCTTCAATGGCCGTCACCTTTGCTCTCCACTTCGGATGAAGTGCTCTAAGAAATTTCCTGACAAAGTTATTACTACAAAAAGAATCGTCAAGTGCTTTAAGAGAAGTAATGATAGTATTAAACCTAGCAAATGCACTATCAATGGTCTCATCTTCAGGGATAACAAATTGTTCATATTGTTGAACAAGAAGATCAATTTTGTTATCCTTGACTTGTGAGTTCCCTTGATGAGTGATAATTAAGGATTGCCAAATATCTTTAGCGGTTTTACACATAAAGACTCTTTCATATTCTTTCCTAGGAAAAGCATTATAAAGCATCATTTTAGCCTCATTATTTTTGGCAATCAACTTCTTTTGCTCATCACTGTGACGAGTAAGTAAAGTATACTCATCCCGACCATTTGATATATCTTTTATTATGGGTTTGTGGTCACCTTCTATAATAATGTACCATAGATCTATATCTTTTGACTTCACATAAGTTTCAAAGCGGTTTTTCCAATATATAAAACTATTTGGTACAAATAATGGTGGTCTTTGCATAGATTACCCTTCTTTGAAGTTTTCAAAATCCATGGATCGTTTCAAGTTTTAAAATACAATATATTTTGAAAGTCTTGAGTAACGTAGCTCTGATATCAATTGTGGAAAACTAGAAGGGGGGGTTGAATAGTTTTACCATTTTAAAATTCTTTTGCTTTGAATACTTAACGTGATTTCAAGTTATGCAAATAATAAACAATATATAACAAGTAAGTAGAGAAAGAAACAATCAAACCACAACACGGATGTTTATAGTGGTTCAGTCTACAAGGACTCTCTTCCTTGCCCTACTCCACTCCTCGAGCCTCTAACTCGAGAGTTTTTCTTCACTAAGAAACAAGCTCCCTTCTTGGCAGAGAAATCTTTACACACATCGCTTACACTTTTTCCGGTACAAAGCTAAATACCGATTTCTTTTACAAGGGCACAACCAATCCCGATACTCTATGTATTTTGAGGACTAAAATACTAACCGATCACAACAGAGGTATATGATAGTTTGGTACAACAATAATGTGTGAAAAACAACAAATTCACACTATGACTAATCAAACAAGTCTTGCAACGCTTAGTTGAAGCTTGTGAGGCTTTGATCTCTTTGCTACAAAAGAAAGATCACTAAGAATGAAATATGTAATATGAATGAGTTAGTAATGAATGAAAAAATGTATAATGTTGTGTATGCTTGTGAGTGATGAGAAAACATGAATGTGTGGCTTGCTATTTATAGGCGAATGCCTTGGCAAACCACGGATGAGACGGATCCAAAAATAGGGATCCGTCCATCATGTTGTTTGGTTCCGTGGGAGCCTGACAGCAAATCTCCAAGATCTTTCCCAAATCTAACCAAGATATTTCCATATCTAATTCTTTATGTGAAGATCAATCCAAGATATTCATAAGATCTTCAAGATATCCTAAAGATATCAATGTGATGCATGCCATGATGTCATTGTACAATTTCCATATTTAGAATTAAATATTAAATGAATATAACATGTAAATGTAATTGTATGTAACATGTAAATGTTACTAGTGATCATATATGTAGCATGATGTTGTGAGTTTATGAAAAACTTATGGCTATATATGTAAAAGACTTAACTATATTTATGCTTTGCTAAAAATAAAATTTATAATTGTCATTAACAAAATATAGCGAAGATCGTAAAATATAAATAACGTGTTTTAGACGATATTTGTATTAACATACCCGTACCCGAACCTGTTTATAATATCCAAACCCGTACCCGCCCCATATCCCACCGGATACCCGATTAATATTATCCATCGGTTTTTCGGGTTTCCCCGCGGGTATCGGTTATCCCTAATTGAATATTATATGGACAAAATTAGCGGTATTAAGATTAAGTCACACTAAAATCCACCGACAAAACAAAAGAAAATACTCTAATATATTCAAATTTTTTAAAAATTAAAGAAAATAAATATCGTATTAAACGATTTAACGCAACGTATCACAACGCAACGTACTCGACACGATATTCACCAAAAAAATCAAATGCGCAAGAGTTTTCAAAAGTTAATCATTCTCATTTCCAAAAATAATCTCGTTTTAGCCTTTTAAAAGGGTTTGGTAACATCATTCGTGTAACGGTAGAGAACACGGACTCACGACTACTCACTCCAAAAAAATGAATAACCAAATAGTCGAGAAGAGTATTGACGATAACTCGAGTCGAGACGAGATGACGAAAAGAAGTCAAAGAGATAACTAACAACAAACATATCAAATAAGATGTGATGATTGGTAATCGTCGAAATTTTCCCATAATCCCATTTATTAGTACAAGGTATACTCGTTTTATGATTTAAAACAAGTTTGGACTTACGAAAAAATTTATCTTTGGAAATAACAAAATTTCGCCATGACTCTTTCATTTATCGAACGTTTCCAAGTCAAAAGACTTTATTGAAAATCAATTTCCCAAGTAATTTATAATATAACGAGTATTTATATAAACCCTAAACCCTAAACCCTAAACCATAAACCCTAAACGCTAAACCAATCCGTAACTCAAACAATAACCAAACGAATAGTTCAATAAATCCAAATATGTTAGTCTACGGGTAGCATGTCTCGAATAGTCCAATAGCCCTCGTGTGTTCCGTTTTTATCCCAAATGTCTCACGCAAGGTTTTCAAAATCGGGATCCTACTTAGGATCAATTTCGTCTTTGCATGATCGAGATCGTAAGATCGGATCGGGATCTTAAGATCCTACTATAATGTCATTGTGTCATTAGTTTTTGTTATATTATACAAATCTATAAATTAATATATATCATAAACACAAATTATGTAAATACTTCATAGAAATGTTGTCTTAAATTATGATTATGAAAATTTTAAGACTATTAACATGTTTTTTTTTTAAATTCTACAAAATACATTCCATAAATTTTTAGTTTTTTTTAGTTTGTGGTTCGAGATAAGTAAGATCGGATCGTATTAGATCTTAGGATCCTATGGTAAAGATCGGGATCCTATAAGATCTTAAGCATTTAAAGATCCTTTGTAAGATCCGGATCGTTTTTGCTTTGCAGTATCGTAAAATCGTAAGATCCTAAGATCAAGATTGGGATCCTGACAACCATGATCTCACGTACACTTCTAATTTCATTACTTCGTTATTAACCAAATTTAATAACAAATATCTTTACAACTTTTAATTTAACAATTGTTTTTATTTCTTTCCTTTATTTTGTCCAAGTCGAGTCAATATCAATTCGCAACAAATGAGTTACTATTTTCTTTCGAGTCACGGTCAAACATTTATTCCCTCGGGTCAATAATAATGAACTCAATCCCAAATCATTCCAAACATTCCCTCGGTTTCATTTTGTCTAGTCAAACCATAATCAACAAGTCAATTAGTCTCACAATTCCAAATCAACTACGCTAGTAATATCAAAATATCGGCAAGCCAAGGTCGCAGCGAGACCATGGGGTCTCGGCTAACGTTTGACGCGGCCAAACATCACAAACAAAATCCAAACCATACCAAACGGACCAAGGTTTATACCAAATCCAAGACAATCAAACCGGACCAAAGTCAATCCAACACCAAACACAAACCAAATCGGACCAATATTATTCCAGGATCAAACTATTACAAAATCGGACCAAAACATTGTTGGAAATATTGAGTTTGGAAGTTTATTATTCACAAAGCATGAGATAAAACTAGTTGTTGCATCAACTCATTGTACATGGTAAGTCAATACTTGGTAAAAGGAAAGTGGAGACTTTTTCTTACAACTGCTTCCACTATTCCTTATCTTTAGGATGAAGTTTAACATCTCTTCAATTCACAGTTTACTTTTGGCGCCTTTGGTCCCTTTTCCCGCCTAAAGTCTTGGGAACCGTTCATCTACCTCTCCAGCCTATTTATACCTATCGATTGTATACCAAAGAACACACACAAACACATATATCCCTTTCAAAGAAAACTTCAACAATGGCAGCAAATGGTAACTTTCAAAATGATGCAGAAGAGTACGAGTTCATGTTAAACAACTATTTGTTGTTTGATGCAGTGTTTGATGCTTTCGGTGATGAACCCATTGCAGAATATGGGTCGTATAGGTAGGTAGATACGTGGATGACGAGAAGAATTTTGAACTGGCTGCATACAAAATACTTTTACTGGGATGAGGTTTTGGGAATGAACGAGGTGGAGGAGGAGGAAGAAGATGAAGAGGAGGAGGAGGATCAACAGGATGCGGAGGTGGTGCAGCAAAATGAAGAGGATCAGCAGCAAAATGTGGTGGTGCATCAAAACCAGGGGGAGCAGCAAGATGGGTTTGAAGACCCTTATGATCTAGAAAAGAGGATTAGCGATCTTGAAATTATGTTTCAACGACTCGAGGAAATGAAGAAATGGATGGAAAGCAGGGAAGAGAGCTCTGGTTCTAACAAGTTGGTGTGAAATGGAGTGAAGTAGTTTATGATGATGGTGTTTTTATGGTTTTAGTATGTTTAGTATTTAGGTTGGATAATTAGATGTATGGTTGTAGCTTTTATGAATGGTTGTAGCTTTTAAAAAATATCAATGAAATATTTGATGTTTAATTAATTGTTTATGGTTGCTTGTGAATGTTTGATTTAAGGAAGTCAACAAACCAAAATTTGCATAAGGGTAAGTGGTGAAAAGAATGCTGAGGGTTTATGGGCAAAAGAGGAATCGTTATCTGTGCTTCCCCTAATGTTAAAGGGGTGTTTGGTTTCTTCGATAATAGCAGTATTTTTTAAAAATCTACTCTTTAATACTTAGAAGACTATTAACACTGAAACAGTAAACTGTGTTGTAATGCAAGAACAACAATATCACCAAAACTGATTAAGTGTCTTCCTTTACACTTAATCCCTTCCAAATGTATGAGTGCAGTATGGTTTAAAAAAAATTGAGTTCATGCTGCTGAGAAAAAGTTTTTGCACAAAGTTTGTACTGCTAGCGTAAAAGTTTGTACTGCTGGGTAGCCGTTAGTACTATTTGGGTAATAACCGTGTTTTATTAATAGCCGTTGGGGTAATTTTTTTCAATTACTTCGCTTAAGGGTTTCATAAATTGGATGATTCTCTTTCTTTATCTAATTTATACGATTTCTTCAAACTAAAGAAACAGTTTATTGAATTCGGTCCAATCAAAACCATAAGTATTCTCTATAAAATCCCAATTGGCTTTACCAAACATACTTTCTCTCATAAACGATCATAACACAGCACTCTAATCAAGCCTTTAATCAATTTTCATGGCGAATTTAGAGTTTTGTGATACACTTAACCAGGTTGCATTCTTGGAGAAACCAGAAGGGAGTCAAGACTGCCACCAGATAGTAGATTTTCAAAATACTACCCACATCATGTATGCTCTTACAATCAATCCTACTATCTATGTCTCTCAAATCAAACAGTTTTGGCAGACTGTTACTACCAATCCATTTGAGAATGTAGACAAAGAGTTAATTGCAACAGTTAATGGCAAAATAATAACTATTACTGAGTCATCTGTTAGGAGGCATCTCCATTTAGCAGATGACAATGGTATTAGTTCTTTGTCTAATACTGAAATTTCTCATCACATTTTCAAAATGGGGTATTACACATCTTCTCAAATTCTGACTTTTCAAAAAGGATGTTTTGCCCCACAATGGAGATTCTTCATACATACCATCATTCATTGTTTAAGTCCAAAGAAAACCTCATGGGAGCAATTCATTAGCAATATTGCAACTGCTCTCATTTGTTTAGCAACAAACAGGACTTTTAACTTTTCAAAATTAATTTTTGATGGTATGGTGAAAAATGTGGATAACAAATACAAGTTTTTAATGTATCCAAGGTTTATACAAATGGTTTTGAATATAAGGAAAAGTTTGCTTCTATCTCATAAAAATGTTTATCCAACTCCTTGCCTTACTAAAAAACTTTTCAGCAACATGAGCAAGGCTTCTAAGGGGTTTAATGGGATAGTAGTTCCACTTTTTGAAACAATGTTGGTTCAAAATCAAAACATTCAGGGTGAAGGATCAACAAGCCCAGTTGAGTCCTATCACACACCCACAGGTTCATCTGGTTCTCAATCAGCCTCACAACTAACTTCATCACCATATAGGAGTTCATCCAGAGAGGAATCTGTTGTTCCTCAGCCAAAAATGGGGGAAATGCCCCATGATTCACCTCTCCCAGGAGGTAACACACCTGGAAGTGATGAGGGCAAAGTGTCACTAAAGGAATTGATGGATATTTGTACCAAATTGACTCAAAGGGTGACTGGCTTGGAGAAAGAACTCAAGGAGACAAAGCAGTTGTATGGTACTGCTTGAAAGAAGCTCATTGAAAAAGTGAAGAAATTGCAGTCTAAAGTCAAGTCACTTAAAGCAAAGAGAAAGGAAAATATTGTGGAGTCTACAAGCTCAGATGATGATGACTCAAATGATAACATGGATGATTCTTCCGAACAGGGGAGGCAGATAGCTGATATTGATCAAGACCCCAATATTTCTTTGGTTGAAGAGAATGTTGAGTTTCCAGGGAGGCAAGATATGGGTGAAGAAAATTTGGCTGCTGAAAATATTGGTACTGCTCATCAACAAGTTAGTACTGCTGGTATTGCTGGTGCAGGGGTTAGTACTGCTTGGGCTGTGTATGTTAGAAAGCAAAGGGCAGATAAAGGAAAGGGCATTATTATTGAAGAAGAGCCACCAAAGAAGGTCAAGAAGAGTGTTCTTGCTCAGATTAGTTTTGATGAAGAGGTAGCTAGGAAAGCACTGGAAAATGAAAGAGCACAATTTGAGATTGCAAAATTCCTTGAAGAACAAAGACATGCAAATGAAACAGCTGAAGCACAAAGGTTAGCACAAGAACAATCTGATGCACTTCTGACTAAGAAGTTACATGATGATGAACAAGCAAGGTTTAATGACGCTGTATAAGTTCAGTCTATGATTGTTGCTGATGATGTTTTAAAGGAAAGGCTTGGTGAACTCAGAGCAGATTAAGTGTTGTCCATTGAAGAGAAGTCTAGACAACTTACTGAACTAATAAATTCAAGAAGAAAGTCTGCTGCAGAACAATGATAACATATTGCCACGTGTAAATCAACGTGACTTGGGTAATGAATCACGAAATGACTACTATCGAACCGACTGTGAAGGTATTTGTCACACCTCGCCAAGGCGGAAACGCGAGTGCAACATCATGGATATCATCACAACACATGGTGTCAAAATAGAGAATTTCTACATGCACATAAATAGAGCAAAGTACAGACACAAAGTGTCGTAACGATACCACAAAAGAAAAATAACTAAAACAAATCTCCAAAGGTATCCTCAATAAAACATAAAGTACTAGTCGAAAGACATTAAACTATCACAATCGAAATCAAACATATTCAAATCAAAACATAAAGATAAATCATTCTCAAATGCAACTAAGTCTCATCTAGTCGCTTCCCTCTACCTTAGCCTTAGAATGCTCACCAGAAAATGATGCTTAAAAACGTCAACATAATGTTGGTGAGGTTCATAGGTTTAAGACACACAATATATCTCAGGCAACTAGTTCACTGTGATTATAAAACATAGCAGGACAGTAAGACTAGTCATTATACTAGATGGCATGCAATCTCAGTCATTCAACCAACATACCACTTAAGGGACATAAGGGAAGGAACTTGCCCACGATCCAAATAGCAATATCCAACATCAATTGGGACGGAACGCGCCCACGATCCAAGTTCACAATAACGGGTAAACCATACCCTCTGATCAGACCACTCAGAATAATAGTGAGTAGAACTACTATTCTCCAATTGGATAATGGGAGCTTAGCTACCCTCCAAATGGACCACACAGAATCACCACACAATAATCTCATAACATGCAATACAAGTATAATAACACTTACAAGTCCATGCATTTACGACCACATAATCACAGTAACTCAAAAATATTTCAACACAAGCATTATTCCCATCCCAAGTTAAAACAAAGTAAAAATGGGACTATGAAACTCACCTCAAACTTTGCAGCTTCCAAATTATCAATCACAAATCTATACAACAAAATAAGATCACATTACACGCGAACAAGCTAAAAGCTATAGCCCATGTAACACACATATGATGGATGTCTAAGGTTCATGTAAACCACCATGGACCACCTAGACTCCATACTAACCACTACCAAATACTTACACTCACTAAATCCCTTGCATACACTTTTTCAGAATACACAAATTTTTGGGGTACTTTTACCCACATGAAATCATAACAAAATAAGCTCTAAAACTCACACCAAAAATTCACCATGGTCCTTCATGAGCATATAAGCTTCTCCCAGAAGGCCATGAACTAAAAACACACAAAAGTTCTCTTTGAAAAATCAAACATAAAAACTATCCAGATTCGGATCTGAACGCACACCAAAATGTTTTGACCTAACAAACATATTTTCACAACTTATTAACGCATACCCTTCGTGTGGAAGTCAAAGGGAATATAGAAATCAATTTCTCCAGAAGGTATAACCCAAATTACACTTTTAAAACCACTTTTGACCACAATACTTTTAACCTAAATCTTTCCCGATTTAACAGTTTTGACACCTTTACCTGCAAAAATAATTAGACTGACTTCCGGACCTCGAAATCACTCGTGGAAAGCATTAGACTGACTTCCGGACCTCAAAAATCATTACCCTTCGTGGAAAGCACGTTCTCTGAACTATAATTTAGACTCAAGAATCATCAATTAACTCATCTCCATCTATTAAATATCTTCGTATCTTTACAGCCTTATGAATCTGTCCAAACCCTAACTCAATAACTAACATGTTTTATACCCTAATCTCTTCACCAATCATCATAACATTACTAATTAATTATCCCGACATGTTTTATATTAATAATTTACAGAACCTTCATAAACCCTAGATCCATCATAACTTGTATTACATGAATCAAATCAATAATTAAATGAATTAGGGATCACTAGGCATACCTTAAGCTTGTTTTTCTTCACAATAATGAAACCCTAATTTTTTTCTTCTTGTTCCTCCCCTTGGTCGACCGAATTCGCAAAAAGAATGGGTTGGGGTGTTTTGGTTTTGTATTTATACCACCCTAAGATTATTCTAGATAACATCCTTAATTATAATTATAATTGGACTAAAATTTTGTTTCCTTTTTCCCCTCTAAAACCCAAAATCGGCCGCCCCCTTTATATATATATATATATATATATATATATATATATATATATATATATATATATATATATATATATATATTTCAATATTAATTATTACACTTAAAACCTTGTACTCTCGATATTTTATAAGAACCCATACGAAACCTAACGTCTTACGCGATAAACTTTCGTTTTTTTTACGACGACTCGAAAAATTATCATTTCCAAAACAAAATTTCCAAAAATAGAATTTCACGCTCATTATTAATATAACCCATAAAACCGATCACCACTTAACTTACCAACGCTCACAAGCTTGAACAAAACTCTTTACACAAAAACCCCGATCACAAAACCATACAAGTCATTTCCACATCACCAAAGTGAGCAAAATGAACTTAATCAAAACAACACTACTCAAGACACATCAATAGAGTCACACAAAGGATTTAGTGCCAAAACACGCGTATATCACACATATGCCACATAAAACACTTAAGTCACACCAAGCAAAAATTAAATTGATCGAAACTAATAGTTAAACTAACCTGCTAAAATCACGATTGTTACATCATCCCCCACTTACGGAAATCTCGTCCCGAGATTTAGCTACTTGTCTCACCAACCACATCAGAAAACAAATTTGGGTACTTAGACCTCATCTGATCCTCGCGTTCCCAAGTAAACTCAGGACCACGCTTCGAATTCCAACGCACCTTTACTAAAGCTATCTTACCACGCTTCAAACTCTTGACCTCTCGGTCCATAATCTCAACAGGTTTCTCGACAAAACGAAGGGTCTTGTCAACCTTAATCGCATCTAAGGGCACATGCAGACTAGCATCCGCCAAACATCTCTTTAAATTGGATATGTGAAACGTATCATGTACACCACTTAGCTCCTGAGGTAATTTCAGTCGATATGCCACAAGTCCAATCCTTTTCGTAATCTCAAACGGTCCTACATATCTCGGTGCTAATTTGCCTTTCTTACCGAAACGCACAACACCCTTCCAAGGGGACACTTTTAGCATCACAAGATCACCAACACTAAACTCTAAAGGCTTACGGCGATTATCCGCATAACTCTTTTAGCGATCCCTTGCTGCCTTAAGTCTTTCCTTAATCTGAAAAACCTTATCCGTAGTCTCTTGTACTAGTTCAGGACCAATTAGTTGGCTTGTCCCAACCTCTGCCCACAGAACAGGTGATCTACATTTCCTCCCATACAACATTTCAAATGGCGCACACCTAATACTGGAATGATAGCTATTATTATAGGAGAACTCAGCTAAAGGTAAATGAGTATCCCAGCTTCCTCCAAAATCGATAGCACATGCTCTAAGTAAATCTTCTAGAGTCTGAATTGTTCGTTCACTTTGCCCATCCGTCTGTGGATGATAAGTTGTACTCATATCCAAACGTGTATTCAAAGCCTTCTGTAGCGACTGCCAGAACCGCGAGGTAAACCTACTGTCGCAATCAGATATAATAGACACTGGCACACCATGTCGTGCCACAATCTCATTGATATAAATTCTTGCCAGCTTCTCCATCTTATAATCCTTACGAATGGCCAGAAAATGTGTAGACTTCGTCAGCCTGTCCACTATGACCCATATCGTGTCATGCCCATTACTTGTTCGAGGCAACTTGGTAATAAAATCCATCGTTATATTCTCCCATTTCCACTCAGGGATCGGCGGTTGTTGTCGTAATCCAGAGGGTTTCTGATGTTCAGCCTTAACTTTCAAACAAGTCAGACACTTACTAACATACTTGGCTATTTCCCTCTTCATTCCTGGCCACCAATAAGCATCTCTAAGATCGTAATACATCTTGTTAGATCTTGGATGAATTGAGTATCTCGTTTTATGAGCCTCGTTTATGATCAACCTTCTTACATCTCCCACCATCGGAACCCATATCCGATCCAAGAAATATAATCCACGATCCTCCTTTTTCTCCATTTGTTGATCCAACCCACGCAGCATCTCAGCTGTTGCGTTTTCATCCTTGAGGGCTTCCTCTTGTGCTGCCAATATCTTCCTCTTGATTCCTGATTGCAAGGTCATGCACATAGCTCGCACACGCTTAGGCTTAATCCTTTCCTTTCTACTCGACGCATCAGCCACCACATTCGCCTTTCCAGGATGATAGCGAATCTCACAATCATAATTACTAAACAATTCAATCCATCTTCTCTGTCGCATATTTAGCTCCTTCTGATTGAAGATATGCTGAAGACTCTTATGATCCGTAAAAACAACACTCTTTGTGCCATACAGATAATGTCTTCAATTCTTGAGGGCGAACACTACCGCACCAAGCTCTAAATCATGAGTAGTGTAATTCATCTCATGAATCTTGAGTTGTCGGGATGCATAGGCTATCACTTTCCCTCTCTGCATTAGTACACATCCAAAACCTTGTTTCAACGCATCACAATACACCACAAAGTCATCTGGTCCATCTGGAAGCGCTAGAATAGGTGCATTTCACAAATTATCCTTTAATGTTTGAAAAGAAATCTCTTGCTCCTCTCCCCAGACATACTTCTTATTCTTCTGGGTCAACAATGTGAGGGGTTTGGCAATCTTTGAATTTTTTTTTGATAAATCATCTGTAATACCCTACCAATCCTAAAAAGGAGCGTATCTTTGACGGCGTCGTAGGAGCCTTCCAATTCTTGACCGCTTCGACCTTTTTAGGGTCTACATATATACCTTCGCTATTAACCACATGACTAAGAAAATGTACCTCTCTAAGCCAAAACTCACATTTTGAAAACTTAGCGTACAACTTCTCCTTCTCCAGCAATTTAAGGACCAACTTCAAATGCTCTCCATGCTCCTTCTCAGTCTTAGAGTAGACTAATATATCATCGATGAACACTATCACAAATTTATCCAAATAAGGCTTACAAATGCGATTCATTAGATCCATGAATACCGCAGGTGCATTTTTCAACCCAAATGGCATAACCGTAAATTCAAAGTGTCCATAACGAGTCCTAAAAGCAGTCTTCAGAATATCCTCCTCATACACTCTTAACTGATGATAACCAGAACGTAGATCTATCTTCGAAAAGAATCGAGAACCTTGCAGCTGGTCAAGGAGATCATCGATTCTAGGAAGAGGATACCGATTCTTAACAGTTAACTTGTTCAATTCCCGATAGTCAATACACATCCGGAACGAACCATCCTTCTTCTTAATAAACAACACAGGTGCTCCCCACGGAGAGTGACTGGGTCGGATAAACCCCTTATCCTGAAGTTCTTGCAACTGCTCGGACAACTCTTGCATCTCAGAGGGTGCTAAACGGTATGGGGATTTCGCCACAGGTTCCGCTCCAGGAATCAATTCAATACGAAATTCAACTTGGCGGATTGGAGGCAACCCAGACAAGTCTTCAGGAAAGACGCCAGGAAATTCACACACCACAGGAATCTCTTCTATTTTAAGTTCTTTGGCTTTTGCATTCTTAAGGGATTTCAAATCATTCCCTAAGCATTCTCCTTGTATCCGAAGTATAACACCACTGTCCAAAGGAATACGAACTACCTTTTCATGGCATACAACCTCAGCCTTATGTTTAGACAACCAGTTCATCCCTATCACCACATCAAAACTCCCATGTCCAAAAGGTATCAAGTCAATCATAAACGGAATGCCCTCTAACACTATAGTACACCCACGAATAACCTTGTCAACCTCTACCTCCCTACCACTAGCTATCTCAATCACAATACTAGACCTAAGTTCACTAGGTTCAACATTCAACAATTTAGCAAATTCAGTGGACACAAAGCAGTAATCCGCACCCGTATCAAATAAACTAGTAGCATAATGACCATTTAGAGAGAAAGTACCAGTAACGACGTGCGGGTCTTGACGCGCCTCATTTGCATTTATGGTGAACGCCTTTCCTCTAGCTGCATTCTTGTTGTACCCTTGCCCTTGGCCTCCTTCAATGGACAACCTGTTTCCCGCCTGACCAGGTGCCCTGTTCAGCTTGGGACATACATTTCGGAGATGATCCGTACTTCCACACTCATAACACGCCCTACGATTATACCTTGCACCAACCGAGTCAATTAGAGTCGCTTGAGTAATCACAGTACGGCATTCTTTAGCAAAGTGTCTAGGTTTGTTACAGCTGAAGCACGTACGACACGAAGCCTGCTCATGATGATAACCATTGCATTTAAAATATTTGGGAGTAGAACTAGTGTACCCCCTCCTGTCTGTGTTTCCTGTCACAGCCGGAGTAGCTGCCATCGTAGGACTCGCTGCCACCACAGGATTCATCGCTACGAACCCTTTCCCATTCCTTGCTCTCTTATTTTCAGCACTAGAACTAACCTGCTTACCTGCTTCAGTCTCCTCCTTCCTCTTCTCACTTGTCTTCGCGAGTACCCCACTCCTAACTGCTTCATCAGTTAGTGCTCGAGCCTTCTGAATAGCACTCTGAAGTGTCACGGGTTCTGTAGCCCTAACCATGCTACGAATCTGTGGAACCAACCCACGAATGTATTTATCGATACGCTTCGACTCAGGAGTTACCAAGTGAGGGACCAACTTAGCTAACTCATGGAACCTGTCAGTATACCCCGCGTGATTAGCTCCAACCATTGCATGGTTCCAAAATTCTTCCTCCAATTTCTGCATCTCATTCCTTGGGCAAAACTCCTCCGTCATCAAGGCTTTGAAATCTTCCCAAGTTATTCCCATCGCAGCAACCCTACCCCTAGCTTGGACTTGCGTGTTCCACCAAGTCAAAGCCTTATTGATCAGAGAACTTGTTGCATACTTAACTTTCTGGGCTTTAGCATAGCCACTAATATCCATTACTGCTTCCATCTTCTCTATCCATCGAGTGAGTGCTATTGCACCACCCTTACCATCGTACTCTTTGGGCTTACAAGCCATAAACTCTTTGTAGGAGCATCCGTTGTTGCCACCCCCACCACTTCCAGCACCATTAGGTTGAGCACCATCACCCATCTGTGCGCTCACATGGCTAACAATCTCTGGCAGTAGAGCTTCCAGTTGTTGATTGATCATTTGCTGTAAGATGGGGTTACTCTCTCCAGTAGTGGGTGTCTGCTTTCGCTTTTTCGGCTTCCGCTTCATCGGCGTCCGGTAGGCTCCACTCATTGGTGACTTAGTAATAGGGCATCGCGGTCTTTTTGGTGCCATTTCCTGAACACACAGGTCGTTAATACCATTAGGCGCCGTTCACGAAGTTCACGAATACACATTCTTACTTAACACAAGTACTCCCCATCAAACGGGACAATTAACACAAATATCAAGGTTAAACTTAATCCTACTACACGTAAGCATGTCATCATTGGTCAACGTAGCATTGGCCATAAGTCCACATGTGTCGTGATACATTTATAATTATGTTGGCCACCCATAATTAAAGATGTATCCTTTCACATGTGTACTCGCTTCCAATACCACGCCTAACAATAATAACACCTCACAATTACAAATACACAAACTCAAAAATTAACATCATATAATACACCCATTAATCACATATCACACACATAAAATATTCAAACTCGCTCAAGCCTTATTATTAATTACTCGGGTAAAATCCCAGAATTCAAAGGAATTCGCGATCCAACATAATACCAAACATCAAAAGTCAACAGAAGACATCCCAAAACATAACACCAAACCAAACAGAATCACACACGGCTCGAGCTCTACCCTAACGTTTGCCCCTCTCATTCAACTCGGATTAAATCTACTACTTGCCGTAGACTCTAGATCTGAATCCACGTCGTACTCTTCATCTTCACTTATCCATCCATTCCGGTTTCCCTCGTTCTGTGGTAGTGGACGACTGGCAAAACCACTCCTGAGGTTCCTTTCTTCCTCCTCTATATGGTCCACAAACCCATACAGATTATGAGGCTCAGCCCAAACCTCTCCTTCATCTTCTAGGAATTTGGGACACTTTCTAGGGTACCTAATAATGTAGCCGTCTTTATTGGTCACCTTTGTCTCGTACTTTTCTATCTCCTTTCCACCTACATTCACTAAAGTCATCTTCTCCTCGATCTTACATGGACATATGCTGGCAGGAACTAAGGTCCTCTTGTTAGTCCGTTTCAAGCTACCAATCCTCTTGCAGCCAGTAGCGACAACGATAGTCCAATGAAACTTGCTACGCGCGAGAGGTGCCATGCTAAAAGTGACATATATAATACTAAGTATGGGGGTTCAATAGGAGTCCAAAACTCGACAAAACCTTTCATAAACTTAATAAAAAGAGACATATAAAATGCCATACTTATACATAAGCCCTAAATGCAACTATATGAGGGACTCCTAGGTTATAGTATAGGTTCAACCACCTACTTCTCTATAACCAAGTCTCTGATACCAATCTGTCACACCCCGCCAAGGCAGAAATGCGAGTGCAACATCATGGATATCATCACAACACATGGTGTCAAAATAGAGAATTTCTACATGCACAAAAATAGAGCAAAGTACAGACACAAAGTGTCGTAATGATACCCCAAAAGAAAAATAACCAAAACAAATCTCCAAAGGTATCCTCAATAAAACATAAAGTACTTGTCGAAAGACATTAACGTATCACAATCGAAATCAAACATATTCAAATCAAAACATAAAGATAAATCGTTCTCAAATGAAACTAAGTCTCGTCTAGTTGCTTCCCTCTACCTTAGCCTTAGAATGCTCACTTGAAAATGATGCTTAAAAACGTCAACATAATGTTGGTGAGGTTCATAGGTTTAAGACACACAATATATCTCAGGCAACCAGTTCACTGTGATTATAAAACATAGCAGGACAGTAAGACTAGTCATTATACTAGATGGCATGCAATCTCAGTCATTCAACCAACATACCACTTAAGGGACATAAGGGACGGAACTTGCCCACGATCCAAATAGCAATATCCAACATCAATTGGGACGGAACGCGCCCACGATCCAAGTTCACAATAATGGGTAAACCATACCCTCTGATCAGACAACACAGAATAATAGTGAGTAGAACTACTACTCTCCAATTGGATAATGGGAGCTTAGCTACCCTCCAAATGGACTACACAGAATCACCACAGAATAATCTCATAACATGCAATACACGTATAATAACACTTACAAGTCCATGCATTTACGACCATATAATCACAGTAACTCAAAAATATTTCAACACAAGCATCATTCCCATCCCAAGTTAAAACAAAGTAAAAATGGGACTATGAAACTCACCTCAAACTTTGCAGCTTCCAAATTATCAATCACAAATCTATACAACAAAATAAGATCACATTACACACGACCAAGCTAAAAGCTATAGCCCATGTAACACACATATGATGGATGTCTAAGGTTCATGTAAACCACCATGGATCACCTAGACTCCATACTAACCACCACCAAACACTTACACTCACTAAATCCCTTGCATACACTTTTTCAGAATACGCAGATTTTTGGGGTACTTTTACCCACATGAAATCACAACAAAATAAGCTCTAAAACTCACACCAAAAATTCACCATGGTCCTTCATGAGGTACAATTTAGACTCAAGAATCATCAATTTAGACTCAAGAATCATCAATTAACTCATCTCCATCTATTAAATATCTTCGTATGTTTACAGCCTTATGAATCTGTCCAAACCCTAACTCAATAACTAACATGTTTTATACCCTAATCTCTTCACCAATCATCATAACATTACTAATTAATGATCCCAACATGTTTTATATTAATAATTGACAGAACCTTCTTAAACCCTAGATCCATCATAACTTGTATTACATGAATCAAATCAATAATTAAATAAATTAGGGATCACTAGGCATACCTTAAGCTGGTTTTTCTTCACAATAATGAAACCCTAATTTTTTTCTTCTTGTTCCTCCCCTTGGTCGACCGAATTCACAAAAAGAATGGGTTGGGGTGTTTTGGTTTTGTATTTATACCACCATAAGATTATTCTAGATAACCTCCTTAATTAATAATTATAATTGGACTAAAATTTTATTTCCTTTTTCCCCCCTAAAACCCAAAATCGGCCGCCCCCTTTATATATATATATATATATATATATATATATATATATATATATATATATATATATATATATATATATATATATATATATATATATATAATATATATATATATATATTTCAATATTAATTATTACACTTAAAACCTTGTACTCTCGATATTTTATAAGAACCCATACGAAACCTAACGTCTTACGCGATAAACTTTCGTTTTTTTACGACGACTCAGAAAATTATCATTTTCAAAACAAAGTTTCCAAAAATAGAATTTCACGCTCATTATTAATATAACCCATAAAACCGATCACCACTTAACTTACCAACGCTCACAAGCTTGAACAAAACTCTTTACACAAAAACCCCGAACGCAAAACCATACAAGTCATTTCCACGTCACCAAAGTGAGCAAAATGAACTTAATCAAAACAAAACTGCTCAAGACACATCAATAGAGTCACACAAAGGATTTAGTGCCAAAACACGCGTATATCACACATATGCCACACAAAACACTTAAGTCACACCAAGCAAAAATTAAATTGATCGAAACTAATAGTTAGACTAACCTGCTAAAATCACGGTTGTTACAATATTGTTATACGAAAATCCAGGTGAAGCATGTCATGCTCAAGTTGTCACACTCTGTTTAAGGATTTATGTTTGTCTGCTGAACCTATTTAAGCTTTTGTTTTGCTGCAAATACTCTTGTAAAGGATTTCAATTTATCTATTAATTGTTTACTTCATGTTGGGATTATTTTGGGATTAAAAGTTGCTGGTTGAAGTTAAGACTGCTAGTGTAACAGTTAAGACTGCTGGTTGAAGTTAAGACTGCTGGTGAACTTCAAAGGAAATACACCAAGTGGTTAGTGCTGCTAGTACAAAAGTTACTACTGGTGGGCTTAAAGTTAATGCTGTTCAAGGCTAAGTGCAAGGTTACTGCTACTATTGTTAAGTTAGTACTGTTAGATGATTTGCAGTTTTAGTATTAGATAGTTTTTTGTGTAATTTAGCCTGTTGTAATGGATTTTGACTCAAAAAAGTCAAGCTATTCTATGGCAATGAAAAAATTTGCAGTTTTCACTAGTATATCCACTTGCAGTCAAGCTTTATTGTATTTGCACTTTCCATTTATCATGTATATGCACTTGCAGGCACTTTAGTAACATGTTACTTCATTAAAGTTGAAAATTGACTTTAGAAAGTCAAGTAACATAGTTCCTAGGGGTTACACAGTTTTCTGATGGGGCATTTAAGCCATACAACTAAACCAAACTCTTTTTTCCCTTCCCTTTTGAACCATCCCTTGCATCTTTGGGAATTTTGGCAACAAATGGCTTGATACCAATCAGTTCACAAGTTTCCTCATTGGGAAAGGATAGAACCTTAACCCTCTCAGCAAAAGCCTTTTTTGAAATCTGTTTGGGTGTTGGATTCTTGCTAGCATCACCTTTTTTTAAGCTTGAACTAGAATGTTGAACCTTTGGAAAATAGTATGACCATGGCATTGGTTATGATCCACCATCAGAACTTTCACTGCTGCTGGAAATGTTAACGATTTCTGCACACACACATACACACACAAAAAAAAGGAAAATATATTAATGGTGTGTTACAGATAGCAGAAATGACTTGAAAAACACAATGTTGAATACCTGGTTTGTTGTTGGCCCTCATTGTTTCAATTGTTATTTTTTGTTACATTTTTTTAGTATATGCAGTTTTCATGTATGTGGTTATGCCTTTATATAGTGCAGGCATTTGGTTGAAAAAAATAGTGTTTGGTATGAAAGATTCTCAATTGCAGGCATTTGTTTGAAATAACCAGTATTACCTATGAAAGATTCTCAATTGCAGGCAATTTGTTGAAAAAAACAGTGGTTGAAAAAGTAGTGAATATGCAGTCATGCATGTGACTATTACCCACTTATTTTAATACTGCATTAAACTAGATAGACTATAAAATCCCAGCATTGTAATGGGGCAAATGAAGAGTCATGACTAATAGTCTGAACTCAATTCAGTGAATATCAAATTAGACTCAAACTAGATAGACTATATAATCCCATATCTAAACCTTCAAAATTACATAAGTTATCATAAATGTGTGACCATATGTATCGAATTGTGACTACACTTAAATAATGTGTGACAAAATATGACTCTATGATTTAGACACCTAAATAAATACTTCATGTGACCATATATAACATCTTGAATTTAGTCACATAAACACTCAATGTGACTAATATCAAGGTTAAATATAAATGAGTTCACATTTTGCTATAAATAATAGTCACATGAATATTTCACAATGTGACTATTTTGAATGTATTGGTCACATATAATACCCTTATAATGTGGCCATAAACATAATTTAGATACACATTTGTGATATGGTGTGACTATTGTAAAGCCCATAGTCACATGATTGTGCTAAAATTAAATGTGACTATACACATTAGGATTTGGCAAGCAAACACACACTAAACTTTAGACACACATATTAACTTACGTGATCATATGTATCGAATTTTGGTTACACTTAATCATGTATGCCTATGGTTTAGTGTGACCAAATATGACATTTGGTTACACTGTTCAAGTGTGTGAAATATATTTGTCACTTTTAAATGCATATCGTGACTAATGCTTCAAACTTACTTTTCAATTGTCACACATTTGAAATCCATATGTGGCTAAATATTCAGCAAAAAATAGCAGTCACTTTTAAATAATGTGTGACAAACTTGACTATATGATTTAGCCACATACACAATTACTTCATGTGACCATATATGAATTTTGGTCACACTGTTCAATTGTGTGACATATATTTGTCACATATGTATATACATAGTGTGACTAATGTTTCAAACTTATTTGTATCTGTCACACGTCCCAAATTATAAGTGACTAAATAATCAAAAAAAAAAAAATTACCAGATACCTCTAGTCACAAAAATATTTAAATGTGTGACAATGAAATTCTGAAATGGTCACACAAGTCGGATCAAGCGTGGCTATTTATTTTATTCTGGTACATTTGGTCACATAAATATGTTACTGTGTGGCCGTTCAAAATACCACATGTGTGACGAAATCCCATATTTGTACTAGTATGAGAGATAGAAATTTTGTTACTTTCATGTTTAATCCTTATACCAAGAATAATATTAGCCTCCCCCATGTCCTTCATGGAGAAGCTTGATGACAAAAATTCCTTTGTCAGGTCAACCTGATTTTGGTCAGTACCAAAGATCAGCATGTCATCAACATATAGGCAAATGATGACTCCTTTACCAGATTCATCAAATTTGCTATATACACATTTGTCAGCTTGATTAAGAAGATAACCATTTGACAAAACCACTTCATCAAATTTTTGATGCCATTGCTTAGGTGTTTGTTTTAGTCCATACAGAGACTTAATCAGTTTACACACCTTGTTTTCATTGCCAGGCATGATGAAGCCCTGAGGTTGGTTCATATAAACCTCCTCATCTAAGTCACCATTCAAGAAATTTGTCTTCACATCCATCTGATGTATAATCAGAGTGTGAATTGATGCTAAAGCAATCAGCAATCTAATGGTACTGATACGTGCCATAGGGGCATAAGTATCAAAGTAGTATATCCCTGAATTTTGTTTAAATCCCTAAATGACTAGTCTAGCCTTGAACTTTTCAATAGTTCCATCTACCTTCATTTTCCTTTTGAAAATCCATTTGCAACCTAGAGGTTTGAAACCAGGTGGTAGATCAGCCAACACCCAAGTGTTGTTGCCCATGATGGAATCCATCTCATCATTTATTGCTTCTTTCCAGAAAGCGACATCCTGGGACTTCATTGCTTCATCAAATATTTTGGGATCATCCTCAACAATGAAGCAATAGGAGTATTGGTCAGAGACCTCATCCCTTGTTCCTTCAATTAGATATAATTGAAACTCAGGTCCAAATGACTTTGGAGTCCTGACCCTTTTGCTCTTCTGAGATCAGGTTCAGGTTGCTGTACCACAACCTCATCAGATACCTCTTAAACACCAATATCATTAGTTCCATTTGGAATCCTTTGACTTGGTGGTCTAGGGACTGATGAGAACCTATTCTCATCAAAGATTGCATCCCTTGATTCAATTATTGAGTTAATTGAAACAGACTCATTAGGTTCAATAACATAGAACCTATATGCCTTAGAATGCTCAACATATCCAAAAAAGATGCATTCAATGCCTTTTTCACTCAAAGTTTTCTGCTTTGGATCAGGGAGTCTTACAACAGCCCTACAACCCCAAACCCTGAGAAAGTTCAGGTTGGGTTTTCTTTTAGTCCAGAGTTCATAAGGGGTAACCTTGTTCCTTTTATTGAGAACCCTATTTAATAAGTAGCAAGCTGTTAACATAGCTTCACCCCAGAACCCTTGACTCAGCCCTGAATAGGACAACATGGAATTAACCACTTTCTTCAGTACCCTGTTTTTTCCTTTTAGAGATACCATTTTGCTAAGGAGTATATGGAGTAGTCGTTTCATGGATTATACCAACAGACTGAAAATACAGAGTATCCATGTACTCACCTCCCCTATCACTCCTTAATCTTTTGATCAGGGAACCTTGTTGCAATTCAACTTCAGTTTTAAATACTTTGAATTTATCTAATGCTTCATCCTTAGTATGTAACAGATAGACATAACAAAACCTAGAAGCATCATCAATAAATGTCACAAAGTACTTCTTATTCCCCAATGAGGGAGTAGCATGTAAATCACATAGGTCACTATGAATTAGCTCCAAAACTTCAGTTTCACGTTTTACACTTTGAAAAGGTTTCTTAGTTATTTTGGTCATCATGCAAGTTTTACACTTTTCAGTGTCCATATCAAAGGCTGGGATTAACCCATCCTTAGACATATCTTGCATTCTCTTAAAGTGTACATGGCCAAGTCTAGCATGCCATAGGGGTGAATCATTTAGTTTAGAGGTTGACATAAAGGCTGAATTAACAATATTAAACCTGAACATTTGATTACACAAATAGCCAAAACCAATAAACACACCATGTTTAGACAAAATAAACTTATCAGATTCAATAACTTGTTTATAACCACAATTATTCAAAACACTACTAGAAACCAAATTCTTTCTAATATTAGGAACATGTAAAACATTAAACAAAGAAACAATCTTTCCAGAACTAAATCTTAAATCCACACATCCTCTTCCATGCACCAGGGCTGTTGACTCATTTCCCATATGAAGAATAGAACCATCATTCAGTGACTCATAGGTCTTGAACCAGTTTCTATCTTTACACATATGGATTGTTGCTCCAGAGTCAACCCACTACGCAACATCATCATCCTGTACAAAGTATGCCTCAGATATATATGTAACATAATAAATCTGAAAAGACTTATTAAATATATTCTGACCCTTTAGAGAATTGGTATTACCATTCCCTGATCAACTTGTGCCTGATCCATTGGCTTTATTGCCAACTTTAACACCCTGGAAATCCTTTCTGAAGTGTCCAGGTTTCCCACACTTCCAACAAGTGGCTTTTGGCTTCTTGTTAAGATCAATTTTAGTGTTATCCTAATGTTTACGTTTGCCCTTGTTGTCATTATACCTGGTGGAGTTGTTATGCTCCACCATATTGACAACTGATGGACCAGTAGCATTGCTACTCTTTGGCTTGTCACTGTCTTGCGCCCTGAGAGATTCCTCAATACGCAAATGACTGCCCAACTCAACAAGAGTTAATTCCTCCTTCTTATGTTTCAAAGAATGCTTGAAATCTTTCCAAGAAGGAGGGAGTTTATCAATGACACAAGAGACTGAAATAGTCTCATCCATGTTCATTTTGTGTTGTGTGAATCTACCAAGTATACTAAGAAATTCATTGTATTGTTCCATGACAGGTCTAGAATCGACCATTTTGTAATTCTTAAAATTACTTACAAGGAACTTCTTACTTGATGCATCCTCAGCCATATATTTAGCTTCCAAGGATTCCCATAGTTCTTTAGCAGATTGAACATTTTGATAAATATCAAACAAAGGATCAGACATACCATTGAGGATTAAACCTCTGCAAATGTAGTCTTCATTCTCCCACTTGTTCCTTCTCCTCATGTCTTCCATAGTAGCATCATCCCCATCATCAGGAATAGGAGTGCTCAGAACATACACCACACTCATGCTTGACAACAAGAAGTGCATTTTCTTTTGCCATCTACTGAAATCGACACCTTCAAACTTTTCCAGTTTGGAAAAGTTAGCAGCCATATGCTTCATAGCAGCAACCATTGATTATCACTAAATAGTTTCAATTGATTGTTAGTTTCTTGTCTTGGTGTGTTCCCAGTTGGGTATAGATAATCAATGAGTATCGGATATCACTTGAAATCGTGTTATCACTTTCCAATAGAAACTATTCGACCCTATGCCTGGGTTACACGAATATCTCTATAGGATAAGACTAAGTGGTGTTCTTGTTTTAAGCACAAATCAAGAACCTGTTCGCTTTCAAGTGTTTAGGGTTTGTATGTTGTGTCTCCATGCAGTTATGTTATGATCTCTATTTATAATAAAGATTACTCAAACCCTAGCCCATGGAATTATGAGTGATTAACGGCCCATTAATCATACCAAAATAGTTTCCATAATAGCAGGGATCAGTGGTTAAATGAGCAGCACTAACTTCCAGCAGTACTAACTTATGCCCAGCAGTACTAACTTTGCCCAGCAGTACTAACTTTGCCCAGCAGTACTAACTTTACCCAGCAGTACTAACTTTAGTACTAGCAGTAGTAACTCTGCCAACAGTCTTAATATTAATACTAGCAGCATTAACTTTGCCTAACAGTAGTAACATTAATACTAGCAGCATTAACTCTGCTAACGACCACTATAAGAGTCAGGGTAATCAGGGACTTAATGAGTGTACACTCCGTACCTCCAAACCTATTTCCAAGTATGATCATATCCCTCAATTGAACTAAATTTCCAATAGCAAGGACAAACACACGAGCAAGTCGTGTGTTTGTGTGGTTTGTTATATTGTGAACTTGTTCGTTAGACGAAAGTGGTTCACAACCTAGCAGCTATAGGTGGATGCTTGAGCATTAGTGTGGATACTGGTGTTGGACTAATCTATCTTCGATCAGTGTTTTGTTCCTGCTTGTTCTTGAGCATATGGTTGGTTACATGAAGTGCAAGGTTCGTCTGTTCATGTTTGCTGGTTGCATAAAGGTGTGTAATTTATATTGCTTTACATGATTTACTAATAGTTGGTGTATATGGATCTCATGGGATGTTAAACATTTCTGTAAAGTAATTTTTTTAAAGTCTTCCGCTGCACAGTTTTATACTCTTTCCGTATCAAAATTATTGTCAGGAGACAAAAATCACAAACTTTATTAAAAGTAGGACCACTATAAATTTCAACCACTCAAATAGAATATTCCTTCACTAAATTCTCTTTTTCTTACTCAAAATGGAAAGTGGACAATTATTTTGAGACATCCCAAAAAAGAAATGTGGACTATAATTTGAGACGGAGGGAGTATGTGATATGGCATGTCCTTAATTTAATGGTTAAATTATTTTTGAAAATTACTGCACATTACACCACGGTTTTCCATCACACATTATCTCCATGCCTATCTTTAAGCAGATAGGAGCCGTTAGAGTTGGCTTTCGTGACTGTGTATGGGCCTCCCCACATGGGTCTCATTTTTCCAATGCCTACTGCCTTACTTGTTCATATTTTCTTAAGACATGGTCCCCAGGTTTGAATGAGACTGGATCGACCTTCCTATTATAGTATTTAGCCATTTTTGTGTTTTAAGTGTGTTATTTGAATAGTTGCTCGATCCATTTTTTCTTCAACGAGGTCTAAGTTTAGCCTTAGTGCCTCTACGTTTGCTTCTTGATTGACCATGGCTACACGTTCTATTGGGATGAGCATTTCAGCATGTATGTCTACCTCTGTTCCATTTACAAGACTGTATGGTGTTTCCTTTGTGCTTTCTTTAGGCACAGTTCGATGGGTCCATAAGACACTGGATACTTCTTCCACCTAACTTTTTCCATTGTCCCTGCTTCTTTTCTTGATCCCCTCTACCAGTTCTCGATTGGCTATTTCCACCTGGGGCTGAGAATGGTAAGGTGAGGTTGTTGCCTAGATAATTTCGATTTATGCGCACCAAGACTTGAATGGCTCACCTACGAACTGAGTACCATTGTCGCTTACAATTGTTTGCAATACCCCGAATCGACAGATTATCTAGTCAAAGATAAAAGTGAGTACTTTCATTGAGTAATGGTAGCCATAGGTTTGCCTACTATCAATTTTGTGAAATAGTAGAAAACCACGATCAGGAACTTAACGTTGCCTGGTGCAGTTTGGTAGTGGACCATAAATGTCAATTCCCCATTTGTGAAATGGCCATGTTGTTGTGATAGGAATTAAGTCATGTGGTGGGGCACGTTGCACATGTGCATAAGATTGACAGGCAGGGCAACTCCTTAATAATGTGTTAGTATCATCGTTGACTGTTAGCTAGTAGTATCCTATGTGTATTGCCTTAGCTGCAACTGCCCTTGCAATGGAATGCATGTCACATACTCCTCCATGTGTTTCTTGTAACATTGTCGCCTGAGTTGGTCCTTAAAACGCCCTAGAATTCGGATTAACATTTTAATTATCTAATTTAATTATATCATAAGTTAAATAAATAAATAGTAATATAAATGTAACATTGGGCCAATTATTTTAAATATATATAAGGTTTTGGGCTAATTTTGTTACTTACCAAATCCAAGCCCAACTATAATTGATCCAACCCACATGAAAAATAATGAATAAAAATAAAAAAATATGGTCCATTTGATCTCCTGGAAAAAAAAAAGAGGGAAGGAAAAACCCTAGCCTCCATAATTGTTTGTCATCAAGAACTCAAGATCAAGATTCGTGATAATCCCGCGAAGGTTTGGTATGATTAATCACCTAGAAAATCTTTTGTTTTTAATTTTTTCATGTAACTATAATTGATGGATATGATTAGGTTTTATTAAAATTCCAGTAATTAAACATGTTTGATCATTAAAACATAATTAGGGATGTGTTAGAGGTTTTATCTTGCGTTGGTTAGGGTTAGAATTTTGTTTGTGATGCTGTCCAGAAATTGGGTCGGATTGATGGATGTATAAATTGATGATTACAACGTGTTTTTGCATGATTCTTGAGCCTAAAACTAAGTTCAGGTTGTGTACTATCTACATATAAAATTTCATAATTTTTGGAGGTGGGAAAGATGACTTTTTGATTTTTATAACATTAGATGTCAATCCTGAATTTAGGAGTCTGGAAATTCAGTTGGTGTTTTTGAATTTTAATTTCCAAAAAGTGAGGAATTAGGAGGTCTTCTTTTACAGGTAGAATATTTAGGATATAAGGGACTTATTGGAATTTTTATACATATTTCTAAATGATTCTCATGGGGTTTCCAAATGCAAATTTTTTGGGTGTCTGTGCAGTCATCTTTCTGGGTAGGTCTGGGAAAACGATTTTTGAAAGGTTATTATCAATTTGAAATAAAATCTAAGAAAATTACAGTAGGTGCTCAACATGTTTAGGTATCTGTGATAAAAATCTTAGCTTCCCAGTAGACACTTAAGTATGGTTTAAAAATTCATTATATCAGGACCAGAATGTGATAAAAATATGAACCATCTTTCAAGTTAAAAATTTAGTATAACCTCAACCCATTGAATGTGTTTTGACCTAAGTATCATTGTAACATTAATTCGGATACTCTTAAACATGTGTTAACCTACTTTGTAATGTTTATGCGGATACTTTTAGTCATATGTTAATCTAATTTTCGATAATGAAACCCTAAGTTGTTAAATTGTGAATTGTAACACGAGGTTGGAAACTTACTGATGATGGAAACTTACTAATGATGGAAACTTGCTAATTTAGGAAAGTTTCTAAATATGAAAAGTTACTAATTTTGGAAAGTTACTTAATTCAGAAAACTCACTTAATTCGGAAAGTTACTAAATCGGGAAAGTTACTAAAAATGGAAAGTTTCTAAAAATAGAAAGAAACCTTAAATATGGAATCTGAATAACTATAAGCAGTAAATTTTAAAATGAGCTTATAAGTAATACGTGATCATTAATTTGTATAGATTCGCTGAAGAAGGAGTAACTTCTGATCCATGTGTTTCTAATATGGTTTCATTTGTGGTTTGAGGTACAGATATTCTACCATTTCTCAGTAAGGGTGTCTTTTCTCATGACTCTTGATCCTTGACTTGATTTGTTTGCTATGATCCTTTGCTATGATCCCTTTTGATATGAGCTTTGCTATGATCCTATTTATGAGATCCTTTGTTATGATTCAGTTGATATGAGCTTTGCTATGATTTCCTTTGATATGATTCTACGATATGATATGATTTGTTCTGTTTTGTCGCCCGAGCTAACTAACCATGGAGGTACCATGGCCATGTCATTGAGGCACCAATGGCATGACACTTTCTGTGGAGGTGTGATTGATCCACGGCGTCCCCATTTGATATGATATGTGATCACTTGGCCATTATGATATATGCGTATACTTGTCTAGTACATGGTACGTATACGATTTGTTTTGTGGGTGGCGTATGGATGCATCCTAGGCTTATATGATTTGATGTGATATGATATGACTTAGTGACTGGTTGTACGTGCCTTGTACCTCATTTCACTTCTGGGAGCTAGCTACTCTATTTGGTACTTAGAGGTCTCCCCTCTCCGTACACTTATGATATGATTTGATATGTATATGTGATTATGTGGTCTATTCGAGTGGCTCGTTTAGACAGGCTCGTAGCTATCTGTTAGGTATCTTTGGTCCGTTCGAGTGGCTCGTTTGGACGCGTTCATTGCCGTTTTCTTATTTGACTCTTAGTGCTATTCTGACTCATGATATTTATGCATTTGATCCATTTGATTTGTATTTCTCCATTTCATTTGACTTATGGTATTTGTTCAGATGATCTTGATCTCTTATTCTTTTGACAGATGATATTCGTTTCAGCAGGAGCTTATGTTTCCTTTTCCTATACTTATATATGATTTGATTATTCGTTTGTTATATATATCTGTTCACTGGGCTTTTTAAGCTCAGCCGCATTTCTTTTCCTACGGCAGGTTTTAGGTTGGAAGCTGGGTTTGAGTGAAGAGTGCATAGGAGCTCTTAGTGGACTACCCTGACGATAGATCCTTTTGCATTTGGATTAGACTTTGGAGCTATCTTTCATTTAGATTTGATTCAAATTTGTATCCTAGTTTGATAGTCATTATTGTTTAGACTTATTATGTCCTCAGTTGCATTTTTGAACTTTTGTAACCTTAGTAATTATAAAAGTCTTCCGCTTGCGTTTGTTCTGTGTTAGAGTTTGTGGATATAAATTAATATTTGTATGTCCGGTTTCGAACCCGAGACTCGGGATTGCACACTATACGTGAGAGTTCCAATGGTTTGAATAAATTAAATATATTTTATATTTTATTTATTCATTTCACAAAACAAATACTTAACGGAGTTAGAGATAACGACCGTTAAAGGACTAAATGTGAAAAAGGGAAGAGAAGGATCTAGAATCCCTTTCTTGGGATTAAAGTCGGCAAAACTCTTTCCTTAAGGGGGAGGGCCGGTTTTGGATGGAGTAGGGAGCAAGCCAGGGTTAGCCTATAAATACAATTCATTGTGTTTTAGTTTTTCCCTAATCTTGAATCCCTAACTTAGCCAAACTGCTCTTCTTCTCTCCCTCTAAGCTCTAAAGATCGACCCTCTTTTAAATCCACTAGGATTTGGTCGATTCAAGTAAAGCTTATAAAGTGTTTGGTTGTTTTGTGATTCTTGAACCTAGCTTTTCCCATTGGAACGCTAGTATCTCGTGTGTACAAGAACGAGTGACAAGCTTATTTTAGCTTGTGTGTTTGCCTTGTGATTCGATCCATATAAATCCTATTAGGGTTTATATAACTTGTTCTTGTGAGATCCGATTCCTTGTTCTTGCTAGGAATCAAATAAGGTACGTGTCTATTTAATTTTATGTTAATTAATTATATGTTATGTAGATCTATCCGCTGCGCATACTTGTGATGTTTATGTGTTTATAGACTTGTATGATTCACATATTCCAACAGTGGCATCATGAGAAGCGTTTTTAACATGTAATTGATTACATAAAACCTTAAAAATTGAATCTTTAATTAGATACATGCAATTTATAAATCTAGGGTTTATTTTTTTGTAAAACTAATATTAGGTCGACACCTAAATTAAAAGATTTAGGGTTTTTGGTTTTTGTAGAAAACTTGTAGAAAAACCCTAGGATTGCATGCAATTTTTAGGGATTAATTAATGAGTACCTTATGTGACGTCGTTAATTAATTAATTAGATTGCGTACAGGATATATTGACATGATAATATGTGTTAACATGATTATATGTGCAATATGGGATCCATGACAAAATCTTGCATATTTTGTCATGGAATGTTTGTTGATTTATTTGCCACATGATTTTTAAGATAGATCTTAAATTAGGGAAGACCCTAATATATTAATTAAAATTGGTTATGTGCAACGTGGTATCTAATTGATCAAAACTTACGCGGCCAAATTTATTTGGTGTCTGTGGTCCATTGGGTACAATGACCTCGAAAACCAATGGGAGTTTTATTGATTAGATACATGAAAATTCACATAGATAATTAATAGGATTTATCAAAAAGGTTTGCATGTGGCTATATGATATCGTTGATGATCATATATGTGTTATTATGTGTTTATTTATTTTTTAAATTACTTGTTCTTTGTGTGTTTAATTATGATGGATTGTAACAACAAAGAGGGTAATTTTTCAAATAAAAATAAATGGACCTAATAACTATGAAACCTTTGTAGTTAACCATTTAATTGTCAAGTCTTATATGCCGACAGTGGTTCGCTTTGCACGGTAATTTGCTCCCAGACGAGACTAGCAATTAATAATTTACTACATAAATTGTTTTAAGCAAAAAAAAAAATCATAAGTTTTAGTTGATTGATGCGACTGTACTAAGTGGTCGAAGCGGCGGACCTAATATTGACAAACTATAAAGTGGGTATAAGGAGGCTTGACATTAAATTGTCATCCGAAAGGGGCGCGTTTTTAATTAGCTTCGGCGGACGTTTGCCCCTCCGCTCGCCTGTGCGTCAATATTATACTTACCATGTACACCATGATAAAGTACGAAGCATCTTAAGGCAATGTTGTAAGTTTCTCAACGCCATCAATTAAAATTTTGTTGATTTTAAGCTGCGAATTGGTAAATGGTTTTTGTAGAAAACATATGATACAAAGATGAATGCATGACATCTTTGTACATATTTTTTGATTTCACACATCAAAAAGTTTATACCCTTAAAAAAAATTTAAGTAATATGCCAACCAACTACAAAAAGAAACACCTAAGGTTTCATCCTACATCACTAGCAGCCAAAGCTGAATGTGATGTTTTGAAAGGGTGGTTGTCTAAGGGTAAATTGAGTACTTTCGTTGCTAGCAGCCAAAGCTGAATGCAATGAAACGACGTCAATTTACAGTTTCTTAAGTTGGTGAACTTAATTGGGCACTTTCATTACTAGCAGCCAAAGCTGATGTAATGGGACGGCACCAAGGCATAAAGATTTTGGGATGAAACATGCTTACATTTTGCAACTGTGGTTGGCAATATAATGTAAGTCCCATGATTCTAGGAATTGCAATTGTAGATTGGCAATTGAGTGCAGCTCTACCTTATTGAGTACTTTCATTGCTAGCAGCCAAAGCTGATGTGATGAAACGACGTCAATTTGGATCCTAATTTTCAATGAAAATTAAATGGTGAAATTTTATTTACCGTGGGTGTTTAATTTTCTTGAAAAGTTATTATCAAAAGTACTAAATAGAATTTTGAAAATTCTTTTAATGTATTTAATGCAATGTTAAAACCGTAAACATGGGATATTCTTTTAGTAGTAAATTGATCTACACCCGTAGGGGTTTTGGATAGAGTCAATTTTTGCTGAAAAGAATAAACCGAGTCCACTTTCCGTGTGAAGAGTGAGACTTAATCCTATTCCTTTTCATGAGTGAGAAAGGTATAATAGGATAATTAGAATTGTCTAAATTCTAAGAAATAACTCATGGCAAATTTCTTAAAGAAATTGCATGGTTAGGAGTTATTAAATTAGAAACTAGACTAATTACCACAAAAGTGGTAAAAGGCAAACTAGAATGTTGGATCTAGTTGTTATGCTTTAACCATTTAAATGTGCTACATACCATGATGGGGATGGTAGACTTAACTAAGGAAGAAATTGCATACCCAATTTTTTCAAGTTAATTGCATTGATGGATATTCCATCATTCACAAAGTAGAATACATTCTTTGAAGTACCTTAGTAACGTTACGTAAGGGATTCATCAAAGGTGTAGGAAAGTAAACAGCACGCTATTTGCTTTTACTGGTAATGCAACACTTACAATGTTGTCAAACCCAGTGGGAGCATTGTGTTGTAATTACTGAATAATGAGTTCATGCAGTGATCTTAAATTCAGTGGGAGCTACAAGTCTTGGTAGTTTCCTGGATTATCTCTAGAATTCTTGAGATAAAAATACTTTCCAATTATAGACACTTGTGGTATTAAGGATAGTCGTGTATGTTTCCTTACTAGACGAGGTGATTCTATATCTACTTATATCTATGACACAATCATATTGATCAAATAAGCAAACGATTGACGTGTTGTTTATCTGATACGTGATGTTGTTTCATGCACAAGTGGGAGAAATCTGTATTGTGTGCAAGCAACAACATAAAGAAATATGATTTATAGGGTTCTCTTGACTGTAAGGTAAGAGATCAATGTTCTAATGTGTTTTATACACATTCTAATTTATGGAACACTTGAAGTTAATATCTACTTTCATTACTAGATATTAATGACAAGGTAAATTACATACTTTCATTTTATCAGCCTCAGCTGATGTGATTAAACTATGTTAATTTACAAGTTTCTAAAATTAGATAATTATTAGAACAAGTGTCGATATGATAATAAGACTACTTCAAATGCAAATATTTATGTATTGTTGTAATGACATAAATAAATGAAGTAATCTTATACTACTTCATATTTAGATGTTTATGTATTCTTGGAATGACATAAATATATGAAGTAAATAAATTAACTTGAAATACTATTGAAATCAAGTTGTGGGTTTCATAATTACTTTAGTTATGCATATTTGTATTTTGTATAAAGATATAAATATGAAGTTTTTTATTATAAGACTTATAATAAAGTAAGACGTTATCTTGTTATGTATTTTTTTTAAGACATATACAAGAAGTCATTGAGTTGATCAATGATTTATAACGTAGATTGGGATTATAACAGTTTATGTCTTTTTGGTAAGACATAGATATTAAGTGGCTTGGACAATAAGGCACTTATGTTATAAATTATGCAATTAGCTTGGAAATCTATTGTACCATTAAATTGACTTAGTTGGTAAATAGGTAAGCCAAAACGAAATATATTTATCTTACATATTGTAAGATTAACTTACAATATTAATCCTAATGAAATACATAAGTTTATGGTATGTTCAGTTAGGAAAATCAAACTCTTGAAAAATTGTTTGATTAAAGATAATTATATCTTCTAATCTTCCTAAAAGATATCAAGGTTAAAAAATTGAGTATGGATTAGATATACTCAATTTGACTCCAACCTAGAAGATTAATAAGACACCATTTAATATGGAATGTGATCAATCACATTAAGTCTTAAAATTGAAGTTCAGAATTTGTTAAACTACTTGTTGGGTAGGTTATTAACAAATTAAGGTTAGGAACTGTCAATTTGTATCTGTAAAGTCCCAAAAGAGAACAAGTTTGTGTTGCTCTATTTGCTAAGCATTTATAGGTAATCTATAAATTGCAAAAGGCGAGTGGGAGTTTTATCTTCAAAAGATAAAAAAAAAAATTACAAGATACATAATCTTCTAAATACGCTAGAAAAATCATAATGAGGATTTAACATGTTAGTGTTAAATCTCAAGATGATGGAATTCTTAATTCATAGATCCGCAAGGATATCTCAAATATTTGTATAATATGTTGAGGGTTATGAGTTACAGGATCGTGGTATGCCTGTTAATAAATTGCAAATGTTTATTTGGCAAATTACTCATACTATGAATAATTAGATGCTGTCCAAAAAGATAACTAGTTTGGAAACGTAGTTGATCTTAAACTCTATAGTAACACTATAGAATGGAAATGAATTTCTAAAATGGAAATGAAAATCCTAAAGATTTAAATTCTTGTGTAGAAATCATAATGGACAAATTTGTATTCATATTTAATATGTGAAAAGATTATCAATCACAATTAAGCAATTAAATGTGATTGAAATTCTTTCTAAGCACATTAAATATATAAAGATTATGAATGTCATTATTAGTTTCATTTATATGAAATTAATAATGGAATATCAAAACTCTTTCTTGGATAATTACTTGAGCGAGGACGAAAAGTAATTGAAAGGAGTGTTTGAATTCGAAATAATCTTTAGTAGTATACAAAATGCAAATCAATTGTGAATGGATTAATGCATGCATCTAGAAGATATACTTGTTTTAGTTATTAAATCTAGTTTGATTTATAATTAAAATTAAGATATTTCTTAATATTCCTGAAAGCTAGTGGGAGTGATGTATTTATTTTCTTATTTCATATATGTTGTATAACATATAGGAAGTAACATTCCATTAACATTTATATGTTAAGTTTTAGTTTGGAATGAAACTTCATATAGAAAATAAAACCTTGAAATATATGTTTATTTGATTATAAACATAAGCGGTAAAATAACTGATTCTAAAAGAATATGATATTCTATTAGAAGATCTAGATAGAAACATATCTTTGAATAGATATGACATGAACAAAATCTAAGTTTGACACAAGGATTTTTCATGTACATCATGTTGCTTGTTGTATCATGCTTGGATACATGATGATTGACAACATTAGTATCTAATTATAAATTATTAGATAGTTAAGTGTAATGGATATGGTTTAGAATTTACATCCTCAGCCTGGATTTGCTCCAAAATTCTAAATATGAACCATATGGCATATTTTTGCTTAATTGATATAGTGGACAAATCTTGAAGGATTTGGAGATATCAAAATATTACACGATGAATGTTAAAAGTTTACGGAACTTTTAAAAGAGCATATTGTTGTTGGATACAATGATGCAAGTAAGATTGAGATGACACTCAATACTAGTCATGGTGGGAGCTCATCCTTATTAGGAGACCATGTATACTAGTTATGCTCAATATGAGCATGGTTGCATTATACATAAAGAATTATAATACTTTAACTACAAGGTTTGGTAGTTTAATTGTCATAAATTTGTGCATGAGGATGTCACGCATTTTATGAAGTATGTGGCAATATCTAGATAGATGAATGCACACATACAAGAATTTCATTATATGAAATAAGTATTCTCAAAATTCCGATAGATCAGCATTAGATGATTTATACCTTGTCAACAAGTATGTGGAACATGACTTGTGGCATAATTCACTAATGAGAAATATCAAGCATTGATCTAGTTAGTATTTGGATAAGGGACGTGTAAACAATTATTATTTTAATGAAATAAAGTGCGGATAACGTTTATTCTCATTATTAATATTTGTGTCCTATATTTGCATGTTTAAATCCATGAATAACTAATGTTATTCTAAATAGTCCGTTGTCGATCAATAATATGGGAATATTATTGAACTAAGACAAATGTGAGGATTGGTAGAATGTACTGTAAGGTTGAGACACCAATGTCACATGATGTTCAATATTGGATAAATTGAATATAGGACTTATCCCAACTACATGATTATACTTTATGGATCGTCGTCATTAAGTAAATCATGAATATTTATCCTCAGACTTGAGATACCAGGTGACTGCCGAGGATGTAGCTCATTTTCTGTGAGATAGTCTAACGCTATCCGTAACAGGTAGTTATAAGGGCTATTTTCGGAGGTGATGCAAAGTTCAAGGGTCACGCTCGTAGTCAATAAAGGATTTGTTCCTTCAAATTTGTTTTGAAGTATAATACTGCTGGGCCCCTCGTAGGGTTGACAAGATGCTTGTGTGGCCACACCCAAAGTCTATCTGGAAGACGTTCAGATGATTTGGTAATCATGATCAATCATAAACAACGAGAAACAGAATAGTTAATTATGGAATGACCTTGATCCATATCCATATTAACGCGGTATTAGCAACAAAAGGATAAGTATGATGATTAAATTCATCACGTGGTTTTTTCCAGGAAAACCATACTCAATTCGATCTGGGGGCATGGGAATCTGTTAAGCTAGACTAGCCCATGTCATTACGATATTAATGAATATCCAAGTGGGAGCTGTTAAAATTTGTGGATATAAATTAATATTTGTATGTCCGGTTTTGAACCTGAGACTCGGGATTGCACACAATACGTGAGAGTTCCAATGGTTTGAATAAATAAAATATAATTAAATATATTTTATATTTTATTTATTAGTTTCACATAACAAATACTTAACGGAGTTAGAGATAACGACCGTTAAAGGACTAAATGTGAAAAAGGGAAGAGAAGGATCTAGAATCCCTTTCTTGGGATTAAAGTCGGCAAAACTCTTTCCTTAAGGAGGAAGCCCGGTTTTGGATGGAGTAGGGAGCAAGCCAGGGTTAGCCTATAAATACAATTCATTGTGTTTTAGTTTTTCCCTAATCTTGAATCCCTAACTTAGCCAAACTTCTCTTCTTCTCTCCCTCTAAGCTCTAAAGATCGACCCTCTTTTAAATCCACTAGGATTTGGTCGATTCAAGTAAAGCTTATAAAGTGTTTGGTTGTTTTGTGATTCTTGAACCTAGCTTTTTCCATTGGAACGCTAGTATCTCGTGTGTACAAGAACGAGTGACAAGCTTATTTTAGCTTGTGTGTTTGCCTTGTGATTCGATCCATATAAATCCTATTAGGGTTTATATAACTTGTTCTTGTGAGATCCGATTCCTTGTTCTTGCTAGGAATCAAATAAAGTACGTGTCTATTTAATTTTATGTTAATTAATTATATGTTATGTAGATCTATCCGCTGCGCATACTTGTGATGTTTATGTGTTTATAGACTTGTATGATTCACATATTCCAACATTCTATTGACACCATAATGTGGCATTTTGACCCTTGTTGGGTTGGGGTGTTACAGTCCTACACATCTTGCGATAGGTCCCATGAAAGTTCTTTTGTATAGCAGTCCTTCTTAGAAACAGTAATTGACAGATTTTTGGTTGATCTTCTGGGCTTCTTCTTTTTCTTCGGGTACCAGGCCCTTCCTAAAGTAATTAGTCAAGGTGGTCATCCAGGTGACTCCTTTTTCTTCTATCTGGGATATTTCTTGTCCATCTTCGATTGTTTTCTTTGCGATTTATTCTACCCATACTTCTTTGTTTAAGTGATCGAACGTAAGGCTTGCCAACTTGCTGAGGGCATCTGCTCGTTTAGTCAATGCCCGAGGTATTTGTGTTATACCAAAGGATTTGAAGTATGGGAGTATTGCCTGCACCTGTTCTAGGTAAGCGAACATCGAGTTGTCTTTTGCTTTGTATTCTCCTAATACTGGTTTTGTTATTAACAATGAATCAGTGTATACGTGTAACCTGGTCACTTCCATTGTTTTTGCAAGTCTGAGGCCTGCTAACAGGGCCTCATATTCAACTTCGTTGTTAGAAGCCTCAACTGTGAAACGTAGAGCATATGTGAACTCCTGTTTATCAGCGCTGATAAGAATGATTCCAGCCCCTGATCATGTTTCGTTCGAGGAACCATCCGTGAACAGTGTACATTTTCTGGGACTTGTTTCAGGGATGTGCTTCACTCGAGTAGGTTGTCTCTTTTCGTCTTGTGTGACTAGCTGTTCAGTTACTTGGTAATATACCTCTGCTAGGAAGTCAACCATCACTTGTCCATTGATTGCATTTCGGGTTTGAATGTTATTTCATGTTCTCCTAGTGTGATTGCCCATTTAGCCAATCTGCCTGAATTTTCAGGGTTTGATAATATTTGCTTTAGTGGTTTATGACTTCTACTAGATGGGCCTGGAAGTACCTTCTTAGATGATTGACTGAGTCAAAAAGAGCATACGCCAACTTTTCGAAAGGTGAATAACGCAACTCCGCGTCATGGAGTGGTCTGATGACAAAGTATATTGGCATTTGCCTTTTGTCTCTTTTAGCCAGTAAGATTGATCCAATGGCTTCATGAGATGCTGCCAAGTATATGGTAAGTGTTTTGCCTGGGATCGGGGCTGTCAAAGTTGGCAATTCAGTTAAGAAGATTTTTTGATCCTAGAAAGCATTCTCATCTTCCTCTGACCATTTGAATTTTGTTTTCTACATATGACTCTTTATTACTTTAAAGAATGAGAGTGATTTATCAGCAACTCGAGATAAAAAATGGTTAAGGGTTGCAATTTTGCCATTCAGGCTTAGTGAGAGTCTTTGGTGACATCATATCCAGTGTGACCTAGTTTTTCTTTGGGTTTGCTTTTATACCCCTTGACCCTCTTCAACTCCAAAAGTACATTTGGCTGGGCTCAGCTTCATGTTGATTCTTCTTAGGTTCTGTAATGTCTCAAGTATGTATTTTATCAATGGGTATTCAGTCTTGCTTTTTTTATTACCATGTCGTCCACGTAAGCTTCCAGGTTGACTCCATTATGGTTCTTGAATTCCTTGATTACTAGTGCATGGTAGGTTGCCCCTAGATTCTTCAAGCCAAATGGCATTTTTGTGTAACAATATTGTAGCAACTGACATTTTTCAGGGGAATACTTGATCATAAACTCAAACAATTTACTCTGAACGCTTAAATATTTACTTTTACGTATAACCGTTAGGTTAAATCGCGTAAGCTAGAAAATGAAATTTATCGTAAACTGACATTTTTCTAGGTCAACATTTGACCAAGAACCCGAAACATTCATTTTTAACATTTACGTTCACATTTAACTAATTACCGGAAAGTTATCCCGCGTATTTGCAATAACATCTTCGAGTGCATTCTATCTTTAGACTAAGTATAGTCTACATATAATTAACATCTTCGAATGCATTCCATCTTTAGACTAAGTATAGTCTACATATAATTAACGTATTATGATCCTACGGATATAATTTTTATATGTCGCCAGCATATATTTGGGTCCGTCCAATCATACGTCCACCACCGTTTTGGCTTCCTGGTTGCAATTAATTTCTTTATGTATGAATTAGCTTATCAAAAAAAAAAAAAAAATGAATTAGCTTATCAAATGATAGTTTCTATAGATTAATCATTCATTATCAATTTTTTTTACAATGCACGTGTCCATCAAATTTAGCATTCACTTGTTTTAACTTATGTTGCATTTCATTTTGATTTAACTAGTTGTTATGTGTCATGTTTCTTTTTACGTCAACCCATTTGGTCAATTTCTAAGCTTATTAGAACACTTTCGATCTATCTTTATGAACAATTTCCGTTCAAGTTACAGAAACTAGATATTTATTCTTTATACCAAAACTGTTAGTTTTGTGGACAAATATTAATATGTGTATGTCTAAAATCGAACTCGAGACCACAGGATTGCACACATTACGTATGAAGAATTAATGGATAATAATTAATATATAAACAGTTATATATTTAATTATTAAAACATAAAATAACGACTAACGGACGTTAAGTAATTAACGACAATTGACTAACGACCGTTAGGGAATAAGAGAAGGACTATAGATGAAATTAGAGGAACAAGAAGCTTCCGGAATCCCTAGGGATTACCTAAGCCGATCGGCCATGGGCTTGGAAACCCAATCCATTGCCAACTTGTTCTCCAAGATTCTCATGCTATATATACAAGACATAGGGTTATTGAATCATTAACTTTTGTGCACTTGCTAAAACCCTAAACTTTTTCTCTTCTTCTTTCTTGCTTGGATCGATCGAACTAAACCCTAAAAAGGGTCGATCGACTTTGGTTTTTCATAAACAAAATTGTTTGGTTTATTTGTGTTTAATTACTAGCATAAACATTAATTCGGTTATAGTACGTGTGTACAAGATCGTGGTATTAACTCATTATAGTTAATATCTTGGATTGAATTACAAAACGATAAGGGGTAATTCGTTAATCCAATTATAAACCCTAATTAGTGTTCTTGATCTTGATTGAAGAAGATTTGAAGTTTGATTCTTGTTTTGCTAGAATCAAAAGGTACGTTCACTTTAATATTCGGTTAATTATTTGTATGTTAAAATAGATCCTACGCTTTCGCATGTTTATGTCGATTACTTGATTAATATATGAAGTAGTCATGATTATTAAATTCTAACAGTAGCATCACGAGCCATTTTAACATGTAATAAATTACCGAAACACATAAAAAACGAATCTTAGATTATGTTTTGATGTTAATCGATTTTTTAGGGTTTAAAAAAATCAAAAATCCTAATTTTTTATGATGGGGGGGGGGGGCAATGCCCTAATATATAAAAATTAGTTTGGTAGTTTCAAAACCCTTAAATTGTAACATGTTTATGTGTTTAAAGTTGCGTATCTTATGACTTGTATTAATCCATGATGAAACATGCATGTTTATCATGTATTAGGTTTGATTAATTGTTAAGTTGATTTACACATGTAATTATGATAGATCTAAAATTGGGGAAGACCTCAATTAAATATATTAATGAATCTATTATGTGCTATTAGGTATATATTTGCTAAGACTAACGCAATCGATACGTCGATGCATGTGGTTCACCTACCATTGTAGGTGATAGTCTTAGTTAAATATATGCATAATGAAACATAGAAAGATTATTAATAGGTTTTATCAACAAGTTTGCATGTGGTTACTTGATACATAAATTAATTGTTAAGATTATGTATGCTTATTTAGTTGTTTATTTTTATTAATTACTTGTTTTTTGTTTAAAATTGTATGACACGTTGTAAGAAAAAAAAGGTAATTTTTTGGAATAGAAAATAAATGGACTAAATAAATATGAAACTTGTTGTAATAAATTATAGATCTTGCAAAGTCTTATGTGCCGATAGTGGTTCGCTTCGCACGGTAATTTACTCCTAGGCGAGACTAGCAAGATTATAATTTATAACATATTTTTAAGACCTAAAGTCATAAAATTTTAATTGAGTGATGAGTTTTGTACCAATAGTGTGAACGGCTCACCCAGTTTTGACAAACTATAAGAGAGGTATAAGGAGGATTGACATTAAATTGTTAAACCGAAAGAGACGCGTTTTTAATTGGCACTTGTGCTGACGTTTGTCTCTCCGCTCCTTTGTGCGTCAAATTGGAGCTACCTAGTATGGCTATTAATGTACAAAATCATCTTAAGGGTGAATTGACCTCAATTTCTCGTGCCACTTTGTGGTAACTATCTGAATAACTTGGGTCTTTTGACTCATGCAATAGTAGGATATAGTGAGCGATAATTGTAGGTAATTCTTTGATTGGTAAACCCAATACCTCAATTAAAACTTTGTTGATTTAAATCTTAGCTTAAAATTGGTTAATAAAAAGGTTTTGAAAACTTATGATACGAAGATGTGTGCATGCTTCTTCGTACATATTTTGATTGACACATCAAAATTAGTACCCTAAAATTTAAGTTCATGCCATCTAATTATAAGAAACACTTGAAATTGTAATTTAGCTTAAGTGAGACCTTGACTAGATTACAATGACAAGGTAAATTTCCATGACGTGAGACCGTACATGGAGAATTTGCAGTTTCTAAATTAGACGACTTAATTAAGTTGTTAGTAAGACCTAGAAACTTAAGGCATGAGATGGGATGAAACATGCTTACTTTGCAAATTATATTTGGCAAATGTAAATCCCATAATGATCTAGGATTCGGAAATTGTTTGCCGATTATTGTTCGACAGATTACCATATTTTATACTTTCATTACTAGCAGATCAACTGATATAGTGAAACTATGAAAATTTGGATCCTAGTTTTCAAGAAAATTCAATGGTTATATGAATATTTTCTTAGGTATTTTATTTTCTTAAAAGATTGTATTATCGAAAATACTAAAATTGAATTTTGTAAATTCTTTTAAATGTATTAATGCAATATTAAACCGTAAACATGGGACCTTCTTTTATTGGTAAATTGATCTACACCCGTAGGGGTTTTTTGGCTAGAATCAACTTTACTAAAAGAATAAACCTAGTCTCCTTTCTATGAGAGAAGAGTGAGACTTAATCCTATTCTTTTTCATGAATGAGAAAGGTATGATAGGAAAATTAGAATTGTCTAAATTCTAAGAAATAATTCATAGCAAACTTTAATAGTTAAGAAAATTGCACATTTTCTGAGTTATTAAATTAGAAGCTAGACTAATTACCGCAAAATTGGTAAAAGGAAAACTAGCATAATTTATCTAGTTGCTGTGTTTGACCATTTAAAGATGCTACATACCATTGTGGGGATAATAGACATATTAAGAAAAAATTGCATTTCCAATTTTCAAGTTAATGCATTGATGGATAGTCCATCATCTACATAGTAGAATACACTCTTTTTAAATACCTAAGTAATTGTTACAAATGGGTCTTCTCAAAGGTGTAGGAAAGTTAATAGCACACTATTTGCTTTACTAGTTATAAAACACTTACAATGTTGTCAAATCCAGTAGGAGCATTGTGTTGTAATTACTGAATAATGAATTATTGTAATGATCTATAATTCAGTGGGAGCTACAAGCTTTGTCATCTTGGTAGTAACCCAAATTATCTCTAGAATGTCTTAAGATAATTACTTTCCAATTATAGACACTTGTGGTTTTAAGGATAGTCATGTACGTTTCCTTATTAGACAATGTGGTTCTATATCTACTACTTATGCTAATATCTATGACACAATCATATTAATCACATAAACAAACGAGTGACGTGTTGTTTATCTGATGCATGATGTTGTTCCATGCACAAGTGAGAGAAATCTTATATTGTGTGCAAGGTACAACACATAGGAATATGATTTAAAGGATTGTCTTGACCGCAAGGTAAGAAACTAACGTTTTAAATATGACTAATACACATCTAATTCAAGAAACACTTGTTGTTGAAATTTAGCTTAAGTGAGACCTTGACTAGATTGCAATGACAAGGTGAATTTCCATGATTACGTGAGACCGTACATGGAGAATTTACAGTTTCTAAATTAGATACCTATTAGAACAAGTGTCAATATGATAATGAGACTACTTCAAACTAAATATTTATGTATTATTGAAATGACATAAATAAATGAAGTAATCTAATACTACTTCAAATTTGAATATTTATGTATCCTTGGAATGTCATAAATAAATGAAGTAATAAATTAACTTGAAATTACTATTGAAACCAAATTGTGGTGTTCATGATTACTTTAGTTATACATGTTTATACTTTATTGTAAAGCTATAAATATGAAGTCTTTTAATTGTTACAAGACTTATTATAATATAGAGTAAGGCGTTAACTTGTTATGTCTTCTTTATTAAGACATATACAAGAAGTCATTGAGTTGATCAATGATTTATAACGTATAGTGGGATTATAACAGTTCATGTCTTCTTGTTAATAAATGGACATGAAGTGACTTAGTTAAAAGTACTTGTGTTATAAAGCATGCAATTGGCTTGAAAAATCTATTTCACCTTTAAGTTGACTTAGTTGGTAAATAGGTAAGCCAGAAGGAGTATGAGTTCATCTTATATATTGTTAGATTGTCTCACAATATTAGTTCTAATGAAATACCTCAATTTTGTGGTGTGTTCAGTTAGGAGAATCAAACTCTATTAGTATTGTTTGATTAAAGATAACTATAACTTCCTTTCTTCCAAAAGTTATCAAAGGTTAGAAAATTAAGTATGGATTGTATATACTCAATAAGACTCCAACCTAGAAGATTAATAAGACACCATTTATTATGGAATGCGATGAATCACATTAAGCCTTAAAATTGAAGTTCTTAATTTGTTAAACAACTTATGAAGTAGGATATTAACAAACTAAGTAAGGAACTGTCAATGTGTATTTGTAATGTCCCAAAAGAGAACAATTTAGTGTTGCTCTACTTGCTAAATATTTATAGATAGTCTATAAATTGCAAAAGGCAAGTGGGAGGTTTTATCTTGAAAAGATAAAATTACAAGATACATAATCTTCTAAAAATACACTAGTATATGTCATGATGAGGATTAAACATGTTAATGTTAAATCTCAAGATGATGGAATTCTCATTCATAGATCCGCAAGGATATCTCAAATATTTGAATAATATGTTGAGGATTATGAGTTACACGATTATGGTAAACCTGTTGGTCATTAAGATGAATAGCAAATATTGAATTTGGAAAATTACTCATACTATGAATGTTTAGATGCAGTCCATAAAGATAACTAGTTTTGGAAACTTAGTTAATCTTAAACTCTATAGTTAGACTATAAAATGAAGATGAGTTTCTTCAAAGGGAATGAAAATCCTAGTGGTATAAAATCTTTGTGTAGAAATCATATGGACAATTTTGTAAACATATTTAATATATGTCTTATGACAAGATTATCAATCACACTTAAGGAATTAACTGTGATTGAATATTCTTTCTAGGCACATTAAATGTATAAAGATTATGATTGTCATCCTTAGTTTCATTAATATGAAATTGACAATGGAATATCAAAACTTTTTCTTGAGTAATTACTTGTGCGAGTACGATAAGTAATTAAAAGAAGTATTTGAATTCAAATAATCTTTGGAAGTATACAAAGTGCAATAATTTATGAATGGATTAATGCATGCATCTAGGAGATATACTTATGTTTAATTATTAAATCCAAGTTTTGATTTATAATTAAAATAAGATAATTCCTTAGTATTCCTGAAAGCTAGTGGAAGTGTTATATTTATTTCCTTATTTCATATATGTTGTATAACATATAGGAAGTAATATTCCATATACGTTAAATGTTAAGTCTTAGTTTGGAATGAAACTTCACTTGAGGATTTAGGAAATAAACATACAACCTTTGAATATATATGTTTATTATTATAAACATAAGCGGTAAAATAATTGATTCTAATGGAACATGATATACTATTAGAAAGTCTAAATGAAAACATATCTTTAAAAAGATATAACATGAATAAAATCTAAGTTTGACACAAGGATTTTTCATGAACATCATGTTATTTGTTGTATCATGCTTGGATGAAAGATGATTTGACAACATTGATATCTAATTGAAAGTTATTAGATAACTATGTGTAATGAATATGGTTGGATATAGAATTACATCCTCAGCCTGGAATTGCTCCTAAATTCTAAGTATGAACCATATGGCAAATTGTTGCAAAATCGTTATAGCCGACAAATCTTGAAAGATTGGAAGGCATCAAACATTACACAATGGATATTAAAGTTTATGGAATTTTAAAGAGCATATTGTTGTTTGCATACAATGATGCTAATGAAATTGATATGACACTCAATACTAGTCATGGTAGGATTTCATCCTTGTTAATGACAATGTGTACTAGTTATGCTTAACTATGAGCATAGTTGTATTATACATTAAAGAATTAGAATACTTTAAACTATAAAAGGTTTGATAGTTTAATTGTCATAAATTGGTGGTTGAGGATGTCACGCATTTTATGTAATATTATGTGGCAATATCAAGATAGTTGAACGCACACATACAAGAACTTCACTAATTGAATTCTTGAAATAAGTATTCTCAAAATTCCGATAGATCAAAATTAGTTGATTTATGTCTTGTCAACAAGTATTATTGACATGACTTGAGGCATAATTCATTAACTAGAATTATCATGAATTAATCTATTTAGTATTTGGATAAGGGATGTTAAGCAATTATTATTTACAATGAATTAAAGTACTTGGTACGTTTGTTTTCATTAATAATAGATTGTATCCTGTATTTGCATGTTTAATCCATGAATAATTTAATTATTCTAAATTGTCCGTTGTCAATTAATGATATGGGAATATCATTAAATTAAGACAAATCTGAGTATTGATATAATATACTTGAAAGTATATTGATGCGTTGACATGCCAATTTCACATGATATTCAATGAATTGAATATAAGACTTATCCCAACTTCATGAGTTTACTTTATGGATCTTGTCATCAAGTAAATCATGAATACAGTTATCCTCAGACTTGAGATACCAGATAACTGTCACGGATGTAGTGCATTTCTGTAAAGCAATTTACCGCTATACTTTACTAGTAGCTATAAGGATTGTTTTCAGGAGTGTTGCGAAATTCATGGGTTAGGCTCGTAGTCAAGAGAGAATTTGTTCCTTCAAATTTTATTTTGAAGTTTAATACTGTTGGTCCCCTCGTAGGGTTGACAAGATGTTTGTGTGGCCACGCCCAAGATCTATCTGGAATACGTTCAGACGAGTTGGTAATCTTGCTCAATCAGAAACAATGAGAAACAGAACAGTTAATTAAAGAATGACCAAGATCCATATCTTTTTTAACGTAGTATTAGTAACAAAAGGATAAGTATAATGATGAATCATCAAAGGGTTTTCCAGGAGACCTTACTCGAGTTGTACTAGGGGCATTGGCGTGTTGCTAGATGCTAACCAATGTCATTACACTATTAATAGATGTCCAAGTGGGAGCTGTTAGTTTTGTGGACAAATATTAATATGTGTATGTCTAGAATCGAACTCGAGACCACGGGATTGCACACATTACGTATGAAGAATTAATGGATAATAATTAATATATAAACCATTATGTATTTAATTATTAAAACACAAAATAACGACTAACGGACGTTAAGTAATTAACGACAATTGACTAACGACCGTTAGGGAATAAGAGAAGGACTATAGATGAAATTAGAGGAACAAGAAGCTTTCGGAATCCCTAGGGATTACCTAAGCCGATCGGCCATGGGTTTGGAAACCCAATCCATTGCCAACTTGTTCTCCAAGATTCTCATGCTATATATACAAGACCTAGGGTTATTGAATCATTAACTCTTGTGCACTTGCTATAACCCTAAACCTTTTCTCTTCTTCTTTCTTGCTTGGATCGATCGAACTAAACCCTAAAAAGGGTCGATCGACTTTGGTTTTTCATAAACAAAATTGTTTGGTTTATTTTGTGTTTAATTACTAGCATAAACATTAATTCGGTTATAGTACGTGTGTACAAGATCGTGGTATTAACTCATTATAGTTAATATCTTAGATTGAATTACAAAACGGTAAGGGGTAATTCGTTAATCCAATTATAAACCCTAATTAGGGTTCTTGATCTTGATTGAAGAAGATTTGAAGTTTGATTCTTGTTTTGCTAGAATCAAAAGGTACGTTCACTTTAATATTCGGTTAATTATTTATGTGTTAAAATAGATCCTACGCTTCCGCATGTGTATGGTGATTACTTGATTAATATATGAGGTTAGTAAATACATACTTTTATGTTTATTTAGAGAAGCTTTTAGATAGAGATCGTATTTAGTAAATTTTGGCTAAAGTGTAGTATCTATTATATATAAAGATTCAATGGCTTATTTTAATGTGGAAGAGTGATTGTGTATAAAGGGTTGTAAGGTACAAGGTAGTTTAAGCTACATGTAGAGTATATGAATTATACGTATTAACCAAAACATTATTCAATGCAACCGGTGTTATGGAACTCAAAAGGACTCTATTTTTTGTAACCTCAAAGAATACAAAACAACCTACAATTACAACTGTGTTAAATGTAGGCTGCATAAATGAGGCCTCAAGCCCATTGCCTGTCCAGAAATTGTACCGGAGTCCATTAGGCAAAATTAAAAAGCCCTCTTCAGTATATCATCATGGCTGCAGAAGTTGGAATTGTGACCTCTGAATTGTTCCTGGATGTCACCGGTATGATTGTGGTTATGCTGTGTAGGATGTGGGATGTAAATGCTGTTAGTGGGCGCTACTTGAGCACTGATTTCTTGGTGTCTGATGCTAAGGTATATTCCTCTTTCTTTTACAATGATCTGTGTAATATCAATACAGGAAAAACTAATTAAGAATCTATAGCCATTTTTAATACCTTTGTTTGGCAGGGTCGTGTAATCCATTGTACTGCCAAGGGAACGGTGGCTCACAATTTTTTGAGGTTAAAAGAGGGGAGTGTGTACTCGATTAAAAATTTTATCGTCATGCAGAACAAGGAAGACTTTCGTATTAGGAAGGACGATACCTTTATGCTTCAGTTTGATGGAGCGACGACGATAAGGAAAGCTGTGGTAAAGCGAGAAGGATTTGTCAGGTATCCTTTCCAACTGGTGGATTTAGATCACATTGTACCTACAGACAACAAGTATCTCATTGGTAATTTCCTGTTTGGTTATGTATGTTAATTAATTTTTTGTCCGTAAATAGTGTTGCTAACCTGTCATAAAATATGTTGCCTATTAGATGTTGCAGGCTATGTAACGAATGTTGGGAGGATGAACTACACGAAAACAGGCTCTAAAAACATTGATTTCTACCTGGCCAATCATAGGTTGTTATATTTATGTTTTGCAATTGATGTTGTAAAATTAATGCCTTTTTTGCCAATAGCTATCAAGGAACTTACCGTTTATTGTAATTTTTTGTGTTGTGCATCAAGGGGCCAATCAGTACGGGTGACTCTATGGGGAGGCCTTGGTGATATATTGATTGAGAAGAAAGCAAAATATGTAGGCCTGCTTCCTGTTGTGGTGACCTCCACATCTGCAAAACACTATAACAGTGAGTGGCCATGGACTATGTAGCTTATTCATGTTAGGCAACTTTCACATGCTAATTTAAGTTATAATGTTACCTTCCAGATAAGCTATATTTATCCAGTAGTTCATCGACCATGGTACTTGATGATGTTGAGATCCCTGCAATCAAAGAGTTGAGATCAGAGACCAGGTCTGAATATGTATGAATTTAATGTTTATTATTGAAAAGTTCCAACAATCCATACCTTTAACAAAATTGTTTACCTGTTTGTTAGCAGTATTGAAACTTCAAGAGTAGCATCGCGTGTAGATAACTCTGAACCAAGGGAAGGGACGATCGAGAATCTCCTCATATGGTCCCGCAATCAAAAAAATGATGTATGTATTATTTTGCGTCCGCCATGTCTCTAGACTCATTCCTCTGCCTAATATTGATATACCTTATTTCTACACAATCAGCAACTTTCATTTGTAAGGCCCGGATTGAAAATGTGCGGACTAGGAATGGATGGAATTATCCATCATGTGGAGGTGAAAAATGCAAAAAAGGTGTTACTATAAAGGACGGGTGGTTCTGGTGTGATGCGTGTGCCAAGCCAATTGAATACCCAGTAATAAGGTAATGTTGTGTTTATCACTAATAGTGTCTACATTTGTATTCAATAAATAAGATGACTCACCTTGATATATACCCTTTGCAACATGCCCTCCCAGGTATCGCCTTGAGCTTGGTATCTCGGATGCTACTGAACAGACTGTGGTAGTTCTTTTTGATGAGGCTGCAACCGAATTGGTGAAGTTCCCAGTTGCAGCAATAGCGGACGAGGATGATGAGGTATATTTATAGATTCCCTGTCCATTACCAACCTCCATTACTCACACCTTACCCTACAGAGTTTGGAAGACCATGAAAACTTACCATCTGCTATAGCCAACCTCATCGGCACAACACACGTTTTTGAAATCAAATCTCATAGCTACTATGAGTATGGAAGCTTTGAGAGTTTTACCTGCTGGACGGTAGACCCGCGTCAACCAACAGTGGAAAGCGCAAGCTCAAGCACTGTTGATGATGGATCTATTGCTGCAGGTTCATCATCCAACCCACATCCCAAAGACCCATCAGTTGCTACACCGGCCAAGCCTACGGAGGATAAGGAAAAAAAGAGGTAAGTAAGTCAAATAATATTTGCCTACCAAAAAAAGGTAAAACAACGGTTAAGTGAACATAACAACCATGTTTCAATTGTTTGTAGGCTAGAGATTGAAGATTCGGATACTGAAACTGAGGTGATTGTTGTTGATGATGTCCAAGGAGAAGCTAACGCCCTAACTGCCAAGAAGAAGCCAAAACGGTGAGCACATGTTGCGCACACCCTTTCATCACTAATTATCTTATATTTGTCCATGTATTAACATGGTTTCCTTTCTATATTTTATTGTCAGGTTTGTGGTGGCAGATTCAGAATGAGTTTCAACAGGGTGCATACCAAGAAGCCTTTTTAAAATAGATGTTTAGAACATGAATAATATGTTGCATTAAAACTGTATTGGGGCTTCTTTGTTATTGTTGTTTCAAAGATACAACCCCACAAACTGATTCATAGCACTATATCTTATGTTTGTTTATGCTTGATGATTTATTGCCCCTACCCAATATGGAACAGGTTTTCTTTTGTGTTAATATTGATTTCAGGTACATTGAAGTGGGTCTACTGTGGTTCAGACACTTGCTACACCAGATCAAATGCATGCAACAAGGGATTTTACTGTTTTTTTTAAAGTTTAATGGGCAAATGTTCTATATTAAAGATTGTATCCATATGGTTTAAAGAATATGTTCTCAATAATGTATAAGATTGTCCTCTTTTTCATATTCAATAACCCAATATATGAGTTATCTATACTATTTTTATAATTTCTAATGAATGAAATTCAATCCTATATAATTTTGTAAATGTGTTTTTTTAATTAATAGTTTCATGCTCTTACCCAACCTTTACAAGTACAAACCAACCTATTTAAAACCTTACCATGTTGTGTACCCAGCCCTGCATATGTATTGTAGAACGAAACTTCCGCTTTGATGTGTTTAGTATTTGCTGCTCATGAGACGATGATATGAAAATGTATCTGCCACAATAATAGAAATACCGACATCATTTTATATCAATCAACCAGGAAACAACTTCTTGGATAGTTATTATACTTATATACAGGACAACTAGATGTTGTTAATTAAACAAACAAACATCCATAGCAGACCACCAAATCAATAGGTTGTGTATAAATCAGTTCTCAGGTGTATTACAATAATGAAATTTATCCACTTACTTGAATTTCGATATTGCTTAGAAAGATGGATCAACAAAAAATATAACTGCTACACAACTGTCATACATGAAGGGTCATTTACCTGAATAAATTCAATTACAAAATTTGTTTTTAATATATAATAAATAGTGTTTATGGATAAATAGAAGTTACAAAACCTGTTAACCTACATGGAATCTCAGGAGATTACCAAGCTATTTAAAAGTCATGTTATACCATCTTTCCCAACTCATCCAGTTGTTATCGATATTCCAAAGTCATGGCATTCACTAGAGAAATGATAGCACAATACTACTACATGCCAATAGCAAAAGCTGCAAAAGAGTTCAATATTGGTTAAACTATGTTCAAAAGGCACTGTCGAGAATTGGGTATTCAGCGTTGGCCCTATCGTAAGCTGAGGAGTATACAATTATTAATTAGCACTTTCCAGGTTAGAATTAAATTGAATTTAACACTTTGTTTTTATGTTGCTCACAAACTTATATTGCATTATAGGCTGAAAATGGAGGCGCAAAAGTTGATGGGAACAATCAAGAAATCATTACAAGGCTAGAAGAAGAAAAGAGGCGGGTAGAAGAAAACCCTGATAGAGAACTTGCTGAAAGTACCAAAAGGTTGAGACAGTGCTATTTCAAATCCATACACAAAATAATGAAAACCCTGTGTTCGATATGGTCATTAACAAACCAACCAACAACAAATGTGCCAACACAGTTGGAGGGAAGTAGCTCAGATCATGGAAATATTGAAGATGGTTATGGTACTGACTTTAGTGAGGAAGATTAGCTGAAAATTGCATTTGAAAGATGCCAATTTACCTAAATGTTGAAAAATAAATTATGAATTTTTATGTTTAATGGTTATTGTGCTGAATGTAGTGGATAAAATTATTGTGCTGAATGTAGTGAATTTTTAAAAGACATTTCGTCCAACTTGATATTATATAAACATGTGCAATAATGCAGAATAATTGACTTACATCCAATGCTATATCGTTGCAGTTTCCGCTAAACTTTTTATGTTGCCATCCATTTGAAACCAATCATTGATATATATATATACTTGGACCAGAATGCGTTTAGTGAATTGTTAAATAAAACGCAATAATGTGGAATTATTGAGAAACACGGTATCATTATTAAAAAAATATTAAGAATATTAGAAACCTGGCCACACTTATCATGCTCTACAAATGGAAGACTTTTCATTGGTTATGACAGTTATTGCATCAGTTCAGCAACAGAATCCCAAAAGATTGTTTGTTGGACATCTTCATTCTATATCTAGCAAAATTTGCAATGTTCTGTGTTACAAAAGTGAAGCAGATCCTCCAAATAAAAAATGAATAAAAGTATAATTGAATCTTACAAGTTTCCATAAGTTGCAATTATTTCTCTGATTAAAGCCATATTTGTCTCTGTGTTACAGGATCACGGGCTAAAAATGTTGAAGTTCCATCCCTGTCAGGCATGTTGCACAAATCTTTCGTCATTCATTCAAAAACAATTGTCAGCCAAGATGGCAGAGTACAAAGCTATTGTGCTTTAAAACTGGCGGAAATTGATGGATCATTTACAGGTAAACACCAACACCAAACATTTACTTGAACTATGGAATTAGAAAAATTATTGAAAAAATGCATGCCTGATTTGTGAATGTTCCATTTACAACATAATTTGTTAGATCAAGTGACACACCCAATAGGCACTTCAACAGATCTGCCACCGAGCCAGATGACTTCTACTTCCAAAAGTACCTTCATGTACAAAAAAAGAACGTCATCAGGTGAGTAATTAACCAAATGATAGCAAAAGTCAATATCTCTTAAAAAATGTTGTACATTTGGCAGACTTTTAATTTCATACAAGTGCTTATTACAATTACCTTGCTTCTTATAGGACCAGCCTATCTGCGTGCAGCAAAACAAAACCAACAACGAGCTGCATTTGCATCTGCAGGTAATTACACATGTTATAAATATTGCCCCCTGTTATTTGATTTATAAAATATTGTTCTTCACATTAATAATTACCTCTTTGTCAAGGTTTTCCTGTGGTTTACCATAATATTGGCCCTCCATCGTTTCAATGTCAAAATTGCGAGGCAATTATGTGGTATGAAGAGAGAAGCGATAAAGGATCCAACACTAGCAACCCAATATTCTCCCTTTGCTGTAAAGAAGGTAAGGTGCTTCTCCCCAAATTTAATGAAGCACCTTCGCCTCTTAACAAGCTTTTAGACTATAACCATCCTCCATCTTTAAGATTCAAAGAGCATATTAGAGTATATAATGGCATGTTTTGCTACACTTCTTTTGGAGCCAAAATAGATAATTCAATTAATACAGGTAGGGGACCATACACATTTAGAATAAATGGCCAAAGCTATCATCGAATAGGTTCTCTACTGCCTACAAGGGGTACTCAACCCAAATATGCACAACTATACTTTTATGATACTGGAAATGAAGTAAAAAACCGGATGGAAGCTTTTATACACAAGGAGAGTGGCGAAGTGGTGGATGAAAATATAGTAGCAAGCCTGATTCAAATGTTCGATCAATCAAGTTCAATTGCCAAGGCATTTCGAATGGCCAGGGATTGGTGTAACTCCCAGAATTCATCAAAGTTTGAACTACGCCTGCTAAGTGGTCGGAGTGCATCACGGCAATACAACGCCCCGACTGTGCCTAGAATAGCAGCTCTAATTACTAACTACTTTGGTGATGGCATTCCAACGAGACATATTGTTGTAAGTAACAAGGATGAAGGTCTGAAACGTATTTCTGAGTTGCATTCAGAATACATGGCCCTTCAATATCCATTATTATTCCCATATGGAGAGGAAGGATTTCATGAAAAAATATCGTATCACAAGAACACAGGTACCCGCAAGACCAAAAGGGGTTGTCTCACAATGAAAGAGTACTATGCATACATAATACAGCAGCGAAATAACCAAGGTACAACCTTGCTTAGAGGTGGGCGATTATTTCAACAATACCTGGTGGATGCATACACGGCTGTTGAGGAGCAAAGACTTAAATGGACTAGGCAAAATCAAGATACGTTACGTGTGGATCTATATCATAACCTGTGTGACGCTGTAACAAGGGGTGATACAAGTGCAGCAGGGCTCGGGAAACGAATTGTTCTACCAAGGAGTTTTACTGGCAGCCCAAGGTATATGATGCAAAACTACCAAGATGCTATGGCTATATGTCGAAACTATGGAAATCCAGACCTGTTCATCACTTTCACCGCCAATCCAAAATGGCCCGAGGTTACTGAAATGTTAAAGCACATCCCGGGACAAAAAAGTAATGACCGTCCAGAAGTGGCAACCCGTGTTTTCAAGATTAAACTAACTGAAATGTTAGACGATCTTACAAAACATCATATTTTTGGTCCTTCACGGGCAGGTAATACAACTTGGTGCAAAATGTCAATGTCTACTATTCTACATCAAATTTATGCATCAACTTATGCTTTTCTTGCATTTCCTTTCAGTTGTCTATGTCATAGAATTTCAAAAACGTGGCCTGCCACACGCTCATATCCTTTTATGGCTAGAAGAAGATTTGAAATGCAAAACCGCACACGAGATAGATGACATGATTACAGCAGAGATACCATGTAAATCAAGTGATCCAGAAGGGTATAAAATAGTAACTGAATTTATGTTACATGGACCTTGTGGTCAAGATGCTAAGCACGCCGCATGTACAGTTGAGGGTAAGTGCTCGAAACATTTCCCTAAACCTTTTGTGGAAGAAACAATAGTTGATAATGATGGCTATGCGATTTATCGTTGAAGGGATAATAAAGCTTACCATATAAAAGGAAAGTTTAAATACGATAACAGATATGTGGTTCCTCACAATCGTTATCTCCTCATGAAGTACCACGACCACATTAATGTGGAATGGTGCAACAGATCAAAGGCAATTAAGTACTTATTTAAGTACTAAAATAAAGGGCCCGATAGAGCTACAATTGTTATACAAGAGAATGTTACAATCGATGGCGATTTGGGAAATGTCCAAGTTTTGGAGGTGGACGAAATAAAGAATTATTTGAATTGTCGCTTCTTAGCTCCATGTGAGGCAGTGTGGCATTTGTTTTCCTATGATATCCATTACTCATATCCATCCGTCATGAGACTGAATTACCACTTGCCGAATCAGAACGTAATCACACTTCGTGACTTAGAAAGCTTACCCGCCCTAATTCAAAGGGAAGGTATCGACATAACTATGTTCACTGACTGGTTTGAATTAAACAAGCGTGATACATCAGCAAGGGCATATACATATGATGAGATACCTCAACATTATGTGTGGCATGAGAAAGACAAAATGTGGAAACAAAGAAAACGTAAAAGATGCATTGGCAGGATTGTTTACTCTCACCCGGCTTCTGGAGAACGATATTATCTTAGAATGCTGTTGAACATTGTGAGAGGGCCTGAATCTTTTCAAAATCTCATGACTGTTAACACCAGACTATGTTCCACATTCAAAGAAGCCTGTTTTGAATACGGCCTTTTAAATGATGACACAGAATGGAAGCATGCTATATCAGAAGCAAGTGTATGGGCGTTCGGACCACAGCTACGTGACATGTTTGTGACAATTTTGTTGTTTTGCGATGTCAGCAGGCCTTTAAAATTATGGGAAGAAAACTGGGATTCCTTATCAGAGGATATCCTCCATAAAAAAAGGAAAATTTTTAAATATCCTAATTTGGAGTTGACGGATGAACAGCTCCAGAACTATTGTTTGCTAGAAATCCAAGAGTTGTTAAGTAGGAATGGAAGATCTTTAGCAGAGTTTCAAGATCTACCACTTCCTAACCCAAAGTTACTAACCAACTTGGACAATCGTCTCATCAGAGAAGCGTTGGATTATGATATGAAGAAGAGTAGTGCTGAACATCAACAACATCATTCATTGTTAAATCCCGAACAACGATTAATCTATGAAGAGGTGATTGAATCTGTGCATAATAAAAAAAGGGAATTTTTACTTTGTATATGGACCAGGAGGGACCGGGAAGACATTTTTATACAAAACTATCATTTCAAGGTTTAACCAATTAGAAGGGGAAACTGTTACATACAACAGTGCAGATGAGATTTGCAAGGGATCTACAGACAATCTTGAACAGCACGACGTATATCCGATTGAATTTCTGAATTCCTTAAATTTCCTCGGTATGCCCCCACATGCTCTTCACTTAAAAAAGGAACTGCCAGTTATGCTATTGGGAAATGTCAATCCAAGCAAAGGACTATGTAATGGAACAAGGTTGCTCATTACAGATCTAGGCCAGTTTGTTATTCATGCTAAGGTACTAATAGGTTCAAATGTAGGGGACAATGTCATTATACACAGGATTATACTCACATCAACACAGTCCAAGTGGCCATTCGTCCTCAAACGTAGGAAATTCCCTCTAAAACCATGTTATGCAATGACCATTAACAAAAGTCAGGGACAGTCACTTAATTATGTTGGCCTCTATTTGCCTACTCCCGTATTCAGTCATGGACAACTTTATGTGGCATTATCTAGAGTTACTAGTCCTGATGGCCTTAAAATACTAATGATCGAACACAAGGAGCCGGAACTTGCGCACTGCACGCGTAACATTGTTTTCAAGGAAACTTTCAGCAACCTATAATAAATACATGCATTCAATATTTAGCTTTGCCATGAAATTGTAAACATGCCTACAAACATCCAACAGTCACCTACCATGCATACATCAAAGGACCAAAACTCAAAAATGTTTGCATCCGTGACTCCATTGATATCACTTGAAATCTCAGTCAAATATTCCATAAAGCTTAGTATATCCTTTCAAAGCAAATAAGTATTGAATGCATACACGAAAATAATCAGTATCCTTATTATCGAAAATATAATTCTTTATGAAGTAAAAGTAAGTTTCATTAACATCCCATTCTATAGTCTATACAATCAGCAACAATCAATTTAACCTTGCTTATGGATATCCGCAAGACAACAATAAAAGTTTATAATCAGAAACTTTCATATATACAAAAGGAAACAGCTACTTATGGTAATATTGACAACTCTTGGGGTATTTCACATATGTTTTTTGAGTCTATAATAATCCTTATCCAATCTTCATCTGAGGTGAACTATATCGTACTCAGATAGGTGACTGTCAGAACGTGTGAAGCCGACAAATTTTGACAAAGTATCAATGATGGATGTGCGGCGACCATGGAAATTTAGCAATAGCTGCCTTGGTCGCCGTACATCCATCATTGATATTCCATCTAACATCTTATACAACAACAAAAGCCATATCATCAAGTATGCAAACACAAAAACTTTACTAATCAAATTTGAAAACAGATATACAAATCAATAACCAAATTCAATCATCCCAAACTTCTTAATTCATCCTAAACAATGAATATCCAAATTAATCAAACTTACTTAAGCAAATTTGAAAACAGATAAACAAATCAATAACCAAAATCCTCATATTCCAAAAAAATGCATACTCATAAACATCTAACATATCATTTCACAAGCAACCCTTACACAGCCATAAGATTATCAGCCCTAGATGATCATTTCATGAAAATTGAAACAAGAAATTCAATACACAAGCACCACACGCCTTAAATCAAATGAACCTATGATTTAATTTATTAATATGTTGTATAATGGATCGGCCTAATTTGAGATGAAACCCTAATTATTTTTTGCCAGATCTAAAAATAGTGTGTGTTTGACTCATGTGTGTGTGAGAGATAGCACACTTTCACATAAAGTATAAAAAGGAAAAAAATTAAATAAAGTAAATAAGTAAAATAATATATAAACATAAAACTAAATATTCATATTAAACATTAGAGTACTTGAAAATCAAAGTCATTAACATCAACTTTCAGAGTCATAGCGGTTAACCATCTTATCATTAATACATACATCCAAAAGATCATTCAAAATACTACCCAAAAGACATCCAACATACTGTTCTAATCATCATCGGAAAGCGCTTCATGAAACTCCATAAGCCTCACATGGCCTTCTTTCTCATGAACACCCTCGCGAACTTCAGCTAGGAGATTGTTAATCGCTAGCAGCCTATCACGATCCCTTTGCTGTGTCTGAAGCAGACACTCCAGCGCATCCACAGCTTTTTCATTGAAGGGGCCAAGCAAACGAGCCTCCCTTATGCTGATCTCAGTCTTATCAATCTAGCTACGGAGTTGATTGGCTTCCTCCCCCATCCGCATCAAGAAGCCCTCCTCTTCAGCCACCCGATTGTTAAACAAAAACTTGAAGCAAGTCGCGAGATTGTCGGAACTAGAAACCTCCTTAAGTTCTTCAATGTTGCGAGAGGCGGCCATTGGTCAGAGAGTTATGTGTGAGATACTCCGTAATAGATATTAGGGTATAACATAAACATTGATAATAATTTGTATAAATAAGTAAAAAAATACAACGAATAGGTAATGAGAAGTCATGATTGTAAATCATAACGGAAGTATTAATTCAAGCTGCAACTTCGTCTTCCCATGCAGAAGTATCATATCGGTATTAAAGATTGTATTTGGAAATATTACTAAAAAACCCTCACACTTTACTTTTTACATAAAAAACCCCTCACCTGCACAATGCTTACCATTAACATCCTAACCTTCATAAAAATGCTTATAACTTAGACTTACATTTATATCCAAAAATTCTCCATTGCAATCATAAATAAAAAGAAAAAACCATAACTAAAACAATATTACTTATATTTATTTTAAATATCATAAAGTCGAAAACAAACAAAACATTGAAAATTCTCAATACCAACAAAAATATGTAAAACCAAACAACTAATTAAACTCATTCATCTTAATAGCATTAGCTTCTTCCTCACAGACACCAACTTTCGCTTGATAGAACAAATTATTTAACTTTTCAAGCAATACCCGATGCCTCTCTTGAGTCTTTCTCAAAGCATCTAGCGATTCCAAAGCAACACCACGAGGACCTAAAGCTTCCATGTTCGCCATCATTGTATGGTTCTTTGCCATTACCCGCCTCAAATGTTGACAACAAGCAAAAAGTAATTTGGAAAATGCATAATCTTCACCTGCCTGTTGCACAAACCATAAACGCATACAATCATATAATTTAGAAGAACCAGCAACATTCATTAGATTCTCTAACATCTGAAAATCTGCCATTGAACACAAAATATCTCAAAGTAAATATGGTTTTATAACTCACTACGATAAAAGTACCAAATAAATAGGCCTAAAATAATTTATGTAACTTATTCATATTAAAAGAGTACATGTGAAAAGCCTCATATAAATATAACAGATTGCAAAAAACCTCTTCACATGTACTCTTTTAAAGTAAAGTAATTAGTTTAAATATTGTAAATCTAATGAGTATCAACCATTAAGCTATGAACAATTAGACACAATTGGTGTAGCGTACGGGCTTGCCATCGCCTCGTATAAATGAATTTGAGGGAAGTTGTAGGTTGTGGTGTCATTAATGTTGAAGCAAGAATGATATTCGAAATATTTTAAGTAAAATGGTAGGTAGGAGCAGAAAATGTTTGGGTCTCAAAAAGAAGAAAAGAATCATTGGTACTAGGGGTGGATATATCTGCCACACACACGTTGGAAATGAGGTAGCAAGATTTATATTTTCAAAGCCCCTCATAGTTTTGGAAGACAACATAGATGACCCTCTAAGTTCTTAAGTATACAAGACATTAAATGGTTTATTAGTTTATGTTTTATAAGTTAGACTAATATGGTTTGGAGCCTAAAATAAATATGGTAACTGTAGTAAGTTACGATACTACTCGAAATAAGTAGGGTCATTTGGTTGAGAGTTAGAGTGTGCACAATAGTATTATTGCAAAGAATATTTTAATTGATTATAGTATCATTATGCTATTTACTTGGCGGCCGAGCATTTGTGACACTTAATGGAACTCGAGAAATACTTAAAGGACCTCAAGGTGAATTTTCGTAGCCCCTTTTTCATTATGTTTATCTTGAGGGAAAATGGTACTCAAATGACATTTTGACTGTTTTTCCATGCTGTGATACACCGTTTTCATGTTTTTGGACAATATGTGCGTTTTGATTGCTATATGTGCCTTGTTGTGTGGTTTCATCTGTGTGTTCATTATGCGCAACTGTTTAACGCCATGTTGTAGCCGAAACAATTGATAGTACTATTTGGGGTAGCTCTCAACTATTATTAACATGTGTGTAACATTTTGGTAGGTTCAGTTGTTGCACGCATCATCGTTTCATTAAGTGCTTACATTTGTGTATCTTGCTCACTATTGTCCTACATTATATTATACACAGCTTCGTGGTTTAGCTATTAAACCTACAAGCTCACCAACGTTATGTTGACATTTTCTAGTAACATTTTCAGGTGGATCTTTATTAAGGTATTTGAAGGCACGTTTGTTGGAGTTAGATTATTTGACACTTGCTACTAAGTTTTCAAGATAATAAGGTTTTCAATAGAGACATGTTTTCTTTCATATTGAGGCAAGGATTCGTTTTGTAAAAATTGCAAGCTATTGTTTTAATAATTATAAGGTATTAAGGTATGAATCTATGATGTTACGCAATGTGCCTTTCTCAGTTACATCTCGTGCTTCCGCCTTTGACGAGGTGTGAAAAACATATTCCTTTGTTTGCGTAAAAGGTTATTTTTTTCCTCATTTGACTTTTTCATGAGTATACGATGGTAGCCCTTGTAGGAGTCAAGAAAACATTTGTATTTAAAACCTGTAAGATATGCATACTTGGATTTGAGTTAGATGAATTCTATAGAGAGAAAGAGAGATAAGAGAGGGGGAGTTCTAGAGAGAGAATGAAAGAAAATATGGTTGAATGATTAAGAGCTCCAACCCTTCCCATGTGTGGGAAGGGGATATATACTACAAGGTTTAGGTGCCCCTAGCGGGCTATAGAGTGAGCTGACAGTGAGTAAAGATCTGACCCACTCCACAAATACTAATATAACTAAACTAATACTATTAATACTAATAATCCTACGAGCTATATAAATGCTAAACATATACTCGGGGTGACCGAGTCTTCACATGAATATTTATATTCCTAACAATCTCCCCCTAAGGGAGGTCACCCCGGAAATAATATTTTGAATTCTAGCATTCTATTACATGACTGTAACTTCCTAGCTCGTAGTCTTTGATTCTTCAAATTCATTACTCTTTGTACATTCAGCAGTGATCTTTTGATGACCGTTCTTCAGTCTTGGATGATCATTGGTGATTCTTTGATGTCATCATCCAAACGTATGTCTCCAGGTCATCTTTTAGCAGTATGTCTCCATGTGATGTGGTACTCTTTGAGATGACATGCTCACACTATTCTGGGTCATGATTTTCAGCATTCAAGTTTGCAGAAGCAGTGTTGAAGGTCTTTTGGTTTATCATGACTTCTTGGAATACGATGATGGTGTAGTATGAGCATGTGGTAATGGATTGGCATCTTCTCGGCAATCAGCTGCAACCGCCAGGAATTCCTGCATACGACAGTTAGCAATAAAACGTCCGGTACTTACAGGTTTGGACTTCGAGATTGTTAACAGCATAGTGTGAAAACTCTCTCTAATCCTTACCAAGGCCGTTCCTAAATCGAAAACCCATAGAGGGCTTTCAAGATCTACCGTAGTAAATCAACGATTAGGTGAGTCGCTGGAGTTCACTCCACGACTGTAGACCATTTGAAACCGCCTCGACCACTAAGCGTAATCCACAAGGAATTACTGAAGTGACCTGCTTTCAGGGCTGTTTGATGTTGACCCTGGCAGGAATTTCCATTCAATCACTGAGAATTACATTTGTAAATTCCCTCATAAATGTTCTGGCAGATTGCTAAGATCTGCGTAGGACTCATAAGTTTACAACTGGTGTCCTTAATGTTGAACAACCAGTGTAGAAGTAACACGTGTTCCTATGAGATCTTATGATGCATCTCGTGGCTCTAGACTCGATAAGTGCAATTTTGGTAGTCGGAGACTGGATCGGTGTCTCTTATTTCAATATCAACATAACTCGTAATGAGCGGTCGATAGATTATGCAGGGTTCCCTGTGAGAATGAAAAAAGTCCTTTTAAGAGAAATTGAGTGGCTTAGAAGGTTTAGTGCAGTGCGTCACTGGGTCCATGACGTCTTGTCTTCAATACCGGCGTTACCTTAGTAACAACCAGTAGCATATGAATTGAACCCGGTTTCTGCCCTAAGGTTGAGTAATCGGAGGGCTATTTCTTTTCACCCTTTCTCATTTCTTTTCTTTTTAATTCTTCAACCCCTTCTTTCCCCTTTCTCATATCACTCCTTTTTTTCATGATCATACCTAAGGACTTTCTAATACTAACTATTCGGTATTGTCCCTGGGTAGATCCCTCCAGCTCTGGCGGATCATAGGACGATTTTCCTAACCGTAGCCACCTTATAACTTCATGACTATCCTATGTTGCCATTTACCAAATCCTTGAAAAATCTCTCAAAGTGTTCATGATTATGAAACACATTTTGCTAACACTTTGAGAGTTTTATATTTTTCAAATTCTCCCCCTTAACATGTGCTCAGATGATTTTATTATAAATTTGCACATGTTGGGTGGAGATCGCACTTTTTGAATTGATCCACTTTCAGTGAACATGACCGATTCGAGACACGCTTACATCACTAGTTAGACTAGCTTGAAATTATTACCCGGCCTGGTCAAGTCCATAGAAAGTTTCTCTAAATGGTACACTCTACTCAGATACGTCCTCTTCGAGACAGGCTTACATCACTGGTTAGACCAGCTTGAAATTATTACCCGGCCTGGATGCATCCTTTCGATTAATGACAGTTTATGTTTCGTCAATTCATTGGTGAAGTCTGAGTCGTGCTCACATAAGATGCCTCATCCGTTTTGTTATCACAAACCATTTGCTCCCCCTCAATATGTGCATCGATATGCGAAAGAGTTTAGCAAATATGGGAGAGCTTACATTTAAGTCCAAAGAATCACATTTTCATCAGGTTTCATATTTAAATCATATTCTCTCCCCCGATCAAAAATTTCAAACCTTTTGAGATTTGTGATCCCAATTTATTTAAATAAGTTAGAAAATATGGGAGAAAATGTGGTCAGATTTAATATATTCTGATGATGGAACATTACGATGCTCCCCCTCAATCAATGAGGGAGAATGTTAGAGTCAGGTATGATAGGTTTGAAAGATTTTGAATTAAAACAATCATACACTGACACATAACAACAAATGTTTATTCACTGCTTATTATGTACAAAGATAATCGTTATGACACAAATGATGTTGACCTTTTCGCTTCCCTGAGGGAGTCAGTAGTCAGCATCAATTATCCATCCACCAACAAATCTTCCCAAGTATTGTAGATCCCCACTCGGCGAGACCAGAATAAGTAATGCTTTGTTGAAGTAAAGGTGGTGGTGGTGATGACAGTGTTGTTGTTGTTGTTGCTGATGTTGTTGATGTGGTGAATTCAGAGCCAGTCAATAGAGTTTGAACATCTAATCAAATGGTTAGAACGGGAACTGGCACATTCATATTGGCCATGGAATCTGCATAAGAATATCAACATAGATATACATACATACAGATTCACTTTTCATTAATAGCTACCACGTAGTAGCTTGCCAACTCATAATACCATATTCATCTCATAATCAAACCATAGTCAGGAAATACATCAAACCGCTATCTAGCATGAAGAGCAATCAGCAATCATGAACATGGCAATTCACACATATTTCAACATTCAACTCAGGATCTTAGGGACATGATTCTAACACGATAGCTACACACCTAAGCATATCCTGAGTGCACATGCACTGAATCAACAACAATTAAGCAGCTATCGACTAACAAAAATCAATCAATATTTGAAACTCATTCATTCAGATCATACAAATGCCTGTGGAGAATTCAAGAACATCAAACACAATGGGTTTTCTAACTTCTTTTAGATTTTGAGTTTTAAAGTATTTAGGGGATTAAACGAGGATTCCAGAGTGACACAAATGAACCTTATAGTTACATAAAGTTAGGATACTATAAGCAAATTGCAAATAATGCCCTAATCTTTCTAACAACTAACACATTTGGCCATTTGAGATGAAGCTTAACAAGATCCTCTTCAACTAATACCCCATTAACTATAAAACCTTTTCTAACAATTATGAGATAACCAAGAAACCCGTTTGATGATATAAAATTTGAAATCACTCTCCCCCTCAATCAATGACCCGTATTCTAGTTAAAGAGCTGTAGTCATTGATTGAGTGACAAATTTTATGCACAATCCAAGTCTGAAGGAATTTCAACCAACATGTTACCACCATGTGTCTCACAAATAATTTTCAGAAGAATCATAGAAGGAAAATTATTTTCATACAAAGAAGACTTCTCTTCTTAATCAGGAAATAATGCACTGAAGCGTGCACTAAATCGAGGATGCATGGATATGAAGTAATCCATGCCCGGGTGAACATCACCTAGTGGGAGGAACAGTCGTCTTTTTGGTGACGTGTTTTCCCCCATTTTGAAATGCGGGTTGCTATCTAAAGTAATAGCAAGCCATCATGACATGTTTTAACAATTCATTTTAACTTCTGCTCGAGCTTCATTTAAAGTCCCGTGTCATTATTGAATGACATTTCTAATACCGTAAATGTTATCGATAAACAGAAGACATACCTAGAGGAACTATTTTTGGGATTTTCTATTTTTCAGATTTTTATGGTTTTTTTCTAGGTTTTAATATTTTTCTATTTACAATTTTCTGGATTTATAATTTTCTATTTACAATTTTGGTATAAGATATGTACAAAATATGTTACTCTATTTAAGACGATGTTGACATGAATAACGAAATAAGGATATCGTTCTGTACGTTGTAGAAGTCTGTAGTCAACATCTCTTAAACTTTCACCACCAAAGCTTTTGAGGCTCCGGAATAATAGACTGAACTCGAGCCTTCTCAATTTGAAGCTTTGACAGCTTCCCCCTAAACCGACAATCTTCCTTTGAGCCGTTTCAAAGCTCTCTTTCAAGCTTACGAAAGGTAAGTGTACAACGGAAACCGTAGCAAACCACATCAAATGTTGCTGCTCCTTTTAAGAATAATCATCGTGATTCTCCATTCGGGGGATCATCAAATAGATCAGCAGTGAATCATCTCACACTTGAATAATTCTTCTCACATTACTTCCTGCTGAAGACTGAAGGAATGCATACCGAAAGTATCCAGAGACCACTTCCCCCAAGTAGTTGAAGTGATGCAATCAGTCTCATTGTATGGAGCCCAAAAAACTCGAAGTACACACTCAATCCCATTAATGAAGTCGAAAAAGTAACATCAAGATCAATTAAGACCCGGAAATCCCCTTTTCTCCCTTCAAGAAATTGCAGATGAGAATTGTTACACCAAAGTCACCTAAGTCTCAAGTGTAAGCAACTTATCCCGTATGTATTCTAAATGATAACACCAAGACAGTACCACAGAATCACCGGAATCAAGTAAGTCTCGGATGAACACATTTCCTTCTATTGGGCACCGACTAACCAGAGGAATCATCATACAATTGTGTACCTCTTTAATCATCAGAAACTGTTTCTTAAATCTCTTCCCCCACGTAGTTGGAATAATACACCAAGAGGCCACGAGTTAAAACACTGATTTTCTCTGCGGTTATGACATCTGTCTTCCTAGAATAACTTCAATTAAGAAGAAGTATAAAGTTCATCACGTGTACTCGTTGTGCGTCCAGATGTATGTCTCCTTCCCCCTTGCTGGTTTTGATACCTCAGAATCAGCAACACAGTTTACGCACATATACATGACATCTTGTGAGAAGAACACAATTGGCTCAAATGTATCAAGTGAGAATCAACCGCTACCGAAACTCTTCCTGACTATCTTTACCAACCCTTTAAGTAGGCTATTTGAAGTGATAACTAATGAAGCAAACCCGATATACCAAACTTGAAACTGAAGTGGAATTCCCCGTTCTCGTGACTTAAGCTTGCACTAATGTTGGAAGAACGGTGTAGAGAATTTATGCTCCAAGCAAATCTCTAAGTACTCAATACCCAACCAAAGTATGAGACATTAACACCTCTTGCGATTATCCACAACGTCATCGGCGTGTGACACTGAGTACTACAACGTAACTCCTTTAAGTGATAGTTAACCAAGTCTTCAAACATTTACCCCGACTACTGGTAACTAGATAAACTAAGTCTTCAACTTAAATCTTAAGCACGAGCAAGTTATCATTGAAAGTCATGCATCCAACCAACCCCGACTTCAAGATAAGATAAGATCACGCCTATGTGAAAGTCAACTTCAATCTCAAATAAGTGATACCTGATCAACTCTATAGTCACAATTAAATGCCCAACAAGTGAGTAAACAAACAATCAAATGTACGTGGATTCACTTGTTCACACTTCTCCCCCTCAAAAATTGCATATGAGGATGCCATTTTTGATTGAACAAGTGCATATGAGGTTGATCCACTGTTCACACTTCTCCCCCTCAAAAATTGCATTTGAAGTTGCCATTTTTGATCGAGTGAATAAACATCCAATCTGATGGAAGTAGATCCACTTGATGTCTGAACGAGCATGGAGCAAGTATGAAGCTTTTTGATGAGAATAGTCAGAAACAAGAAGATTTCTCTTCTTCCGAAGATAAAGCGCACTCAAGCGTACGCCTTTCTTTTCTTTGATGAACGGGGCCTGATGAGTTGTTAGCAGATGCCATTATGTTGACAATGAGGCCCGAGGCTTGAACTGCAGTGTTCAAACGTCATAGTCGTTGAAGAACGAGGCCTGAACTGATGTGAACAGACGTCATTATGTTGACAATGAGGCCCGAGGCTTGAACTGCAGTGTTCAAACGTCATTGTCGTTGAAGAACGAGGCCTGAACTGATGTGAACATACGTCATTTCGTTGATGTTCATCAAAGTTGAATTGCTTAAACCCCTACTTCATGAGATATCAATCTTTTCGGCACCCAAACCCTGAGTCTTTCCTTAATAGGAGGGAACGATGTACCTGCACTTAAGTAAAGACTTCCTTTATTGACATTAAGAGTTTGTCTGCATTTATATGGGTTAGTGATATCAGCATTTAAACCATTTGGGGTTTCACTGTCAACCTTGGTTCTGCACTCAGTGAACATCTTTCTACTAGGTATCCATCTAAGACCCACAATCTTAAAAATTCTACCCGTCGGTATCCACCTAAGACAAGATATAGGAGTGTTTGGTTTCTCATGCACATTGAAAGACTTGTTGGGAGGAAACCTTTGTTCTATAGCAATCTGCCTACCAGGTTTCTGAATATACTTCTTTGGTTCTACGGTCTTATTGTTGTTTCTAGTCTTAGAGGATTGAACCTTAGCACGAGCATTCACTTCCTTCAGGAATTTTGTTATACAATCATCATGGGTTGCATTAAAAACACATTTCTGACAAGTCGAGCAAACAAAGTGTTTGGAATCAGAAAAAGATCTAGGATTCTTAGAGTGATCTGCTACGGGAATTGCCTTAATTGACACGCAACTACTCTTAGAAACAGGCAAACTCCTAGTCTTTTCATGTGTGTTTTTCTTAGCATCCGCTAGATTTTGATTCTGAACAATGACTTTATGTATAACACGTTCTTTTGGTGTCACAAATGACACATACTTTGAACTAACCCTAGAAGAGCTAGAAGCACTCATATGATGAGGTTTTGCAGGAGCATATTCCTTTTCATTAGGTCTAGACTGTGAAGTGACTGGTTTTGACAAAACTTGTTTCGCATCAACTTGGGAGGTAAACCGTGTTTTTTAAAATTTTGGCCGTTCAGATCTAAACGCAGTCGGTTGTCTAACAACTGATTGGTTTCTAAGTGGTGGTTTTCCCAAGATTGATGGTTTTGCAAACTTAGTGTTCACACCATTTCCTATTAATTTTCTTAACTCGTTTTTCAACGCTGCAATTGCAAAACCCTTTTCCTGAAGTTGAGCTTTGAATTCATCATTTTTGGCAATCAAAGAGGTTGTCTGCTCTACAGTCTTAGTTTTCACTTCTTTGATTGAGTCACATAGTTCTTTGCAATGAATATTCAAAGTCTCATTTTTATAAAGTAATTCAACCACTTTATGTTCTAATTCAGCATTTTTTGTTGCAATAACATCATTGTCATGTTTAGCCTTAACTTCATTACACATCTCAGTAATACGTTTTTTCAGGTTGTTGATCGTTAAGTTTTTGGCGTGTAGCTGAGCTTTCAAATCATTTATCATAAAAAATTCACGGAATTCAGGAAATTCCGGATTCTTACAAGGTTGATTAGTTTGAAAACTTTCTTCCTTTTGTTGCATTGAGATTTCAAGATCAATACAATGTTTTTCAAGTCGTAAAAGTCTGTTTGAAAGTTCATTATAAACTTCTTTTTCAACCATATCATTTGATTTGAAAAACTCAGCCGTAAGCGAAGTACTTAACGCATCATCATGTTCAGCATCCTGATCAATTTCTCCCCCCTTATGACTCATATTTGTTGAATCATAGGTGATATTGTTATCAGTCTTTTCCAACAGATATGTGTCATAGGTAGGTTTACTTTGATCAGTATGTTGTTGTTCATTAGAAAGAACCTTATGTTGATCAGACAGATGTACCTCAGCAGATGATACTTGGTGATTTACTGGACTGAGATCTGCATCCACACCATGTGTGATATCAGTCCCTGAGCTGTTGCTATCATCATGCTTATTTGACTCTGTCCCGTTCCCCATGTGTTGTGCTCTTTCATTAATGAACCCCTTAACATTACTCATAAGCTAAAGTAATGTAATTCTGAACACGTCAACCTCGGTTCCAGTGTAATTAGCAAAACACTTTTTTGTCATTTCACTGTCATAATCATATTCCTCAGTGAATTGTGAATCAATGAACACTTGGAGTTGGTTGTTGATCACACAGAAGGCAGCCATGGATCTACCTTCAGAAAATTCTCCTTTGTCAAGTTGTTGTTCAAGTTGATCTAAATACAGAATCATTTTGACAGTGAAATCCTGAACATCTTGACCAAAGAGTGTTGCGAAAGCCCGTGTGTATCCTCCCAAGTGTCCAGGTTTTTCAAAGAGAACCTTGAGATGTGAGTGAAGTAATCGAAAACATTCAATGCAACTTTCCTTTGCATTAGGCAACTTTAGTGACTGATGAAGCTCTTTCTCTTGAGAATTCGAGCACAACAATTCCATATTATCATTATCAGAATCACACACGTTTATATGTTGTACAAGATTGGAAGTCTTTTGTTTATCATACGTGTCGTACAACTTGAGTACCTCAGATATGAAAGAATCTGAAGTAGTGGACATGATGTAAACGTGCACGGGATTTTACAATTCTATGATTTAAACCGAGAAATAGATTCTTTCACGGGATTTTACAAAAAATAAAGAATGAACCGTGAAATGATAATGATAATGAAGGTGTTATGATCAAAATTTGGATCGGTTTGAAAGGGTTTAAGTGAATCCAAATAACCACCGTAGTTAAAACCCGAAGATATCTAATAACTAGCACGGTAGTTATATCAACGAGCCCGAAAAATATCACCCAAAATTAAAATTTGATCTCGGATAATTGAAGCTCAATCGAAATCGTTGACCAAAATAAAAATTCTTTACCAACCGATGAATTCGTCCTTGTGCTATTTGTCCAAAAAGAAACTAAGCCCAATGACCAAATTCGAATTCCCACTAGCAGTTCAGTTTAACACAGCCCAAGGGAAAAATATAAGTCGGCCCAATCCCAATTCCTATTGACCCTAATTCTTAGGTATTTAACACACCTAAATAACCACTGTTAAAACCTAATATCTCTTAACCTCAAACCCTAATTCACCACAAAAAAAACGCAGCCACCACATTTTCTCACCACAATCGATTCCTAGAAGAAGAAAAACACACGTTATAGATTCCTTCTTCTTCTTTGTTTAATGATGCCACACAAACAAATCAAATCTATCTCCTCGTGGTTACAAAACGAATCTCACAAAACCTATTTGTTGGTTTCTTTCAGCAATAATATGAACACCAACAACGACGAGCCCTTGGAATATTTTTTTCTTAACTTTTAGGCTTCAAGATCCTAGGATGGGTCCCGGGTAAGGTTCTTGTTGATTTCAGTTTATGTCAAACCGAAATCGATGAGGAGTTATGTCTTTCGTATGTTTGACCTTCATGAGGTTTGCAGTTGCTTTGAATGACTCGAAAAAATAGAACTGAGATCTTGTTTGTTCATGTATAGATACGAGTTTAGATCAAGTATTGATGTTGTAGATTGTAGGATAGCGTGTATTGGTGATGGGTTATGGGATAGTCGTTTGTAAACAATGAATGTAAATGGACTTGGTTTTGTGGAAAGAAAAAAAATGATTTCGTTATGAATCTGTTGTTGTAAATTCGTTGTTTTTCCGGATTGGATTTTGTTTTCGGATCGAATAGGGATTTGTTGTTGACGTTGTGTTGATGTTGGCTCAGCTTTGGTTACTTGATGTTGTTGATTGGGTTTAATTTATCTAAATCTCTTTGCTTCTTCTTGTTCTCTCTTAGTGACATAACTGTGATGAGATAACATCAAATCGCATTTTTTAGCAAATCGCAACACCTAACAAACAAATCGCAAGAGAACTGACTTTGTCACTTTTGGCAAAGCACAAAAACCACTTTCAAGAAAGTACCAATGTCAGTTTACCCGTTTTGTCTCTATACCCATTTTTTTGGCTACTGTCCAAAACTCAGATAACAAACCAGGCAAATCGCAACAATAACTTTCCTTTTAAGTACAAATCGCAGTCAAAACGCGCTTTCCAAGAAAAGTTAGATCTGAGTTTTCTCTTTCATCAAATCGCAGCCAAGAAACATTGACAAATCTCAACTAAGAACAATCTTTTAAAATCTTGAGATAACTAAGAGATGAAGACCAAGATTTTCCCCACAACGCGACCAAAACTGTTAAACCAAAAAGGACTCGTATATAATGCTACAGATTATTGTGAGCAAAAAGTAGACCAATATTCAGATCTAGAAGTGAACCAATAATAAAAAATAAGCAAGTAAACCAAAATGATGTTCAGTTAAAGATCTAGACTACTTAACTCACAAATTGACATGTAAATCAAAATGATGTTCACTTAAAGACCTAGACTGCTTAAACAGTTAAAGACCTAGACCACTTAACCCACCAATTGACATGTAAACCAATAACTACTTAAACAGTTACAGCCCAAAACTCTAATTGACATGTAAACAAACATGATGTTCGAACCAAAAATAAGTGACAAGTTTTCATGAATTAGTGTTCGAACAAAAAAAAATAGAACATGAGAAAATAGAGACCACAAATCCAAGCACACACAATCAATCGAACCTAACCATGGCTCTTGATACCAATTGTAAGATATGCATACTTGGATTTGAGTTAGATGAATTCTAGAAAGAGAGAGAGATAAGAGAGTGGGAGTTCTAGAGAGAGAATGAAAGAAAATATGGTTGAATGATTAAGAGCTCCAACCCTTCCCATGTGTGGGAAGGGTTTTTCCGGTGTTGGAAAATGGGATTTTTTTATGTCATGGGTCCCACGGCTGGCGCAATATGTTACACCCCGTGTCCGCTTTGACCAAAAACTTTGACTTTTATGCGGAAACGACTTCACTTTAATGAACACTTAATTACTCTTTTGACCATTGATAAAAATCTATAAACATTCAGCCCTTTAAAGTATTTTTAAATGAAACTAGACTCAATTACCTTCGAAACTCCGGGTGGCGCGACCCGTGACGACTTACGGTTCAAAAGATATGATTTTTAGAAAATCATTAAATTTTGAAAACATGTTCAAACCGCCTGTTGAGTTTCCAACCGCCTTGGTTGGAACTTTTTGTTTAAACAAACCACATCCCAACCGCAGGATGGGATTCCCAGCCGCCAGTTGGGGGCCTGCAGCTCCTAAATCTTGCGTTTTGACACTTTTTACGATATACCACTTATCCCATTTTCGTAGTACATCAAACTTTCCAGATTTCATTAGTATATTATAAACATCATATCCATGTAAAAACATTTACCATTTGACCCTTGAAATAGTACTTTGCAAAATCACGGGTTTTGTGTTTCGACCCATTTTCATAACATACGACCCTAAACTCACTAATATCATTTCAAACTTGCCCAAAACCTTCAACCTAACATATTAAACCGTTTTCATAACCATTTGACCCGTTAATACCCAAATGGGTAATATTATACGTTAATCCAAACGCTCTTTTAAAACATAACCATAGCACTAAAATCCATTTACATGAAAAACCATTATACAATCTTGACTCTGACATATCAAAACATGACCGTGCCACTTAACATTGACCATATAACCTTTTGACCACACACGGGGCATCAACATTGATCACGAGCTCGGTATTCTACCTAGCTCATACTTTCTTACCCAAAACCTTTTATCCATCGCCAAACCGAGCCATAGACCTTAATCCAAGCCATAAACGTATCACATGAACCTACAAAACATTGTAACATTAAACCGTAAGTGAATGCTTAGTAAGTAAAACGGGCATAATATAACACCATAATTCATTCACGCATTATACATTCATAACCATTAATCCATCATAACATTAAGCCATTAACACATACCTTTCACAACTTAAAGCTTCAACTTTCCTTTCATAATCCATCCTTGTCTAACACATCAACTAGCCTTATACCCACTCTCACATAAACACATATATTCAATTATTCAATAACCTTAACATAACAATTCACATAAAGACATAATGTAGAGAAATCATTATAACATCATATCATAACCGCTTTACTTACCTTGAATCCAAGCTAAGTTATCAATCACTATATCACCATCAATATTACTATCATTCATCATCATCTTCATCATCATCACCATCCTTCATCATCATCATCATTTTGTGGTTGATTATTGCTAAGACTTAACCCTTGGATTAGAGTATCAAAACCCTTCATGGATTCACCATCAACCTAGCTTGTTTCCCTCCTTTTTCCTCTCCAAAACGGGACCTCAAACACCCCTTATACAAAATGAAGAGAATGCTAGGATTCTCTAGAATCCTCCTACTAGATATTTACTTACACATCTTTGTCCATTTGGCACACTTAGCCCCTTAAGTCTCTTATCTTCTACTTTGGCCACATTCCAGAATATAACACATTTAGTTTTATAACAACTTAAGCCCCTTAAGTCTTCTTTCATTCTAGTTATGACACCACATGACACTTAGCCCCTTAAGTCTCTTATCTTCTACTTTGGCCACATTCTAGAATATAACACATTTAGTTTTATAACAACTTAAGCCCCTTAAGTCTTCTTTCATTCTAGTTATGACACCACATACTTTCCATAACCTTATAAGCCATTCATTAACTATTAGTTGACTATCGGGTTTGACTATAACGTAACATTCGTTGACTAGCCAATCACGCTAAACATTACTCAATTCCATCTAGGATGGGCCCTATTTGTATCCGGGAAACGGATCTAACACAATGTTTACGTATGGTACGTAAAGCAGGGATCAGGGTAAGTTAATGGTGTGAGATGAGGCTAATTGTATGTTCGTTTTCCCTTGAGTGGTAAGAACCTCGAGATAAGAATGTTTATCTAAAGCCGGCGTAACGCTCACATATAACTAGGGTTTAGTGTGTGTAAAAGTATGGAGAATATAACTTGGTTTCTCTCATGAAATGCATGTGTAGTTATAGGGATGCATTTAGGTTGTATGTGCCCCGTGGATGTGATCTGACGGCTCTAAATGACCCACGTGCAGGTTATCATGTAGTGGAGATAAGAATGACACGTGACATAACATCCTTGCCTCTTGAAGATTTGGGAATATTCGACACAATCTGCATGTACTAACGAAATACCAGCGGTGCTACCTCTGCATGAATGAGGTAGCTGCATGTGGCATTAGCACAATAACGATATGGGGGATAAGTTGTCAGGTCTTTAGCCACGATTTTAGGTAGTGCTAAAAGTGTCAATTCTTGTAGTTAGTTGATTCCCCATGCAAGAGATGCTATGCTTTTGATTTCTCAAACGAAATGTAATTTGCCTTAAGCTTTGTGGGCCGGCTATGGTCATATAGACTTTAGTCTTTGGTTTAAA